>LDPL01000040.1:3100264-3640040 GCA_001305505.1 Neonectria ditissima | reverse complement strand
CCCTTCCCCCTTCCCCCTTTTTAACCTCCCCCTCTCCCCCTCCTCCCGCTAACTCTTCCCCCCAACCCAGGAATTCGCCGAAGTCTCCCAAGACCCCCCCGAGGGCTTCACCGTCGCCCTCCCCCCCTCGCAGGCCATCCACACCTGGCACGTCACGCTGCGCCCCCCCGCGCCCTCGCCCTACCACCCGGGCGTCTTCGCCATCGTCCTCTCCCTCCCCTCCGACTACCCCTTCAAGGCCCCCGTCGTCAAGTTCGCCACCCGCATCTACCACCCCAACGTCACCAACGACTCCCTCGGCAACGTCTGCCTCGGCCTCCTCAAGCCCGAGGCCTGGAAGCCCTCCACCAAGCTCCGCGCCGTCCTCGAGGCCGTCCGCAACCTCCTGCTCGAGCCCCAGCCCGACGACCCCCTCGAGGACCGCATCGCCGAGGAGTTCCGCAGCGATCGCGACGCCTGGGAGAGGAACGTCCGGCTCAGCGTCGACAAGTACGCCAAGGGCGAGCCCGTCTTCCCCCCGGTGGCCTCATAGACCACGGGCGCAGCATATAGGAGGATCCGTCCGTAGTACGATAAAAACGATGGGGCAAGACGGGAAAACAGACATGACCAAAACGTATGCAAAGGGCCTTCATGTCACGGGGAACTTACAGGGAACCCCATATTTAAAACACCACTAAACCACTATTAAATACATCATCAGCCCATTCGGGAAAACAGCACGTCACTTAAAGTAGGAGAATTCAGCTGAAATTAATTCATCTTCGTTCCATTGGGATATCTCTTCGTCGGGTTCCATCTGTAGATGTTGCACCCTCCCGCCTCTATCCAGTTCGTAAATGTTCCTCTATGTATATAAAACACTTCCCCAACATCTCCCAACAAAGCCCTCTAACGACACTCGCCTCTGTCGTGTCCTAGGTGCAAAATGTCTCTCCTGTGATTGTGGTATTGTACTTTTGTCGCAGTCAAGCCGTTAACCGTCGTCATTATGTTAAACAAGTTTTCTTTTCCTCACCGCGTGCGTCCATCCCGTGCGTCCCATCCGTCCGTCGGTTCCCTGCCGCCTCCTTTTTAAGACATGAAATAAGGAAAACAATGGTATGCTGTGTGAAAAAAGCTGAAAAAGCCGGCAAGAAAAGTAAATTGCAGACGCAGGGTCGCTAAGTTGAATGAAGCGAACCGTGTCTCTCGCTGAACGCCGTGCCATGTGCAGAGCAGGTGGCTCCGCCACCTTGGTTCGATATGCTGTGGGTGGTTGGATGTTTGGGACCAAGGTAGAAGTCGGAGTCAAGTCGTTGGGTTGTTGTATAAGTGTAAGGGAGTGCGTGTTCGATGCACGTATATATGAGATCGTTGTATTACAGGCCGGTCGGGGACCTCTTCTTCCCGAACAAGCTCTTCTCCTTGGCCTTCCCTTCGGTGTCTGATTGTGACACGTTCCAAGTCTGGGTATGCTTATTCGCCTGGGACCGATCAAACTGTGCCTTGGCACGGCGCTCCTGGCGGCGCACGTCGATTTGGTCCTGGCTCAGGTGCCCGAAGCCATTTCGGCGTTTGAAGCATGCATCCATTAAACCGTTGGCATCAATCAGCTTGCGGGGCATGCCTTGAACGACACCGAACATCTCCATTGGATCCGAGACCGACTTGATCTCGCTCTCTCCGAGCTTGAACACGGCGAGCGAGATGCGGAAGAGCGTCTTGGACCCCTCGTAAAAGAACACGTCCCATACACGGAGTGTCGTCTCGATCGGCAATGTTCCGATGAAACAGCTCATGAACCACGACGTCAGGCACATGGTGATGGGGGGCAGGCGGTCTGTTGAGAGTCGTGAGAGGTCCTTGCGCCGGGCCCGAGGCAGGCGAATCGACTTGCTCGTTGGCGGTCGTGAATTAGGTTCAGCCTCCAAATCCCCTCCAACCTTGTCCCAGATGCCCGGCATCGTGTCCCGTAGCTCGGTCATCAACACTCCCAAGTCCACCTTGGAGCCCTCAAGGCTCGTCTCGTGGGTCCCGGGAAGGTAGATGCGGGTAATGACGTTGAGCAGCCAAAAACATTGCTCCTCCGTCTCGACGAAAAGGAGTAACAGGCCAGCCAGGAAGTTCAAGCTCTGACAGTAGCCGATGCGAGGGTTGTACACGGAAAACGCGTGCAGAACCCGTCGAAGCGAAGTAATGATTGGTGGCTCGTCCTCAGAGCCTGGAGGTGGTACTGGGCTGTGTCCCCGGACAGAGTCAGAAGTCATTGTCGATCGGCTCTCTCTAGCGCTGGCCGAAGCCGCCTGGAAGCCGCCTGGTGGCTTGAACTTGACGTTGTCGGGGAAAGTACGGTGGAGATCTCGCTCGATAATCTCGGCGTCTATTTCGCTCGCCTTTTTAGTGGTGAGCTTGTCGTAGAGTCCAGAATGCTGAGCCAAAATGGCCGGTCCGCCGGCGTAGTAGAACCAAGCCGCACCGCGCCAGTCCGGAGGAATGCCTTTGCGAACGAATCGCTTCGTCTTGGCGTTTGGGGCCGGAAATCGGTTAGGGCGATCCGTCATCAAAGCACTGTCTTTGAGATACCCAATCCACTTCTTCCGTCGCCTGGCTAGGTATTCCGTGTAGCCGGTATTCCAGGTGTCGTATTGCTGTCTGCTCACGTACTGGTTCTCCTTCTTAAAGCCGTATCGGTCGCGGCAGCTAGGATCTTCAGGCGGAGCCGGGGCGATGGCCGGTGCCATGGTCGGTGGTGGTGAGATGGGAGGCGAGATGAGGGAGGCAGAGGCTTTCTCGGTGATGGGAGGAGACATGGGAGATTGAATGTCGTTAGGGGGAGAAGTGGGAGGAGAAATGGGAGAAGTGATTTCCGCAACGGAGGGGGAGAAAGGAGGGATCATGTCGCTTAATGGGGTTCGTTGTTGAGAGACTACGGAGGGCTCTGAATCAAGCGACTTGGCGGAGTCGCGCTTGTCCAGCTCGCGCTTGTCCATACTCCGCCGAGCAAGGTTCTCAGCAATGTGCGGAACAGAGTTGATGTAAGCAGGGCTGGTAAAAATCATCTTGGACATGCGGATCTCAGCGTCCAAGTTCTTTTCTGTGGAATTTGCACCTCGTCGTGGGAAATCCTCATCGTCGTCGTCGCCATCGATCTGGATCTGGATGAAACTGTGGCTTGGCTCCCTATCCGACGCCAACGTTGTAAGGGGGGAACCCATGTTGAGGTCACGGGTCGAGCTCGAAGAGGTAGGGCGTGTATCGTGGTATTCCCGATCGGAGGTGGAAGAAGGAGGGCGAGAGTCGTGGTAATCGCGGTGCGAGGTGGAAGTGACAGGACGAGCATCGACGCTGTGGCTAACTTCTGAAGTCAAGGTGATGGGGCGTGCACCAACGTCGTACTCGGCGCCAGATTCGGAGGTCCTCGATTCTCCACCGATGTTGTAGTCGTGGTCTGGGACCAGAGAGACAGGGTGTGCACTGGCGCTGTAGTCACGGTTTGAGGTCGACGAGGGAGCACGTGCACCAGTATGGTAATCAATGTCCGACGCAGCAGTATGGCTGTAATCAACGTTTGAAGCAGAGGTGTCAGGGCGGTCCGGCACGTGGTAGTCGAGGTCAGATGCTTCTTCGTCGTCGTCGAATCCCTTCTCGTACATGCCCATAAGATCATCGAGGCTCAATTCGTCGTCGTCGTCTTCGGCATCTGCTTCGGCCTCCCCCAGGACATCGTCTTCGAGGTCAGCTAGGGGATACAGTGACGTGACGGAGCTGTCCTTGGTCAGGACGCTGCTCCGCTCGGTGGCGGTGGTGCCCGGAGCTGTGGACTCAGTAAACTGAGACCTGAAGCTGGAACGGAGCTCCTCTCCACTCATCCACGGCGCGACGACAGCGTTCGGAGACGCCGGTCCGCCCGTGTTGATGTTGGACAATGGCAGGCGTGGGGAGGGCGCTGCACCATTCGTGGTAGGGCGTGATCGAGGCTGTCGAGAATCGTGCAGTTCGGAAGCGGGAGGAGAGAGCACGGAATGGTAAGTAGAGGAGGATTGACAGGATGAAACCGATGGACCACGGGGTCGTGCTGGCGGCCAAAGGGGGGTTTGGGTAGGGGAGCTGACGAGTTCCAGGTACTGGTCTGCCGGGTTGAAGCTGAGGGTGGGTCGAGGCGTTGCCGGGTCTGTGATTGGCTGTCGGATGCTCTGCTTCCTGGGCCGAGAGAAGTTGAAGTTGTCGGGCGGGGCTGAAGCAGACGGGCTGTCAGATGCACGCAGATCCCCCAGCGACGACTTATTTGCAAGAGCGAATGTCGGGGACGCGTTTCGGGAGTCGGACGGGATGCTGTAGGCGTCGTAGGCAAAGGGCGACGGCGGATGGGGCGGAGGATCCATCGGGGAGGCTGGGTAGGGGCTCGACGGTGTTGGCTGCAGCACGAATTTGGAGCTATGCGACAGCGAATCCCACCGCGGCGACATGGGCAGCGGCGACAAGGGCAGCGGCGGCAGCTGCGACAGCTGCAGGGACTCGGACGAGTCGCGGTAGGCGAAGCCAAAAGGGACGATCTGCACCTTTGGCGAGGGAGGAAGCGATATCGTTTGCTGCTGTGGATACGACGGTGAAGGGAGAGGTGATTCATAGGTGCCGGCGGGCACGGGGCTGTCGTCGTCGCGCCGGCGGGAGCCGTAGAGGGAGAACTTGCGGTTGGGAGACCGGGGCGACTGCAACGGCTCCCCGGAGGCCTTGGGGATCTTGATGGCGGCGGGAGTCATGATGGTACGAGCCCAGCGGGGGAAAGACGAGCTGGAGGCTGCTGGGCTCGAGACGGGGTGGTGACGGGCTCAGTGGCCCACGGGCAAGCGGCGGTAGCAAAGAGCGGGTGCGGTCGTGGCCGTGGCCGTGGTCGTCGGGGGTACGAAGTACTGGTGGTTGGCGATGGATGTCGCTGGATGTCGATGAATGTCGGGTTGTTAATTAGTGGCTTCGGTGCCGCCTGGGGCTGCAGGCGCTGGCAGTGGCCGCGAAAGAATGAGCGTGGTGAAGAGAGGCCTGGCAATAACCCTGTGCCATGGCTACCGGTGCATGGCCGGTGAGGAAGAGGAAGATAATAGACGCAGTCGTTTAGCTGATGGAAGAAGCGAACGAGTGGGCTTTTCGTCGGTGCCACCGTCAGTCGTTTTCTTTTGGCCCTCGAGTTTGGGCGTGGGAGGCAAAGTTGGTAGCGCGTGACGAGCTGCAAAGAGCTGTCTGGGTCCTTCCTGGGCACCGTGAAGCGAAAGTGAAAAAGGAATAAAAAGAGAGGGCGCTACTCTTGAGCAAACGCCGTCTCGTCACTCTTGGGTGTTAGTTGCTATGGGGGGCGAGAGCGAAAGAAAGAAAAGAGCGTCGCAACCGGAGTCGAGCTTGCTGGACTCGTTGCTGCTGGGTCGGGGGGTACAGAACGAAGAAGAGGACGAGAGCCGGAGGGAAATGACCTCGGCAGCGGAAAGGCCAGCGTTATGAATAGTTATGACGTTTTGTCAACGGCTGGGCGGGTTGGCACTTAGCAAAAACCCGACTTTGGCCCCGTTCTCGAACGAAGAAGCCCAAGCCCCAAGCCCAGCAGGCAGATTCAGCCGAAAGCACCTTGAGTGTAATGATGAATCACCGCACTAATGGCAAATGGCAAATGGCAAATGGCACACGGCGCGCAGCAGCACCCCCCCGGAGCCGGAAATCGCACGTCCACGAGCACGCACCCTGCAGCGCGGTCGACGGGGAAGCCGGGATGAGCGGTAGCGGGTAGGGTTGGGTCGGTTTTTTTTTTCGAGGGGACCAGGATCTGGGCCGGGTTGTCAAGGCAAGGATGGCGGGTGTTCTGTGGCAGAAGGTTCCAGGCGGCCGATATAGGCTACAGTCTAGGAGTCAGGCTGGAAGGTGAAGTGCTGCGAGAGACTGAGAATGCAGCGCGAAGAGGGAGAGAGGAGAGATGCCGCGAGTGTGAGCGTGAGCGGGGAGAATAGTCGACGAGGACGAGGTTAATGGCGGAAGAAGGAAGACAGCTAGGTACGCGGAAAGGTGGGCAGGTGACACAGGGGGCGAAAAGGGAAGCAGGCCAGGCTGAGAGAGCGTGAGCGTGTGAGAGTCCGTCCCAACGGCCTTGGTTCCGTTTGGTCAAGTCTGTCTCTCTTTTTCTGCTCCCACGTCCTTTCCTCCCCTTTGTCGGCTGAAAAGCCTCCTCGAATAGGACGAGGCGCGAAAGACGGACGAGAAAAAACGTCCAGGGAGAATGCACCGCTATTGGCCGAGGCCAGGAGAGCCAACCCCAAGTCTAACGTAGCGTACCCGGCGCGGCGCGGGCGAGCGAAAAATCCAAGTCGTGCGCTGGGAGAGCGGGGGGAGCGATTGATACTTTCGAGTCAGGTCAGTTCCAACAAAAAGAGAAATATGTCGCGGCGATCACAAACGGCCGTGAGAGGCAGAATTAGCGAGAGGGGAGGCAGTCAGACGGGCCCAACAGAACAGCCGACGAAGCACGGGGAGGTTGGGGAACGTGACGATGGTGACGGGTTCCAAGCAAATGTCGTCAGGTTTCCTTGGGCGGCGTCGTCTTTTTAGTGGATGGTGGCTGTATTCGTACAGGACCGTATTTGGTGGAAGACGGGTGCAGGTGTGCTGCCGCTGGAAATGACGGAATTGTCCGATGGATGTACCAGCACCGAGTATGTGTGTTCACTGTCGAGCGAGTAAAGAAAACACTCCATACCAAGAGAAGCTACCTTTTTAGATCTTCAGGATTAGAGAATAGATGTTTTATAAATACTAGCGGTGCGCATACTATTTTAATACTTGATGCTATTTTCCCTAGATTTAATGCTCTTAGTATTGAGGGGAATCTCAGTATCTTACAGGATTAGCTGGGTGGTGTACGGTGTTTTGTTTCACCCGCTGACTGTTTAGAGAGTAGTTATTCATTTGCGCAACATGTCTCTCGTAAAGGAGAGGAAATGCCCCGGAAAAAACGTCGTCAAGAGAAAGACAGGCTGCGTTCGTGTATCAGCCGGGGAAGAGACAAGGGGAAAAGAAGGGAAAAGCTCTTCAACGACTCATCTCCGTCTCCATTCTCGCTCGACGCTATCGGCAGAAGCCTCGTCTAATTAATACCCGGTTACTCTCACATTTTCGTTTTGAACGGCCATTACTTCGTACTATTACCAACTACCAGCTCAACTTGGCGACACTTGGAGAAAATAACCTTCACTTGCTTTTTCAGCCACGAGTGGGTGCCTTGCAGATGGAATTGAGATTGGGCCCGCCCGCGCCTCTCTAAGCTGCCCGCCGGAAGCATTCTTTTCTTCAGCCCTCACATGCAAAGCAAAGAGGGAAAAGTAAAGTCACAAGCGCCTGTGACATAACAGCTCGTGACGTTGGTGCTTCTGCCCAGCCCTGGCAGGTGCGCTTGCATGTGCATGAGCGTACATGGTGTTAGTCCCCGAATGGCGCGCAGGGCTGTGATTTCGCAGAGGGCATGTGCCTTGGGATGAGCCTTGGCTGAGGTTAAAATGGGGAGACCGGGACGGGCAAGGGGCAGGGAGGGCGAAAGTGAAAAAAAAGATGACAGAAACCCGTCCTCGCCATCATCAACAAGCTAGCCATTACAGGAAACTCCCCACAGTCCAAGCAAAGAACAGGACTAGGTTAAACGAAAGCCCAAGAGTATAATTCCAATAATGTCATTAAAGCGAGCGCCCTAACCCAAGAACCGCCAGCGCATGGCGAGATGGAAGGGAAAGCCCGCCGGCCTACCCCTGCAACTAGGAACTCCCTAACGTCCGCCCCACCAACGGCGCCGCGCCCGGGTTCTGGTGCCTGAGCCCATTCCCACATCGGGTGGCACATCCCCGCGCTAGCGCCTCAGTCGGGACCTTGTCTGTCCCTTTGGTCTTCTCAGCGGCCGAGGAGAGACAGAGAGAGGGACACGGACTGCTGGAAAGGAGCGGGAGAATTGCCCCAGCGAGGAGCGAAAGGGAAAAAGGGAAAGCAAAGAAAGATGGCGACAGCCTGTTGGCGGGTGCTGACGTACTGATCCCTGCGCCAGCCAATCGCAACGCCGCGGTACCTGAACTTTTCCCTTTTTTGCATGGGCCATTTCCTCGTTCCAGCTCCCCCCCGTTGTGGCGGCGGGACAGAGACGCTTCAATCCTCCATGATGCATGCGCGTCTCTAGCTTCCCACGTACTACGTATGTATTCGCACTTGGACTGTTCATGTTACGACGCATATAGGCCTCATATGGGATTTTGGCTACTAGCCAGGTACTCATTCATGTACTGCGTAGTAAGACCCAATGGGTTGCAGTGAACAGCAACCGTGCTCGTCCGTCTCACCGGAGACACAGAGCCATGCATACGAGGTAATGCAGGTACACGGCACAAACGCATCACAGGCTGACCGATGGCAAATTCTGTTCCGCCCTAGCGCCCTAGATTCCCGAAAACCAAGGCCTGACAAACGAGGGCTTGGGCTTCCATTGACCAACCCGACCCGCCGACTGAACCCGCCAGAAGTAGGACAGAAAACAACACAGATTCGTTCGTATTATTCCCCATCATCGGCTCTTGTTTCATCTCTGAAGAGTTCGTCGTTTCTTTCAGTTGGCCGGCTGCTCCGGGTGCACGGGGCCGCGCAGTTGCATTGCGTATGTAAGATCAACCTGGACTATATCTCGATCGAGTTCCTAGGTTTCCGGAGCCCATCAATCGGGTTTTCTATTTTGTGTTTTTTGTGGAGGATTGATCAGCGCGGAGGATCCCCAACCCGGCCTTCTCCCTGGCCTGTCAGCCTTCTTCCTTTTGTTCTTCCGCTTGGTCTTTGGGGCCGCCGAGACAGGGGTGATGGCTGTCACGCACAGCAGCGACCGAGCTCTCAGCCTGAGCCAGCAGCATCAGCCGCAGATGCGCCTCAGACGCCCTCTCCATCCTGCCCGGCAGAGGTTCAATCATCGGTGGCATAGGAAGCCATTCGCGGGTCCAGACAAGATGAGCGCCCCAGCAAGCAAACAGCCGAAAAGGCCCTCGCCGACGACGGCTTTGTGGAATTCCAGGCCGTCGGGGGCTCCATCCCGCATCCCAGTCCCAGCCGCTGTAGCAAGCGCAGCATATCCCTGTCCCGGGTCCAGGGCGCAACCACTCATATGGGGCGGATGCCGGCATCAAATTTCGTTGGCTTTGCACCCCAGGGAACAAGCGAGGAAACAAGACCAGCAACAAACATTGCTTCTGGAATTCGGCCTCATTTGCCCATGCGCTCAGGTGCTGTCCCCGTGGACCCAGGGCGCTGGGTGCGTCGCCGGTGGAGCTCCACCATCTGCTACGGTGTTGGATGGGGAACTTGCAGCAAACGGACGAAGTGTTGGCTTACAGCTACTGGAAGTGCAGTAATGCGGTTGAGACCTGCATGTTTGTCCATGACATCAGCACAGTACCGACCCGAGATGCAATGTGCGCGTCATTTCCCTACCAGGATCTCACCGACGCCCATCTACGTCGTATTGCTCAACACCACCAGACACCACCTGGGCATTCCCTCACACGAGACAGACCATCGTCGACTGTCGGAAAGCCTAGACGAGCCACTGATGAGTTGACGCCTCTCACCCCGGTCCACGCACCCACAGCTCCGTTGCCCTGCTCTGGGGACGACGGGGCGGCCAATCTCGGCAGCGGAGCCACCTCGAATTATGGCTGACTCCGATGCTCCGGTCCAGAATGACATGGCCAACGCCGCCATTCGCTGCCCACCCCCATCTTCCTCGACTTCGTCATCGGCCGTCGCTATGGCTGGGGAACAGGTTTGCCCAGTTTTGTTTGTTTAAGTTAAACATAAACACATCACACACATCACACGGACACAGCCAGAGCGCGTCGCGGGCGCGTCATCTTACCCGCCGCTTACAGCGAACGGCGCGGGCACCAACAGGCTTTTCTCAAGGCTACTGGTCCTTTGGTGTCGCTGTAGCTTACGCCTGGCCCTGCCGCCGTCCCCATCCCAGACTTCAGCCCAACGCCTCTCGCTCAGCGCGAGGCGAATTTTCTTGCGCGCCCTTGGTACTGGGCGCCCGGGGTTTTTCTTCCCGTCCCCGGCCGTGCGGCTTATGGACCATTGCTGGCCAGTGAGACGCCGACTGGATGAAGCTGCCCGCCGCTTCCCCCCTCAAGGCTAACCAACAGCAAACCCGTCCAAGGGAGGCCAGCCGTCGGCGCGGTCGAGTCGTTTCAGCCCATTGCGCGCAGCCGAGGCGCCAGAGCGAGGCGTCGACGGTGATGAGAAAGGGTTCAGCCGGTGGTATCACCATCGCAAGCCAGAAAGGCATCACCTGCCCATGGCGACGACGAGGTGGCTTTCCACATACCGTGGTTTTCCCTGCTCAGAAGTTGGCAGTCAACCACGAACGGTGGGTCGCAGCGCAGTTCCGCTGGTTGAGACAGGTATGCGGGAACGTTGCGGAAGGGCGAGTGAGACACCGACTCAGACACTTGGCGCGGGCGGTTGTTTTCTTTTACTAGTCTTGTTGATCTTTCGCTTTCGCCCTCTTTTGACAGATGCAGTAGAGTCGCTGTCTCATTGAAGCTGAAGTGTGGGGTTTTTTTTTTAAAGAAGGGAGGCTGTTGACCAAGCTGACCTGCCCTGTAACTCGGGCTCGTTAGCTGCTAGCCCAGTCAGTGCTCCGCGATGCACGACTCGAGTCTTTCCGAGTAGCCTGTGAATAGCTCTGGTCATTCACCCTTTGCACCGATAGCCGGCAATTGACCTATCAAAAGCGGATTGATAAGATCTTGACCTTCGACTTCCCTAATGCTAGGCGATGCGATCTCCTCATCGCAGCACCCTTGCTTCAAGCACCAAGATCTGTCGCCCATGTCGCCCCCTTACAGACCCAACCCGCCCATCGCACTCACACAACATCCCAACCCACTCGCCAACGACTCCTGTAGTTTCGTAGCCGAAAGCATCGTCGGTGCTCTGACCCTTTCTTTTTCATCTTTGCCCTCCTTGACTTCAGGATGCTTCAGGAGCCCTGAGGGGGAGGCTTGCCCTTGCTGCAACTGGGGTGTCGCCCCCCTTGCGCCTTCATACTCGGCTCCGTCCCCTTACTCTCGGCTCTGTGCTATCACCATCTCGTTACGCAGGCCCAAGCTTGCGCGGCCTGAATCTCGCTCTCTCCTATCTGGCTTCTTTAATATTGGTGATCGCCGCTTCTCATCACTTATTGTAACCTTGACGGGCTCGTGGAGTCACGGCTGGCACTGTTACATCAGAAACAAATTCCCGAGATCGGTATAGAAGTATGTGCAGAAGTATACCCATTTATGCAAACTATCTACGTTTGGATCCAGGGAGTCATAACTCAGAGGCTCAAGTTTTACGCCAGTCAACTCATCTAATAACATATGGGTGTTCGCGATTGATGAGCCGAGTCATAAAATGCAACAGATGGTCGATTTCTTTCGCAGTAAAACATGCGCGAGGTGTTCAAAATTACATAATACCATTTCCCTCTCTCTTCCCTCCTGAATACTCGTCTGCCCTTTTTATTTGCGTTGATATCAGCGACAGGCAAATAATCTCAGCGAGATATAGGGTAGCTAACAAATAACCAGGGCCTCTCTATTGCTAAAACTTACAGAGTCTTACCTAGGTACAAAGAAGACAAAGTAGAAAAGGACATTTGCTCATCATTTCTCAGTAACAATGAATGGTATTTGTCGCCCACACGATATGATATCTGACATAGAATGCCAAAAAGGCAAAAAGAAATGATGCCTGTGGGACTCGAACCCACGCCTCTTTCGAGACTGCGAATTGTATCATGTGGATGATTCCACCTGAACACAGCGCCATAACCACTCGGCCAAAGCACCTTGGTTGATTGAATGTCTCACCCATAAGCTCCATTAAGTTCCTGACAGTAGCTTGCATTTACAGATTGTCGAACGCAAAAATGACAGTGTTTACCTCCAGGATATCGACAATCAGCCTCTGTTGAACTCGATAAGCCAACGCTATCATACCAACGGTGATCGAAAGATCTTGGTTGCCGACGCTGTTCGAATTGCGCTCATAATAAGTGTACAGGATCATATGTGCCTAGACATGCAATACACATGACCTTCCTTCAGTTGGATGTGACTCTCTTGCTTCGGTGAACTACGCGCAAACTCTTCATCGACTATGTGTCAGAATTTGATCTTCTAGGTACGACTTATCAGTAAACAAAATGGGGTTTTGCTCGAGCCATACAATGAAGTATTTGCCAACTCACTGCCACCCGACCCAGGAGGTCGTTTGTGGAAAGTGACAGGAAAACCCCGAGATAAACGAGGCATACATGAAAATTGCTCGAAATTTCTCTCAATTAATCTGGGAGGGTGGCAATAAAATATTCAGATACTCAGCACCAGCTTAGGGCTAGTATTCCACAAGGACAGCATTCACCTAAGTTGAGCCATAGCGTCCAAATGGTACCGACTCCCGAGCCCAAGTGTTATAGTCATCTGTATATGAAAACTCTTCAAAGTCACTTGTCCGTTGCACATCGTGGTAAGAGTGTCCTAGCAATCCATTCGACCAAACGGTACACAATCTTGTTGAACCTGCGAGCCATGTTCCCTCGGTCGACTCATTCGACCTGAGCGTGTCAGTCACCAACTTCGACGGGAAGTATCAACGTTTGCGGTCTATCCGTCGGGGCGATCTGGATGGTGAGCTGTTGTATCACACTTTTAAGCGATGCTCCCACTTCCGGGGCTGTTTCCTCAAAATGGTCATACACGTCCCACGGCCGCCATCGAATTTTCTTGTTTGTATCCTTGCTTGCTTCGTCGGCCCAAATGAGTCTTGTAGCATTGCTTCAGCGTATTCCTGTTACACAGTGTCGCTGTTTGGATAGTTGTGCATTCTGTGGTGTTACTTGTTCGGTGATTAGGTGCCAGTGTGGGTTCATCAGCTCTAAACGAGCCTTCCCCCCAATCACAGAGGAAGTTAATATAGACATTCAAGGCCGTAATGAATAGTAAAATCATCTATGATACATCCCTCATAACCTCAAATCAGATATGTTGGGAAAAAAAAACCTTGCTTGTTCTTGTCAAGGATGGGCTGTGAGTTCTGAGAAAGGGTAACGGATGGGTTGTTGACTTCCGATTGTCAAGTTCCACGAACTGTGCTTCGCGACGCTTCGTGCGGCCTAAGGAGTAAATGTTTGTAGTTTGGTTTTGTACGATCAGAAACCTCAATATTGTACACATAGCTTGATGTTCGCTGTATGATGAATCTGACTCTTTTCACGTTCTGACCTTGATTCTATCTTTTGCTACATGTGACGAAAGCCAATCACAAACATATAGAACATAGATGTGGCTCACCAAGAACAAATATTCACAAAGAATAATGAGCATGGCCTACATATATATATATCTATCTTTCTACCATCGGTTGGTGAGCTCAACATCGGACAAGACCTCACCTTACCTCACCATGGACAACACTGAACAAGCCCCCGCTATGAACAGCCACGAGAATCTTGGCGAAATCTCCCGCAAATATCATGCTGCCTTAGAGTCTTTTCGCAGCCTTTCAGACTCTCTGACTGGCCGTGCTGGTCTCTCTCCTCGTGTGAAGGGGTTTGAGTTTCAAATGCTCACGCTCTTAATATGGGGTGCTTGTGTAAGAGTGGTGCAGAGCGGTCCGCACTCAATCGAGAATCGATTGAAAGGGACGCCCCATCTATACGACGCGATCGCCTATGTCCTGGACGACCTAGGCGAGTCGTTGCGAGATGCGCATTATTTGAACTTCTGCGAAACGAGACGAGTCAGGCGTATGCTCGGTAAGAATGACGAAGTAACACCTCTCGAACATGGCGCTGATTATAGAATTGAAGGCATAGTTCCAAACACCCCCCCAGAAGCAGCCATTTTCTGTGATGGCTTGGACAGGGTTATGCTCTGCCTCAGGGACCTTGCCTTGGCCATGAGAAACCCCGTGCCATTCGAGAGACCCTCAGGATGCGGTACCGGTGCTGCTGAGGATGTCACTATATACGAGCAAGACGACATGGAACACGTTCGCAATATGTTCCCCAATATTAGAGCCAGCATGGCTGAGACTCTGGCAAAGTTCATTGCCCGCCGTCGCCAGTTCTTCAGATCCCGCGAGGCACAGCGTGACCAGCTGGCTGCTGACTTTGACAGGACGGACGCTGAAGACGACACTGTCTCCATACTGTATCCGGAGCTTTCGGAGTTTCCGAAGTCAGAAGACTCGAAGAACGACGACAAGGCTTCCAATGACCTTATTGACAAGAATGACGGCGCGCTATTGGAGCAGAGAATGTCACAGTTCCCGCCTATACCAGCGGCTGCCCAATACGGAGACTTTGAGTGCCCGTTTTGCTTCAGAATAGTTTCTGCGGCCCCTGGGATGGCTGCAAAGGCCTGGGAGTAAGTTATCTTTAATCTTTATGGCATCCAATTCGAGCCATAGCATTGGTTTCGTTGGTGTTGTCGTGCCTAACATTTCCCCAATAGGCGCCACATTCTCAGAGACCTCCGCCCCTACGCCTGCCTCTTTCCAGAGTGTGCCGGATCAAACGTGGACTTCAATCGTCGCCAATACTGGTATGGACACCACCGCAAGGATCATGAACAAAAATGGTCCTGCACCTTCAAGTGCGGAGAGACGTTCGGGTACGGTGTGGGACTCTTGCACCATATAAGTCATCATCACTTACCGGATAAATCCCCAAAGCAACCCAATTTTGTCACGGTTCTTGGCGAGACCGCAGCTACAGATAGATGTACTGGCGACTGTCCTATGTGTGGACACAAATTGGACGAGTGGACTTGGCCCAACCATGTCCAGCACCATCTGGAGGAGCTTGCCCTGCTTGCACTTCCACGCCTCGAGGGGGAAAGACCAGAGTATCAAACTGAGAGCGAGGAGGAAGAGTTCAAGTCCCACACCCGCGCCCCAGAGCCGGCCGCGACGCAGCAGTCCAAGTCCCACTGCACCATGCAATAAGACAAGATAGCAATACTACCGAGTCTGACTCTTTAAGCCTCTATAACTCTTGACCAATTCTCGAACATTTCGCCGTTGGTGATACAAGTGATAACTCGTTGTTAGTTGATGCTGAATTTGATCACCCCCCTTCCGAGTGGTGGCGTGCGAGTCTGAATCCTGCTAGGGGCAAAAGAAACCTTTGTAAATGCCACGAGTAAGGTACACAATTTAAGGTGTAAGGCCGAACTGTTACTTTCATTCTATTTATGTAGTCCAAGGTGTGTGATCAGTCTCGGGCATGTGTCTGTTTTTGCTGTAAGCAAAAAGCTGTTCACACCCCCAGTACCACCGACAAACAACTAACCAACCAGAGACACCCCAGCTGCTCTAAAGAGCCATAACATGGAAGAGACTTGACTGGGCCAACGTTAATCTTAGGTACACCCATCGTGGATTCGCTAGTTACTTAGGTAGTCTGTTTCTCAATGATCGGGTTCAATTACGGGATCTATCATCTGGGTGTCATCGGCATTTGATGCTCGTTAGTTCCAGGGATTAGAGGCGAGAGGTAGAGGTTCAGGTCAACAACAGCTAAGTCTAGGTGAGCAATAAAATTAAGTATGAGAACTTTTAACAGTGTTCTGTTTATATTCTGGTATTCTGTATTCGCGATGGTGACGTGTGGCGTCCGAAGGGTTACAAGTGCGGCACCGATATGATCGGGCTGACATGTCCCCAGCCAACTGGATCTACAGTAAATCCAGGCTCGATAGATCAACATTAATTCCAATATTTCAAGTCATACACTTGAATATTAATCTGCGATATGGACATAACGTATCTACTAGGTAAGTCTTTGAGGCAAAAACTTGGCTCGTTTAGCCAGGTTCGAACAAACTGAGTAGGAAATTAAATGCTTCATCATGCTAACAGGCCTTGGGCTATTATTTGACTCTCACGCAGAACCCCTGTGAAAATTCGTAATTACTTAAGGCGTCCGCTGAATCTGTGGATTACTCTCGAGACAAACGACGGCTGCTCTGGTAGTCTTGGACAGCCAGTAGTTGGTAAAGACCAGGATGGATAAAATATTTCGCTACGACAACAAGTTAGACAATGTTGGCTTAGAGGATAGAGTTAGTTCTGTCACTGGAATTAATCCAACGGATTCACGGAGTTCCTTATCTCTGTGATATGCTGATCCTTTTCCGTGCGTCGGAATCTGTTTGCACCAGGCCTAGGGTGCGAGGAATGTTTGCCTCTGAAAACAAGGAACATAGTGTTTATTAGCAACCGTCTACTTCATCCAATTACGAGGAACTTTGGCCGAGCGGTTATGGCGCTGTGTTCAGGTGGAATCATCCACATGTTACAAAATTCGCAGTCTCGAAAGAGGCGTGGGTTCGAGTCCCACAGGTTTCAAGCATATTTTTTTTGAAGTCTGGTTTAGGACTTCCTTCTTTTTACTTAATCCTACTCTTAAGTTCTATATCTTAATTATATATATTACTTACTTAGAGAATATTAATTCTTAACTATAAAAAGTTAGAAAGAAGAGATAGTTTTAGTAGACTAGAATTTTTTATATATCTTTCTTATTTTATAGACTTAATAAATAAGATATTAATAAAGTTAATCTTAGTTAATACAATAGCAAAAAGATTGAACAGAGTGGGACTCGAACCCACGCTCCTTTCGGAACTGCGAATCGTACATGTGTATGATAACACCTGAACACAGCGCCATAACCGCTCGGCCATCTGTCCTGGGTCAATGGAGTGCCAAGATGCCGCCCTAAGTCCAGAAATGATTTGCTAGACTGGAATTCACTTGCCATGTCTAGATTTCCTGGGTTGTCGATCTATACTCCTCGAGCTTCTTAAGCAAGCGTCTTCAAAACTTCACGGGTTGGAAGTGTTACATTCGCTTAGGCACACGGCAAATGTAAATGCATAATCAGGCTGATGCAGCTTACTACAGCATACTTTTGCTAGAACGTGACGGCATCCATTCTCCATCATAAAATCTTCGTACATGAAGTCAAGCAAGTGGCATCTGATGCTGGCTTCCTGCGACCGTTCCCACCTAGTGTAACATCAAGAAGAGTGGAAAGATTAAGCAACGATCTGCATCGGCTATCTTGTCAGCCTTCTTAGAGTGACATAGGACTAACTGCCGAGAAAAACGTGAGTTGGCATCGGATATTATTGCCAGTCAGGTGTATGCGTCCAATAAGCTGACCGAGTCTGCGGGCATCTGCAAGTAGCTGCACGTGGAATACAGGACCCCGCCAGCAGCTGACTCTTTTCGGCTGTGTAATGGATGGGTTATCGTCATCGTCTCGTGTTGGGCGGCCTTCAACAACGCAGTGGTGATTGCAGACTGGGACCTGGGGATGATGCGAGATGGAAGCCGACGCTAGAAAGAGGATGGAAGAAGAAGATCACGTTAAAAAGGTCCTTGAAACGAACGCTCTTGGCGGTCAGAAACGTAAGACTCGCAGCTGTGCTGACCAACAGCATGAGCAGAGATGATATCATCACACGTCGGGTAGTAATGACGATTTGATGAGAGCCGGCATGTCACCAGATGGAAAACCGGCATGGGAGTTGGGATGCTTCGGTAAACATGCACAGCTCAGCCTGACTCCCAGAAAGCACACCTGGCTGCAGTGGTTCCGTCTCGGGACTTGGTAGAGCCAATGAGACGGCGTGCCTGTTACCTTGCTGCGTATTATTTGCTTATCGGTGTAAATACGGGAGCGTCACATCTGTACCAAACGCGCCACCGCACAAGGTACGCGTGCGGCCATGGGCAATGGTTGGTCGATGGCCGGGAGAACCGCAGGTGGCTGTTACACAGCTCTGACTTCACCCGCTTATTACGAAGCTTGGCACATCTTGGCACGGCACCTGATGGGTCAAGATAATGGTTGAAAGGGGGAGACGCTGATGGGGATGCCACCTAGGGAAATGCAAAGATGATGCCTAGAAATGAGCTGCAGCTGCTCAGAGGGATGACCTCGACAGAGTTCCCTCGTCCGGACACATTCTGCGCTCTCCTCTCAACGGTTTATGCCGGGGAGCGGAGAAAGCTACCGGATTGGGCAGCCACCGCGGGCTTACATGGCACATACAATCCTTCATCTCCTTCGCAGCGACTGCCAACGAAAGGTAGGATTGCGTGGCTTTGTGGCTTTCCGACATGCATTCAATCCATGTGCCTTGTTTTCTTCCGACCAATTCGGACGACGGCTCATAAGGCCGTGTGCGTGTGGGTGGACCAAGTGACCAACGCCTTCGGAGTCGGGATGAAAACGAATAGTCTGCGTTGGTCACTTATAAATACTGGACTTCCTGGCCGAATAACAAAATGACTTTTGATTTTGAGTACACATTGTATAGATCACATTGAGAGCTGAGGTCTTTTTTGCCATCGTCATGTTCGTCCCTTACCTTCTTAGTGCCCTCATCGTCAGGGCCGCAGCCTCGCCAGTGGGAGATGCCCATCAACGGCGACAGAATATCCCCGTTGGGACTGCCATATTCAGTTGCACCGTACAGAACACCGTGGCCTTGACCTTCGATGACGGTCCCTTTGCATACACCGAGCAAGTGCTCGACTCGCTCGCCGAGGCTGGCATCAAGGCTACCTTTTTCATCAACGGAGATAATTGGGCCTCGATCTACGACTACCAGTCGACCGTCAACCGGATGATTTCCGACGGGCATCAAGTGGGCTCACACACGTAAGTCAAACCCTGTTACGTCTCGAGTCATCCTTCGGTGGTACTGATATGACCTACTACTGCTCAGCTGGGACCATCCACACCTCCCAGAACTGTCACCTTCGGAAGTGAGGTCGCAGATGACACGGCTTGAGGATGCTTTGATCGATATCATTGGGTACTTTCCTACCTACATGCGGCCTCCCTTCTTCGAGTACAACGCCGAAACACTGGAGACTCTCGGATCTTTGGGCTACCATGTGATCCACTCGGACATCGACACCCAAGACTGGGCAAACAACACGCCTGAAACTATCCAGAACAGCGTTGACCTCTTCATTGAGGAACTGGATGCGGGCGGCTCCATCTCCCTTGCTCACGATGTGCACCCCACCACTGCCAACACTTTGGTTCCGGCCATGATTGCCGCCGTCCAAGAGCGCGGATTACGAGGTTAGTCCCTGCAGAGAGGTTCTTATCTGTGAGGTGTGTGAGATGCTGACAGGCGTTTAGCTGTTACGGTGGGAGAGTGTCTTGGCGATGCCAGGGCCAACTGGTACCGGACCTCCCGGAACTAAGACCTCCCGGAACTAACAGGACCCGAGGACACTGTCAGAGAGACGGGGAGGGTTCTTGTCGATAAATTTTCATTTCTTTGGTTCTGATTTGATTGAACATTAAAGATGGAGTATCTAATAACAACAACAAATCCCTTCCTGCGTAATAACTAGAGGGTCTTCGCTTTGTTAGAGCTGCTCGTTCTTTTATTTCTGATACTTTTTATTAACGAGAGATATTTTATTTGGACCTATTTTGGATGTTCGTAGTACGACTAAAGCTGGTTTACTGGGTAAGACTTGACCAAACTCCGTGGCTAGAGATTGAACTATTACATGATGCCATCGATATAAAACGCATTTGTTTAGATCGCGGAAAAGAACACTCTCCTGTGTAGCTGGTTGACTTAAAGTCCTCAACGCCATCTCCCCGGGAAGTCCCGACTTGCCATCCTGATAAACCAAATTTGGGACGCTTCATGAGCCTCGCCTTGGCACCAAGCCAAAGTCAACCAGGCTTACCGCCCTGGAGCCAATATAAGACTGGTCAAGTTCGGGATGAATCTAGTAGGTTAAAACTAGATTTAGGTCTAGAATATCTTGAATCTCGCAAAGCGACGATAGCCCATCTGAGTCCGGGTCAAGGGCAGAATCGCCTCGTTTATCATCACCTGGTCTTGATAAAGAAACTGACATGAGACTGTGCCGAGTTGAGTAATGAACACTTGACAGCTGAAATGTAATCAATCCAGAACATGAGCCTAGCCTTTTGTTGCGTCTAGATCTAAGTTCAGAGACTGCAAATGAATATACTCCAGCAACAAGAGCCCACCCTGATTGCGGACCACAGTAATTACTGTGCCTGAATTTTGTAGACAGCTTAGGCCCCTTTATCCAACCATTTGCCGACTGCCTACTCAGACTGCCAGGGCAACGATTCCTCCTACTAATCCTCCCAGACCACTGATTGCTTGTATTAAGCGGCGAGCTCGACGCATTCGGCGGTGTTTGCGTTGCTTTATCGCAAAATCCTGAGAGTCACCGTTGTCTTCCGTACGAGAACTAATGTGTGGGTGAGTGTGATGGAAGTTTGGATGAAGATTGATAACGAAGATTGGGTATATGTCCTCAGCGTTTAGCACTTGGGCGGAAACGTTTTTTGGCTGTTAACTTGGCTGGACACACAGTTTGATTTGAGAAGATAACGAACTAGATAAGTCCATTACACATCCCCATCCTTGATTGCAAGTAACCAAGATCCCGGGAAAGATCCGTATTGCAACTTTCATAACCACCAATTCTCAAGCAAGAGCAATTACAATCGGCATTCGGAAGAGAAACATAACCGACAACGCACCTATCCATGCAACGCTTACGGAAAGGTGTTCAATCGACCGCATCTATTGAAGAAGCATAAAACTACCGGCAATGGTCGCATCTGGTGCGCAACGCCAAAACTGAGACGCGTGTTGTAGGAGGATTGGACTTTGCCTTGCGAAAGGATAGGAAAGCGGTACGTTGGGAAATGCAGCCTGAAGAGTGATGATAACCAAGGATGTGGTGCTGAATTACACCGAAGGTAACCAGATCCTCTAAATGATGTTGGTTTCTCTCGTTAAAAGGAAGATGCGCTTTATGCCTTTTTTCTGGTGACCATTCGATCTCTTGGATATGCTTGACCTAGCCCTTAAGGGAGCAAGCTCCTTGGGCGAAATTTTCCTCTTCTAAAATGTCTTGTTATTTCCAATTCAGTGCTGGACTGTAGGTATCGCAATTACGTACTGCCGCAAATTCACCAAGCCTTCCTGCTCTGGAGAAGCAAATCCCCCAGTTGCCACAAAGGACGGGACCAACCCACGTCTTCTTTCCGGTCCCGGTCCCGCTCCGGCCGGTTAATTGTGGGTCTGGTTCCGTCGTCGAAGCACAGGAGTCCTTACCTCTGGCTGCGCGAAGCCTTTGAAAACACCTTGAGCCTCTAGATAGACCGCTGTTTCCTCACTGATACCGGAGAATTAGCTTGTAGCCCTGACACACTTGTTTTGCACCAACGGTGACCGGTATTCCTTGCGTCACGATCGAGGTGGGGGAACCGTTGTGAATGCTCTACGACGAAACTATTACTCTTTGTCCGCGTTGCGTTGGTGCTTGCAGATAAGGCCGTTCTTCTTTACTTTACTGATGGAATTTTGTCATAGGTAAACCGAATGAAGCGATGTCAACACCTTTGCCAAATCTCGATGTCGACGTCTACGTGACAACGATGAAGCTGAAGTACCGCGGCCGTGCCAGGGCTTCATTCTCTTCGACACGCGCTTCTCCCTGGATATCGAAGGCGTTGGCGGAAATTCAGATACGTTTATCGGAATTGCCTCTGCTTAGTTGCCTCTCATTAGCTCTGGGAGAATCGTTCTTTAAGATTGCCAACTCTTGTGTCCATACGTCCAAGTTTCAATTATCATATCTGGACATTGTCTTCTATCTATCTCAGGGCTTTGTCCTTCAAGTACAAACCTCTCACTTAAGTATCCAGCCAGATCTTCTCCTTTCCAAGCCTCCTATAACCCGCGGGGCCATCTCGCGTGCCGCGTTGATAGTTTGGTCTTGATCACCAGCAAGAAGCCGCGTCTTATCTTCCGCATCGATCGCTAGCAGGACGGGCATCAAATCACTTTTCAAAATATCGACATCTAGCAGTTGGGTTTGGAACATGACCGCTGCCAGGATAACGATAGAGATAGTAACTTGGGCAATCAAGAGGGTTAGAAATGGCCAGTGGACCAGGACATAGTTATCATGGTATGCCGTGCCGAACACGATAGGCTTCCTCCACTCTGCGAAGCTACTGACTTGTTGTCGCATGCTATGTGACGATATATTTAGACTAGAACAATCATGAGATGATGAATAGAAGACTCACGAATTTGTTAGGCTATCCGCGAGATTCCGGGAAATGTTTTGTATCCTCTCGCCCTGCATATCATCCTGCTTTGGGATCGGGTTAGATGTGGCGGGCTCGCCAGTTTCATCCGACCAAAACGCATTGGCTATTGCCTCGCTGGTCGGCGTCTGGTCATTGACGGTGCTGCCCGTTACCCAAGAGTCCTCACCGCAAGTGCCACGGATCATGCGTCGTAGATAATAGAACAACGTATTGAACGTCATTTCTTCTACCCCGAACATTGCACTTTCGTTTTTCGACGTTGTAAGAAGAGTATAATTAGGCCATAGCATTCCGTCGGCACTTTTCATCGTTCCGTTCGTTGTCTTGACCCGGGTTTCGGAATGAGTTAGAGTTGTTGTGGACCTGCCGGCTCTGACGCTGACGTTGTACGTCTTCACGCAGAAATGGAGCAGGATTTCCGACGCTCGGAATGATTGCTCGACCCTGTCGGAGGTTGGGCGAGGTGCAACCTGTTCATCGGACTCAAAGTAGCCGTGATTGAGCCACAAGACGAAAAAGTCGATGATGGCAGATCCTAATAGATGTGGCTTCTGGGCAAAAGACAAGGTCGATGTAGAGTTCTCTCGGAGCATGCGAGTGCGATCCCAGGGACCGACCCACGACAGCGAAGAAGCGTAGGATATGTTCAAGTTGAGCGATCCAGGCCCGCCGATCATGTACGCGCCAGTCGGGAGGCTTGCGTTTCGGATGAGCTCTGCCCCGATTGTGCTCCCATCTATGGGGGATCCGGTTTGCCTGCTTTCCTCCCATGAACTCATTAAATTCCTTTCCAGCCTTGATACTCGAGTTTCCGATCGTCAGCATATCCGTCACGTTTCTCGTCTCCGCACACACTGCTAGCGTGCTGAAGATGGGGAAATCGCAGTCGCCAGTTTTGCAGACAGGTTCCAAGGCGGGAATGCGCTGGAATTGCGGTGTTGCGATGCCGAGCTGGAATGCAGCCTGTAGGTTGGGAGTAACGTAGCCGCTGTAGAAGGAGGGACCACTTGCATCAACAAGTGGTGGGTCGCCATCGTTGCTGGGGAGCATCTTGGTGTCTATTGCCGACTGTGTCACAGTGGACGTCAACATGCTTGTGGCCGTTACTAGAAAGACCAAGGTCACGACCGGAAAAGAGCTAGACAGACCAGATTAGAACGGCTGCACGCGCATGAGTAGAGGGTTCTCTGACCGTCCAGGACGAAGGAATAGGAGTTTGGCGCTTCCCCAAACTCCGCGCCCGGCGGCATCAAAGGCCGGAAGGCTTGCAAGCGGCCTGGGTTTTCCCTCTGAAAAGTAGTTCCATTTCATTTGCGAGACCACCTGTGCGGCGACAAAGGTACACGCTGCACGACAGATCGTTGCTAGAAATGCGACGAGGGAGTTGAGTGTGACGCCCAGGGGCCAGTCTGGTCGAGGTTTGCGATCGAAGCGGAGTAAGATTTGCATGATCGCAAAGAGACACAGCAGTGCAATGACGCAGCACGCTATCTCCATTGCCCACAACAAGAACACATTTCTGCGTGGACTGGTTGGCTGAGAGCTTTGTCGGATGCCTCGCTCTGGGAAGGCCGAGGTTCTTAAAATGGAAGTTTTCTTTCTTTCGGATTCAGTCGTTCCAGGTGCGTTCCGGTTCTTCGGAAGAAAACTGTGCAATTCCGTTTCAGTCGACCACGTTGACGGGATGTCTGACAGTGACGAAGCCAGTGCTCCAACTGGTTGCTTGCGTTTTGGCGACCAGCGGAATGTATCCCTGGGCTCATGTTCTTCCATATTTTCTCATTTTTCGGTCGACACGGTGACGGAGAGATAGTGACGAGACCTCGTAATGAGGGGGATGAATTGTTGATTGAAGAAAGCAGTGCTGTAACATGTGGACTTGATGATATGAAGCGGCAGCTACAGCGAGCTTAGTGATGTCTGAGACCCGCCCATCTAACTTACATGCGCATGCGTTTTGGCTATCGTGGTCAGCAAAGACATTGATGGATTGACGAAGGAGGGTTGATACAACCTTTTTATCTGCGCGGTTTGCCATGAAGACACATCTGCATAATCGTTTAGCCTTAAACGTCCTTGCATGGGCCGACTTTGCATCTATTGGATGTTATTTTGGTGAGAAATGCTGGTCTACAAAATGCTACGCAAGCCAGGATTTTGGTGGGGGCCATCGGGATTCCCGGCTGGAGATTTGAGGCAGTGCAAAGCGTCTCAGCTCAAGGAAGACGCTGGATGATTTGCTCAGAGTTGCAGTCAGCGCCCGCAACGCGCTGCAGCCCCTGCAGATCAAGAAATTCACTACCTCTTTCCTATCTGTAACGCTGGTCACATATTGGCAGATGGTTGCAGGCAAAGCTGTCTTGTCGTAAACGAGATTATGACTAGGACGAAAAGCCGTGATACAGTGATTGCGATGTTGTGCGGAAGACTCTGATAGTGAGGGGACTTCCGGATCGCGGTCGTCTAGGGCGCGGTTGTTACTAGCTAGCGAGGGGGCAGTTACTGGGGGCGCTAAAATTATGCAGACCTATATCTTGTAGATTCACTAAATCAGTTTCATTCAGTCAACCGACACTTATCCAAATTGCTTGATTCACAGTCGAAACTTTGCCAAGAGGTTGAATCGAAGAAAGTCTATTTCTCCTTACACTTTGCCCAAAGAATCTGCGAAGCCTTCATCCCTTCCCCCCCAGAAAAGAAAGAACGCAAAAACGCCCTTGACACAATTCGCGCTCTTATGTCGACTTCAAGGGGATCTGCCCCTCCAAGAAGACCTCCCATCAGAGTAATCGGCCCTCCTAGGTTGCGCTCAGAGCGGGTGGTCCCAAACTTGCCACAGGCTGCTGATCGTCTGTGGAAGAGGCTCTACGTTCGCGGCGTGGATGACGACCTCGAGAAGCTCCACGGTTACCGCCCTGGGGGATATCATCCCATCCATCTGCAAGACGAGCTCAACAACGGCCAATACCGGGTCATTCATAAGCTCGGCCACGGGGGGTACGCGACCGTATGGCTCTGCCGTGACCAGCGTGTCGACACACCGGCATATGTTGCGGTCAAGATCCTTGTGGCCAGCGAGACAGAAAGTGACAGCCGCGAGCTGCTATTGACCGGCAATCTCCGAAAAGAAGGTATGGACAAGAACCTGGCTGGGAAACACTTGTGCCTCCCTTTGAAGCAGTTTTCGAGCAAAAGCCCGAGCGGAACACATATCTGCCTTGTCTATCCTGTGCTTGGACCACCAGTGCGTGATGCAGTAAAAGTTTTCTATGGGGAAGAGAACGAAATCGAGATTCTCCAGAGCGTGTCACGACAGGTAGTTGAGGGCTTGGCCGCACTCCACAGTCTAGGCATCTGCCACGGAGGTATGTCAAGCGCAGAAGCACGCCACGATATTCACCCTACTAAACATACATGGCAGATTTCCGACCCTCCAACATCCTTCTAGAGCTGCGGAGCCTTGATGGCATGGATGAGGAGGAACTGCTGTTCCTGCTCGGGGATCCAGAAACGACAGACATTCATGTGCGCGAGGACTCTCGTCCAACTCCGGAAATACCTTACGCGCCCAGGTACCTCGTTTACCCTATCGAATTTGGAGATGCCGATGATTCGGTCGTATTGCCGCATACGCAAGTCATTGACTTTGGCCAATCGTTTGAAGTATCTCAGCGACCACCGCCAGCAACATTCGGCATTCCGGCCAACTACGCGGCACCCGAGGTCTTGATCGACAGTTCCGGCAGCACAGCCATGGATCTTTGGTCTCTGGGCTGTACTTTGTACGAGATCCGGCTTGATCGGCGACTGTTTGATGTGTTTCAGCTGGTGGGCCTCCGCAAGGAGGATTACATGGATGAGATCTCGCCTATTCTTGGGGAGCCCCCAGAGCCGTGGGCAGAATATTACTTGTCAGACGACGAATCGGAAACCAGCACGACGCAAACAGAATTTGACTTGGGGGACGATGGAGATGAGTGCATCGGACCGCAGGAGGAACGGCTTCGTTCCATTCAAAACAAACTAGCCAGCTGCCACGATTGCACTGGGCAGGGTTGTGCCCATAAGCGGTATCAGCTCATCTCAAGACCCGAGGCTGCGATGTTGGCAGATCTGCTGGAGAAGCTGTTAAGATATCGACCCGAGGAACGGCTTAGCGCGCAGGACGTGTTGAAGCACCCGTGGTTTTACACACGGTATGGATGCGACGGGGACGGAATGATGGGCCGGAATTAATGAGCTAGTCCCTACCACTAGGCAGAAATCTAATCAAAATTTTGAAGCAGAGGAGTGAAAGTTTTACTCAGTATCAGCTTCAAAGACTTGAAGACTGCTGTTACAAGATAGGTTGTGATGTGAATGTGGAACTTTCGTATGCCCACACTGACCCAAAGCCGCGAGGAATCTGGCTTTATTCACGCTGATAGCCTCATAATCGTTGCCGATCGCAAGCTTTAAATCATCATCTTAGTCTAATTTTCTCTCATTCAGCATCTATGGCACTCATTTCTTTATCGTAGCGTTAGTCTGGGCTCCTGTGCTGCTCCGGATGGCTGACCTAAGAGCTGCAGGCAAGGCCATTGCCGAGTACTATGCAAGACTCTAAGAACTTTGTGGAAACGATGATTAGGCAGAGTAGGTTCAGATATTTGATGGCTGCAATAGAGATTGCCTCGACCTAGATACAGCTTGGTCTTCAAGTATTGACTTGAGAACAAAGTGAGAAGTATTTACAAGAAAATCAACGAAGAACCCTCAACGTTCTTCTGGCAATACGTGCATCTTGCTTTTAGCCATGCGACCTTCGTCGAAGGCGGCAAAACAAAAGCTTTACAAAGTTCTTAAAGCGCATCTTCAGCGTACCCTTATCATGCCTACCATCGATCGAGTTGTCTTGGCTTGCTTGGCTGGACTGGAGGCCTGGCGGAAGCTCTTCCTTCGTAACTCTAGGATACGGTTCTTGAAAGATCAAAGTCGCACTCGAAGGCGGTCTTGACGTGTGTGGTACTTGTAGGCCGGTTTGTGGCTTTGGCACAGACGTGTCTGTTGGAGACCGAGTTTCCAAGGTGACCGGATCTGGTGGACTAACTGAGAGAGGCTGCTCCATCCTCTGCTCATCCTCTGCTGATCCGGTAGGGTCGGTTTTTGGAACTGCAGTCTCGGCAGTCTCGGGGTCGTCGACGTCTATGATTTTGGCCTGAGTCTGCTCCTTGTTTTGAAGCTGGTCTCGGTGAAGATTCTCCGGTCGACTCTCCATATCTCCCTCGGTATCTCCTCGAGTGTTGCCAAGTAGATGTCCCTTCCCCAGTGGCGAGCGGGCCATTGAACTTCCAGGATGCCTATGAGAATTGCTTCGAGTTTGCTCAATAGGATAGGACATGCTTTTCAGTCTAGAGTCTCTGAAAGCGAGTGAATGACGATGGCTTGCATCGGGGCAAAGCTCCGACTCGGAAGTTTCGGATCGGATCGGCAAGCGCTTGGTGTGCTTGAGGCTGTAGTCGGGGTTTTCCTTGCACTTTTGGTGCAGTCCGACGAGTTTCTTGTGAATCTCCACACACCTGGCTCTGTTCTTGGGTCGTATCCGAAGGAGCTTGTCTTCGACGAACTCGAGAAGGTCTTGGATGAAATCAGAGCAGTTTGGATCAGCGTAGAGGCGTGAGAACTCCTGGTGTCACGTTTTGTCAGTCCCGTAGCATGTACGCCGGGTGTATCAATCTTGACACTTACCTCGTGAACGGCTTTGTTTTTTGACGCTGCCCATAGGCCATTTGTTTTCACATGACTGAAAAAGATGTCTTGTGCAATGCCAGCATCGGAGTAGATATCCTCCTTCGCTCTCGACTTTGAGAAGCTGTCGACCCCTGGCCATCCTTTCAGATACCAAATGACAAATTCAAGAAGCACGCATCCCAGAGACCAGATATCGTACGCCTGTGATACTTCATCAGAAATATCAAACTCTGGTGCTCGGTAAGTCGGCGAGACGGCAAGCCTCCTTGCGTCAACCTGAGACATCGACACGGTACCATGGAATCTCATGAGGCCGAAATCCGAAATCTTGAGCAAGCCCATGTCATAATCCTCATCTCTGGCTTGGTGATTCCGAAACCAGAGGATGTTTTCAGGCTTGAGGTCTCCATGCCTGCCGTACTTTTTAACATCCGATCTTGGGATAGATCTGAGGATATCGCCAACACGATCAGCGCCCTGTCGATGAATGCGCAAGAGCCCTTCCACAATCCCTAGACACTGACCCGAGAACCACACGCCTCTCTCAGGGTCACTAGTCGAAGCTTGCGGCTTGTGCTGTTCCTTCCACAGCTCCTGCAAGTTTCCATCGGCACAGGGAAACAAAAGATGGTGTTTGTCGCCTATTGAGAAGGTGCACAATAGTCTGATGAGGTTGGGGTGCTCTTTTCCGCTGAAGCGATTGAGATTCGAAACTTCCTTCTTGAACGCGCCGTCGCCGGAGCCTTCGACTTGTTTGACGGCGTAGTAGACGTCCTTTGCTTGAGTGGTCTAGATTCATAGTTAGCTGGGTGGAGATCGAGGCGTGAAGTTATGTATCAATGCAAAAGCTCACCGAATTAGACGTCAGATGTTGTGGATGTATTTTGACCTTTTCCACAACTCCGAAGCCGCCACGCCCAAGAGGCTGGGGCTCCTCGATCCAAGGCAGGGTGGTGCCTTCTGCAAGCTTAAAGTGTTCAACTTTGAGGCTTTCGTTCGTGCTCAGGCTGAAGATCGGGACGTGAACCTTCCACTGATTAATAAAGAAGCTTTCCCTTTCATGCATCCTCCAATTCCGGAACACGTCGATCGGCTTCTCCTTGCCATGCTCGTCTTGCCCCTCCCATTCTCCGTTCTCTTTCTCAATGAACGGTAGATTATTGTCGTAAATATCTTTATCGATGAAATCCATGATCGTGGACACCTTGTTGATCAGCGCAAGAATGGTAAAAAGTTTTCGCCTTGACGTCAGGTGTTTCGAGCCTTCTTTGGTGTCGACGATTTGGCAAGTCACGCGGTTCAACCGATCTGCATCCGTAGGCGGAATCACCCCGAGTCTCAGAAGCTCTTGCGATACCAATTCATGGTTGACAATCTCGTCGAGCTTATCAATTGGCAAGAATGGCTTTCGGTCTTTTTTCCAGCGGTGTTGAAAAGCATCGCGGATGGTTTTGCCGAGAACCTCGTCGGGATTGTCCTCTACAGTCGCTCCCGTTGGCGAAACGTCGATGCCGTTTGACTGAGCGGGAACCTCGGTGTTGACGAATCCGGCGCCCAGGTTGGAAAAAGCCACCCCTCCAGTTGACGGCCTTCGGGAAAACGTCTGGTGCGACTGCTTTTGATCGAGCTGCTCCTTCAGCCGCTTGTCGTCTCCGAGATCGTTCACATCGCTGGTAGATGCCGCGGAGCTCCCGACGCCGAGTGTGCCCTGTTGAGTTTTCGCCGGGAACTTCAAGTCGTCTTTCCAAGAAAAAAGCGGAGGATGACTCCCTGGAGAATGAATGGGATTCCCGTCAGGGACCTAGTGCAAAACATTGGTCAGTCATGGGGGGCGTGGCCTGGATGGCGCAGAGTTGGTGATCATACAAGGTGCACCTGGACTTGCGGAGTCATTGGGACGGTCGACTCTAAAATTTGGACATAGGGGTAAGCAAATGAGATCAGAACACAACGCGTGGTATTGCGGGCTTTATGACTCTACAAGGTCCGGGGGTTGGGCTCTGGGATGTGTCAGTTCGTCACGGTGAGCGCCGAAAGAGCCATTTATCACGACCTATTTCCAAAGCCTGATTTTCAAGCAAGAGGCCAGAGCCGCCCCAGCCTCACCAGGCGGAATCGGGGGCGGTCTTCGTGGCTGTCTCTAAGACCCAGCTGAAAGGCCGGCAGATGCGGCTCGAGGACGGGCCTAGAACCGACGTACCCTCCTCATAAGCGTCTCGCGGATGCAGTTTGGGGGCCTAAGGCAGTGCAAAGGAGCAAAGAGGCTCGGATAAGAAGGGCGAGAACGTCATTGGGCGGGCTTTTACCGAAGAATGCGGCGCCGGTTTGCCTTGTACCTCTTGGCCTTCTGCATGTGGTCAGAAGACGGCCCATCGCTCTGCCTTGTGCATATGCACCTTGGTAGGCAATGGGGGGCGGGGCTCCCAGCAGGTGATTGAGGAGGCAGTTTTGTGATTACTTTGGTAGGTAATATGCAAGGCGCTCTAGGTAGAAGAATCATCCGAGGAATCCAGGTGGATGGTACACATCTGAGGAGTTGGTACCTCGATCTATGTGACAATTACAACGCTCTGGCTTTCTTCCCAGCCCAGAGTATGAACGACGCCGAACCGACACCGGACAGATATCAGCCCGTAGCGCAAGGAGGACTCTGCAGTCGCACTTATGCAGCCGAACGGCCCCCACCCACACGATTTCAATCCTAGGTTACAGGCATCCAGTACAGCCTTCTGTGTGCCCTTGGTCAGTAAGCCGCGAACCACAGTGAGCTCAAGATGGGTTACGCAACGCGCGAGGCAAAAATGGCGCTCGCAAAACGTAGGCTCAGACGCTGGTGCCTAAACTGCGAAGAGGCAGGCTCACGCTTGCGTCATGCTCAGCCAGCTCGAGGGCAAATTGTAGGAGGAATATTCTTTGGCAGTCACCAGTGCAATCTCATGACGCCTACTTGTCCAGTGGCTCAATTGCGAAATGCGAAACTGGTGCAGGCGTTATCGAGTCGGTTCTCGTGCTTAAATATCGACTATTCCAGCTTCCGTCATCTCGATCCTTGCCAGCTCATCCACACAATCTTTACACGCAAAGCAATACTACAATCTGATTACATTCTACCATCTTTCTCTTGTCTACCGGCATTCACTGTCCTTCATCTCAACTGTCACCATCTATCTCAACACATCGCAATGACCACTGCACAGCATTTGGAGTTCCACACACGTCATGCCACCCCTCGGAGGCTCTCTCAAGAGCTCAGAGACATCCTTGGTGAGGATGCAAATATCAGAATTGAGGTAAGTCGCTCGAGCTTCGGGCTGTATGCTATCTAACATATCAAGATAGATGCGTCACAACATCTACAACATCATGTCCGACAAGGCCTTTGATCTGGTCAGTCCCCTCGCTGCATGGCCGTAATATGCACTGATCTGTTGGGACTGTTGCTAAGAATTTGCTAAAGAACCTACTTTATCGTCGATGTAAGGGGCTTCAGTGAAGACAGCGGCGCTTCATGGCTGGACCGGTGTTTGGGATGCCGCGCTTCTTTCCGTTACCTTGGGTCTTCAATCCCCTTATGGGCAGTGTGTAGCTGAGTCTCGTCTTACCGAGACGTAAGGGGTTTCGGTATCGTTTCACTGGAGTCAAATTTGTTGGAATTGTAGCGATATGGGTTTCGTGTTCTTGGATATCGGCGGAGTTGTTGCATTTTGGTATTAGCTGAAGGAAAATCACACTAGGTTGCGGCTCTCACTTAGACTAGCTTAGAACTTATGAATGACCACGATTATGTCTTAATCGTTCGCGAATATGCATTTTTGTTTACCACTTTGTTGGGTGCTAGTCTGTGAAACTGAAATGGGCGCGATTAGCATATAAGATAGGATGCTGGATATGTGACTGGACTACGTCTGTATCGCGGCCGGCTCTAGGGCGTGGTTACAACTATCACGAGTTTAAAAAACACAATTTTCGTCCACATTTTGAGCATCTTGTCAGCCCAATGCTTCCAAGGTTACCTAAAATAGATGCTTAAACTTTGACCGCTTTATCTCACTATCCAACTAAGTTAGTTTCTTCGCCAATTTTGATGTCTCCAACCCCAGTGTCTATGAGCCAAGTGCAAGCAAACAACGCTCGCTCATACTCAAATATCTGGCGATAACCTCAAGACCTCATATTCTCTAGACACAAACTGAAAGATCGAAGAACATCAAGCTATTGCAGTACTATATACGACCACGTCGTCCCAAGACTTTTCAGCATACCTGTGCTCGACGATGGCCCCGGTACACTCCAAAGAACCACCAGCACCCAAGAGTCAAGAGTGTAGAAACCACAGTCATGACCACAAAAATCCAGAAATAACTCGAAACGACGGCGTCCCCCTTTGGGCCAGTCCACTCAAAGAAACCTGTGGAGAAAATGCTCTAAAGAGCCAAACGTCAAACGACGAACGTACATAAGCTGGGGTATCAAGAGCTTACCGCGCAGAAGGTCCCTGGGAGGAATATCATCGTGACGAGAGCGATGGATCTCATATGCTGAGAATCTCGGCTAGTAGCCAGGGCAATCTCCATGCTGGTTTCGCCTTGCGCCTAGTCTAGTTAGTCCCTTTTCCTAAGTTTAGAAGCAGACTTTCGAACCCATTGTGTGGCCATGGACATGCCGTCAACTCTCATTGTGCAGTCTCGGATCATTTCCTCGTACTCTCCAATAATGTCTTGAACGCGATCTTGGATCTTGTTTCCGATTTGACGCATCATTCCAACGCTTTCCGTGTTTAAAATTTCCATCGGAGGTTCATGTTGCTGTGTTTTTCTTAGTTTTGAGTCCTTAATCAAGAATGCGATGCTCATACCTGACAGTCCTCGGCTGTACTAGTCTCCGATGATGCATCCAAGGCAGACTTTTCGTCGAATTGAGACATCTCCTCATGGCCCGATGACCTAGGAACCCGGTCCTCTGGGTCTGGACTTGATGTTTTTATGGACTCCGTGACGTCGGATGTGTGGACTTTCATCTGGCTTGGAGGGGAGAACACCGTCTGGTTAAGATCCTCCACATGATGGCGGAGCTTTTCGAGGTGCGTGTTCCAACTGATGAGCTGGTTCCGCAGGTAGGTCGTATCGAGCCACGCATTCCTCTTCGCTTGGTCTCTCTCTGCCTTATCAGCCGCCGACATGACCTCGTCGCCCATAGATTTGGGGTCGAGCTCCAGGATCCTAGTTTCCAGTTCGTCGACCGTGGTCTCCACCACCTCGATATGCCGTACTCTCTCCAGTTCCGTGAATATACCCGGGATCAGAAGTGGGTGGATTGCCTCAGAAGTAGCCAGGTTCAGACGTGTCAGCATCTGCTCTTCGACCGAGATTGGACATCCGAAAAGAATAGCAAATGTCATATTGCAATGAGGGAAGTAGGTGGCAGTCAATGCCAGATCGTTTCCCCAGGCATTCGAAGTTCGGCAATTGTATACTGCGATGGTCAGTATATCTTGGTTGCTTGAAGATACGGTGTAGTGGGTTCTGACCAAATGCAGGAAAGGACGGCTCATCGTCGTTTCCCATGTCGATCTTGGCGACTGATATGGTGGGCACATCAGCTCGACTGATTGCTCGAGAGATAGAACGAGGAACATAGAACTTCTTGATAAGTTTCTTGAACAGTCCTTGTGAGAAAGGTAGTGTGCGTAAACCTCTCTGGCCATTCGTGTTTGCGTTGGAGGCTGGAGAGTTGGATATTTCCCCGCCTTGAAGTGCGTCTCGTTCTTTGTTCCTTGATAACCTGATTGTTTGCAGCCAGTCGTTAGAGGTTACCTTTTTAACCCCGGGATATTCTAGTTCTCCGGTTCGTCGGGCTAGACTTTGATCATATTAGCCAACGTGGACAAGGAACAACAGCGGATGCGATCCTACATCAACACCAAGCCCGACGAGGACCCGTCAATTCTGGGATAGTCCTATCCACAAATCCCATTAGCACAAACTGTTTGTATTCGCCAACGAGCCAGCCAGCTTGGAAAAGTAATAAATACCGTGGAAAACCAGTCGTCCCACTCTTTTTGACCTCCCAGGGTCGAAACAAGAGGAGTCTATTCTAGTGTGAGCGACTTCGATGCAGCGTACTCTAAGCAGTACTTACTCGAGTTCCAGGGACCACGCGCACAACCGTCGTAGTCTTTTCCTCAAACCTAAACACCTTGTTCAATTCGGCGTCGCCAAGAAATCCTCTGCTGCAGTTCCAATCCATCGTGGGCTCGGTACCGTGGTTGCAAGATGACAACTGCCTCAGTTGCCAAACTAGGCCAGCAAGACGTCTGCACGAGGGAGATAGATAACAACCCGGCAAGCTTACCGAAGTAGGATACATCAACCTCGCTCTTGAAAGCCGCTAACTTACGGCGTGTGACCCCCCTGCAGCTGGTTGTGCCACGTTAACTGCCTGCGTTGTCAGCTGGCGTCACAGTGAGACCAAATAGGCTGCGCGCATAGCCCCGAAACAATGCAGGCCACCAATGAGGCACGCGAGAATTGCGACGTCTCTGCCTAACAGCACTTTGCAGATTGCCTTGTTGCCTTTCTGTACTCGTGCATACTCAGCCCCTCTACCGGCAAGCGAAATGCAGGCTGGTTTGTCATCGACCATCGGAAATGGCCGACACAAGGACACAAAAAACGCCTTGAGCCCCCCCAATTCCGAGTCCAACTATCCGACGATCTGACCACAATCCTTTGCGATTCAGCCTCGTCTCGAGCACCACAATCCACACGATATCACCAAACGTCTCTAGTACCCATGGTGGTCCAAGTGCTTGGTGCGAGGTACGCCGACCGTAAGGCTATCGAGCTGTTCTTAGCAGCACTTTTTGGCAGCGGACAGGCATCAGTGAAAGTGAGCAAAATGGAGAACAAGAAGTGTATGAGCATTTTTAACGATCAGTATCAGTGGGTCCGATCTCGGTGGCACTGCACTGTCCCTCGTCTCCTCAATTCGGTATGATTGCGACTCTCCCAAGCTTTTAGATACCGTACTGATTTAGCCTTATAGGCCGAGATGGCACTACTGAGACAGACAATTTCTGAACATTACTGAAATAAGTCATGGCCCTAAAGCCGTCTCTGATGTATCATGAGGGTCAAAACACCGAGTTGGAATGAGAATTCTGTGGCTTTGCTGGTGGTTTACGTCTCGTTTGCCTGACTCAACGGCGGACTGGACCTAGCGCACCTACAACAAAAGGGAAGCCACGTTTCACTCCAACGGGCTGATAGGTTTCTACGTTACGAAATATGAATGCTAAGCCTTTCGTCATCATGGAACTGCCAGTGAAGTTGATGGGAGGTGACATAATAGAGACAAATACCCAAGACGTAGAGTCCAGAATCAGACCATGTTCTCCCACTCTTTTTGTGACATGGGCTTTCTTGTCTCGCCGGAATGAACTTCCAAGTTCGGCTTGTTCTTTTGTATCATGTTTCTTGCCTCCGGACTCAGAGAAGCTTCAACTGCCATTGCAACCTCGGATACCCGAGGATACGACATCTTGCGTAGGCAATAACTCTCGTCCTGACTCTTTAAGTGGATGTCCTGAAACTTGGCCCGTAATCTTCCCGACGGCGACCTTTTGTGATCAGCTGATATCACAACGAGCATCTCTTGCTCAACAACCTTAAGAACATCAAGAACAAGCTGGGAACATCTCGGATTTTCGCGCAAGCTGTTGATCCACTGAATCTGTCAGCCTGTGTAGGAGTAAAATCTATTGATGCTTACCTTTGTCACTTCGGGTTTTACCTGTGCTACATAGCTACCCTCACCTTCCCTCTTTTTGAGGACGAAGAATATGTCGTTTTTGGAACCGGTGATGTACTCGGTTGTCCGTTGATCTTCGAACCTTTCACGGAGTTTCCTTCCCCCAAGCAGCCAAGTGACAAATTCGAGGTACAGACAACCTGCTGTCCATATATCAAACGCTCGTGAAACACGTCCGTCCTCCAGTTCTAGCTCTGGTGGAAGATAGCCAGGGACTGGAGGTACTTTGTTGTTTGGAATATTGGAGCGACTTATGTAACGATTGAAAGACGACGACCCAAGGTCGGATATAACCAAAATCATGTCCTGGGAGGGGCTTTTTGATGTGAAACAGAGGATGTTATCGCTCTTAATATCTCCATGTCTGCCGAATCGTTTCTCTGGATCGGGAGCCAGATTCCTGGGATTGTGTATTGTGTCAACTGCGCCCATGATGCCCATCAGTTGATTTGAGGCCCATCGAGCAGTTTCGCAGCTCCAGGGAAGCTCAGTATCAGCCCAATACTCTTCGAGGTTGCATTTCGCCAAAGGAAAAATGAAGTGATAATGGTCTTTGAACGTGAAGGCGCAAAGGAGCGTCACAAGGTGATCGTGCACAAGCCCACTGAAGCGCATCAACTGGTCCCGTTCTTTTCGAAACTCGTTGCGGTCCCTCGTGAAAAGTTTCTTCACAGCAAAGCCGCGGCCTTCTAGTTTAATCTGAGGGGTAATTAGTTCATCAAAGAGTAGAATGAACAAGGAATGAGCCATACCTTTCGTAACGTCTCATGGAATGCATGGGCCGTAGGATGAATCCTGACAAGAGAAACCTCTGCAAACGCGCCTTCTCCCAGTCTACCTGAAAGGCTCGGAGAGATTCGATCATGGTTTGATGGCTTGCACCAGGGTAAGATCGTATTGGGTGACAAGTCGTAGGGCATCAAGGTCTTATCGACATTCGTTTCGAAAAAGGGAACTAGGACTTGCCATTGAGTAATCTCAAACATTTCCGTATCGCATGACATCCAGCGCGCGAAAAGTTGAAGAGGTTCCTTCGGGGCTGTTTCGAGACACAAGGATGAGTTTTTTTCCCTATCCAAGTACACCACAGGCAGTTTCGCGTCGCAGAGTTTTGCGTCGATGAAACGGCCAATCTCGCCCGCCTTCCCAATCAACAACAGAATTGCGAAGACTTTGAGATAAATCTCGCAACTTGGGTTAGTGACGTCTGCGCAGATCAAGTCCGCAATTTGTTGGCGACTTGAGTCTGAATAGCTCAAACAACTGCTTAGCTCGGCCAAGACTCGGTCTTTGGTGAGAATGCGGTGTAGTCGTTTCGCCGTCCAGAATCGCCCATACTCGCCATTGATTCGGTGCTTTCTAAGCAGTTCATCCAGAGGCAACGAGTCCTCCAGCTCAACATCTCGTAGAGAATCACGGGAGCTCACGCGTGAGATTGGACTGTTCGTCTCTCGAAGTTGTTTTCCGTTAAAACGTATAAGCTGGTCCCGGATGTGATCCATTTTATCGTTAGGTAAGGGTGGGTCTTGATTTAGTATGCATCGTAGACGATTTCTCAGTTAAAATTGTGAAGCTCGAATATGTGAAGTAGTGCTTCATACAGCTTGAACTATGATCTTAACGCTCTTGTCTGTTCCACATACAAACGACTATGGAAGGAGGGGTAGCACGTACTGTAGAAGATGAGGCATTTTCCCCAGCCTTTAGTTGGAGGTATGCGGACTTCCCATCGTCACGTGAGCGGTCAATTGTCGATTGTTCCAAGTAATGCATGTCAGACTGTCGAAACTTGAGCATGGGAAATTGCAGAGGATGAGCTGTCGTTGAAGTCGGTCTGAGGGTGATGGCAACTCTTGGTGCATCCCAATTGACTAGTTAATTAGTCTATATAACGATTGGGTCTCTCCCACTCTTAATCGCCTCGTCTAATGTCTCTAGCCTGTCCTGTCCCCAAAAAGGCTCGTTTCTATATATGTAGAAAGGCGCGCCAAACAGCTCCCTAGATTCAGCTTCCTTTGTTAAAGCTTTCTCCTTTTCAGCCAATTCCTGCTCCTGCTTTGCTCTCTCGAGGAGTCGGCTACCCTCGAGGCCAGACCCATTCGCGACTTCGACTATCGTGGCAGGATCGGCAATATCGGCTTCGTTTGCCCAGACTGTTTCGAGGCCTCTGCGCGCAAACTCTTGCACTTCCGCGCTGTCGTAACCTAGCTCTTCAATAGCTGCCAGAAGCACCCTATGTGCCAATGACGGGTCCGCGGGATAAAATTTTGGGTACCGCACAATGGGCAAGTCACGCAGCCTTCGCCATCGCTCCATCTCGACCAGGCGGTAGGCCTGTCGCTGGGTCGGACGCTCCTTTACGGGGAGACCTCCCGAGATGGAGAATATGTGCAGGAGATCAATGGGTTTGTAGATGATTTTGGCGTTGTTTTCCCGCGCTAGGAGTTGGAGACGGCGGCTACCGATGTAAGACCACAATGAGATGAAGGAGAAGTAGTATTCAATGACGGGTCGTTCAGCCATCTTGCCGGTGAGAGAAGAGCGGTGAGATAGTAATATTGAATGGAACGTGGTCTTTGAAGCTCGGAACAGGTTATCCAGTCATCGAGCTGGTCAGATCTAATGAACACTCTTCGACGCCACGAGAGGTGCTCTTATAGACTTCAAGCTGTCCTATATGCTGAGTGCCCCACCATGTATGCCACTTCAGGCCGAGTATTGTGTCTACAGGGTTGTGGGCACGCGATGTCAGACGCCATCGGGAGTACCTATGGCGCCATACCATCTCTTGCCAGGCTTCTACGATACCCGATAATAACTGCTACTATGCTTATCATGCGTCAAAGCAGACACCAACATTGGAGCTTTAATGTTTTGTATAGAAAACCCCCATGGTTAAAGCTGAGCAGTAATCTCTTGTCCCGTGCTGGGGCAGTAGCTATCTTGTCTATCCAAATAGGATAGCAAACTATTTCAAGTACGCTGGCTAGAAGACGCACCATTAGAAATGGCAGCTAGGAGATCGGTGGCTCTCTCCTCTTCGGCTTTCGCTGCCTCCTCTTTCCACCACCTGATACGGTAGTCGACAAACTGCCAGAGTATTTCTGCCCATTTCGGGTCGTACTTGGGTAGCACCCTACCTCTCGTCCCTGCAGCAGGCTCGCCCGCGATTGCTCTCAAGGCCTCGAAGTGCTCTTCAAAATTGGGTGAAAGCGTCCAGAACAAGGGCCCATTACCGCATTTCGATATCCGGTCCTGTTCCCAATCTTCCATTTCCTTCCTTGGAGGCAGAGTAGCGTGTCCTGCGAGGACGCGTGCTGCCGCTACAGCCTGCCATTCAAAGATGCGGATGCCAAACCCTCCCGTAACCTAATCATGTACCCGCTGGTTAGTCGATCAGGAGCTCCTCGGGACGGGTTGAATTAGCCCATATGAGAACATACCATGCCGACAAAAGCCAGAGTCGGATCACTTATTTTAAACACGTGCTGGTATAACCCCGGAATCCGCTGGTTCACAGGCTTCACGCTGGGTAGGAACGGGAAACTGAAGTCGTAGCCAGTCGCAAACATGACAACATCGACATCACTGACGAACGTTTCATCTGCGAAAGTGATGCGTCCCGTTTCTGGGTCAAAGGATGAGATCGGTGGGCGATTGTCTATATCTGGGTGGGTGAAAGGTGACCAGCCAAATGTGGGCGAGGCTGTTCGCAGCGATGAGATGATCGGAAGCTTCGATGCTACGCGGATGTCGTGTAGTGCATCAAAGGCGGACACTGATCCTCCCACGACGAGGACTCTCTGCCACACAATATCAATGGTTAAATTGGTCTGACAAGAACTTAAGGCAATTGGTGCTACGCTCAACTCACCTTGTCCTTGAACTCCTCAGCAGTTCGGTAATGTTTCGTGTGCTTTATCCTCCCGGGGAATTTTTGATCATAGTCGACCAAGCCCGGGATAGCTGGAATGAAAGGCACGTAATAGTGCCCCGTGGCCACGACTACAGCGTCGAAAGTCTCTTGCCACCAAGATTCTTCTGACTCTCCGAGGACCGTCTTTCTGAGCGTTAGAACCCATTCGTCGCCTGTTTTCTCTACCAACTCAACAGACGTGTTGAATTCCACGAAACGGTCGTTGCCGTCGCGCTTGAAGATATCTTCTACCCACTCGCGTATGACTTCTCTGTGCCGGAACGGAGCATCCGGGCCATACCGAGCCAGAGTGCGCTCCGAAAGGGTTTTCGAAATAGGCTCTTGCGTAAAACCCATAATGTCGGGGGGCAGGTTACTGTGTAAGTGCTCATGGGCTGCTGTGTTTGAGTAACGCGACGTCTGAAGGCCAATCTCGTCCGCCTTGGGGGTCTTGGAGGGAATGACGGATGGTAATTCCAGCGGCGGTTCCGCATGATCCTCTACAATGTCTCGGAGAGACGGGATGCTATGAGGTTCTCCATGCGTAAAGACCCTGCATCAAACACAGGTTAGAAGAGGGACAACCTGAGACAGGTGCTTAGATCTGAACCACGAACCAAGTTCCTCCCGCTATATTCTGCCTTTCAAAGACTCGTATTGTGTCAAAGCTCTGCTCCTTTACTAGGGCATCCGTAGCAATGGCCCCAGCTGGGCCAGTCCCAATCACAGCAACTCGCCTCTTTTCGTCAGACATAATTTTAAGGCTGTTTGATCAGTAATCTTCAATTCGTCAGGTTTACGGCGAGTAAGTCTCTGTTCACGAATTCAGACTCTATATGATGTTTAGCCATCATGTGAGTGGTACGACATGCGACGCTTGAGAGAAAAGCAAAAACCACCAGCCCCGTTTATACAGGATACATCCGGCGTAAGCCCGAGCAGAAACTAATGAGGCATTTCTCCCTGGGTGGCCTCACAGCGGAGAATAATCCTGACCATGAAGCGTCCACGGTGGGGCTGTTCTTCGCCTTACGATGCCGTTACCTGTCTCCATAAAGACGCAATACGGGTACTGAACCCAGCTCGAAGCTATCTATTAGGAAGAACACAAAGACAAGCATGAATGCACTTAGTGTTAGAAAGGCCCATGTTTAGGAGCGAGTTCGAACGACTGTACGGAGATCTGCGTACCGAGTTCTCGTCATCAGATGCATCCTTCGCCTTATCTACACATTGCGTGCTCTAACCCTTGTAGGTAATCGAATATTTTATGCGCGATGTGACGTCTGAGATTCCTTCTCCTTTAAAAATACCAGAATAGGCAATAACTACTCGGAAAGATGCCGATCATCCATGAGCTCGGGTGGCTCTCGACTCAAGTTGCAGTCCGGGGGGATCAGCACCTTGATCTCACGCTGCGAGGTGGGCTTTGGTCTCATTAGACCAATACGTGCGACATGCAAACACAGCAGAAACAGTCCTGTCACTAGTCGGCAAGGAATGAGAGGCCAACATGAGCGAAAAGTAAATTCAGTGGTTTACCTCTTCTTCTGTGTAGTCGTTGGTTTCTTCGGGGGCGCGGTTGTTACTATCACGAGTTGAAAAAGAAAAAAAAACAAGGTTCCAATGGTTTGAATGCTTCTCATCCGACAATAGCTATGGTAGACTAACAAGACCTCGCCTCACAACGCGTATCTAAAGTAGACGTTTTCTTTATCTGTCAAGTCCTTGAAAGCAAGTCTGCTCCGCTCGTTTTCATCCACAGCTAGCTCGCTGCGTTTTTTGTTCTCCCGGTACAATATGGCAAAGAGCGAGGACGCGGAGACAATAGTGATACCGTAGCTATGATTTAAGTCAGCGCAAAAATCCAAGTTGCAAGTTGCAGGGAAGTGATTCATACCACCCGATCAAACCGGCCCAGAGCTCAGGATAATGCCTGTCCTTGGTGTTGCTTCGTACCAACTGTGGCCCGACAATGTTGCCGACACAATAAGCAACGAAAACCGAGGATGCCATAAAGCTTTTTTTGGTCTCGCCCGCCACATTCGCTGCACCGAGGGTGACTGTCAGACCAACCACGGGACCAAAGAACCCTATCAAGGAGTATCCAACCACTGGCGCAACGGGGCGATGTCCCCATTCCGACTTCCAGATGGTCACAAAGCCTGCAATCACCGGAAGACAACACGCAAGCAGAGTCACGATGCGAATGTCGCGGTATCGCGAGCAAAGCCAGCCCGTGAGAGGGATACCAACGGCACATATTGCGCCGAGGGGAAATTGAAAGAGAATACTTTCAAGGGCAGAATAGCCGAACGTAGAGACGATTAGGGGCCCGAATCCAGAGACGGCACCGTTTACGGTGTAACTGTTGGTGCATTCGGATTAGCTTTCTGATACACTCGAGGGTAAGAAGAGTTGGGACGTACGCGGATGCCATGGTCAAAGCCACAAGCCAAACTTTTGGATCCAACGCTGCTTCCTTGATCTGAGACAGCTTGATTTCTTGATTCCGTACTCCTGTCTGCCCAGCTCTCAATCGCTCGACAGCAATCAGACGCTCTTCCGGGGTCAAAAACCAGGAATTCAGAGGCGAGGTAGGGAGAGCAAAGCACCAAATGCCAAACAGAAACGTCAAGCCTCCGGCAAGAACATAGATGTATTGCCAAGGCTTCAATGAGCCGCCATTTATCTGTGCGAAACCGTAATTCAGCGCGCCTCCAATGATGGTAAACCAGCCCGTGCCAGAGAACCACCAGCTCTGCCGGAGTGCCTGTTCGGACTGCGTATAATACCCGCTGACTGTGATCATGAAGGCTGTGGGAACGATAGCTTCAGTGAATCCTAGAGACGGTCGGCGTTAGATCAAGTATGGGCTCATGCATGGGAACATGTAACTACCGAGAAAGAATCGTTGCGCTAGCAGTCCTCTCCAAGATGTGACCCCAGCGGCAGCAGCGCATACCACCGCCCAGATCATCACGACTGGACCGAGAATATACTGCGAGTTAAAGTGCTGCAGTGCGTATGTCATCGGGTATGAACCGATGAGCTGACCGAAATAAAAGATGGAGGTTGCCCAGCTAAGTCTTGAAGTATCGGTTGTGGGTGGCACAGTTGAATTGTCCACAACAGCGAGCTGCAGATCCGCCGTCATACCAAAAAGTGCTGCGCTTCCCAAGATGGCCTTGCTGTGTCAGTGTTTTGCGGCTATCTTAGGTATCGATCTCCGTTGCTGTCGATCAAGTTTCCTTACCTTGTCATAGTACACAAGCCCATATCCTATGCCAAACTTAACGTCATTGAACCCGAAAAAGGAAATGTAGCGAACGTACCAATTACCATTGCTGGCATCAAGAATAGATCAATCTTTCTCAGAATACGCCTCTCGACCTCCGGGTCAATTGCCCTTGCTTGTTCCCCGAGCACGTCCACTGCTGATATTTCGTCAATGACCTTCGGGTCATCTCTAAATGCGCCCGTTCCATCTTCGTTGTTGAGACCCGACACCGGCATGTTGTCCAACAAAATGAACTGTGACAATATGATGTCACCCGCTGTCAGAAATGATACCAACTTCTCAGCGTTGACCGGTGTGACCTTTTCCAGGTTCGTTGATTTATACAGGTTCTCGTCTCATCGGACGTCAAAAGTCCGGTACAATAAAGCCCCGACCTCCTCAAAATCAAGACCCAGACAAATGCCAAGGGCCTAAATGAGGCTAAGATAGATTGCTCCAATAATCCTGGGGATGACACCAGCGTAAGGCCCCTGCAGCGTTTGATCGGAAAGGGCCCGACATGGAGACGGCCGTGATATCCGTGGCATTCGTCCCATCGGAGCATACAAGTGGGATGAAAGTGCATGTAGGAAGTCTTGGGTGCATGAGAGATGCTCATCCCGTGTCCGCACTGATGGTAGAGACCCGGTCTTTCGGCCAAGTAATAATGGCGCAAGGCGGGCCCATATTTGCGTTATGCATCCTTCAGATCAGACTTGACATGATGATTTCCGATCAATTCATAAGATGACTTGACGGGGCACGGACTAGGTCAGGTTAGTTCCGTTATCAAACCAATCTGACAGATTTCCTTCGAAATCATGGCTTCCACCACGACGACAGAAGCTTTACAATATGAGCAGGTCCCAGAGACATCCGAGTCCCTAGAGTGGGCAGATCTAGTCACCTTGGATCTCTCCAAATTTGATCAACCGGGAGGGAAGCAAGAATTGGCTTTGGAATTTTCGAAAGCAATTGAGGAAGTTGGTAAGTTGAGATTGCAATCGCGGTGTTGACAGCTACCAGAAATCCGTGTCCCTGCATCTCTATGAAGCTAAATAAGTGACAGGCTTTTTCTACGTCAAGAACCATGGCTTGACCAAGGAAGATATCGATACCCAGTTTGCCCTCGGGGCATCTGTGCTGTCGCTATCAGATGAAGAAAAGGCGCCATACCGAGCGGCACTAGATGAAGGCGACTACAACGGATGGAAACAAGCTGGCAATCGCGAGCTGATTCCCGGCGTGAGGGACAATTTCGAGATCTACAACATTCCCAAATTCATTCCCGAGCATGCCGACCGACCGCACCCAGATGCCATCAAGCGTCACTGGGCGACCATCGAGCAATTCTCCAAATACGTGCACGAGCAGATTGTTCGCAAGCTACTGGTAGTGTTTGCACTTGCGCTAGAGCTCGAAGACGAAGAATGGTTTCTTAAAAGGCACCGGTACGACAGGAGTAGCGGCGATCATCTACGATACATGAAGTACTATGCCAGGAGCGATGAAGAGAACAAAAAGCTCAACAACGTTTGGCTCAAAGGGTGAGTAAATCCTCCAGACTTCATGATCAACCCAAAGTTCTTACATGTTCCAGGCACTCTGATATGGGGAGCTTGACACTGCTCTTCCGTCAGCCTGTTGCAGCATTGCAGGTTTTGGCGAGGGATGGAACTTGGAAGTGGGTGCGGCCACAAACAGACGCACTCACTGTGAATATTGCCGACGTCCTTCAATTCCTTACCAGTCAGTCAATCATCAGCAGCATCACTCCGGTCTCCACGCTCAAATGCTAACCAGAACTTCTCAATCCGCAGACGGCTACTTAAAGTCAAGTATTCACAGAGTCGTCGCTCCACCAAAAGATCAAGCTCACGTGGACCGGCTAGGTGTTATCTACATGGTGAGGGCTGAAGACAACACAGATCTACTGCCCATCGAGGAGTCTCCGGTTCTTCGCAGGCTTGGTCTTTTGGAACAAAAGACTCTTGGCAACGATGGTCAGCCCGTGAAGGCTGGCGAGTGGGTCAAACAAAGGATTATCAAGAACCTAGGGAACACAAGTACTGCGAAGGGCGACAACGAAGAGCCTGACGTTGAGATTGTCGGTGGCATAAAGATAAAGTACTATGAATAGGAACTGGTCATTTGTGAGCAAATAGTATAAATGAGCCGCTTGGCCCACATCCATCCTATTTCTAAAAGCTTGCTTAGTCCTACAAGCGAATGGGCTGCTTCTCCAGAGCATCTTCTGTTGTCATAACCTGATTCTGCAGCGATCTCCCACTCTTTTCCCCTTCCATAATGCTGTTGTATGGCTTCTCGTTAGAATTCAAGCTCCTCCACTTCCACAAATCAAGATAGATACTCTGTTTGGCCTCAATTCGATCGACCACTAGCTCTCCCAAGTTGGGTAGAAACTTGAATCCATGTCCACTTCCACCAGTCGCCACCATCAGCCCTCGCACGTTGGGCACAAAGTCAATGACAAAATGATTGTCGAACGAATCAGTGTACCAGCACAGGCGCGTCTTCACTTCACAGGGAATCAACTCTGGCAAGAAGTCTTGCACAAAGCCTCTGATGACGCGGGCTGCTGTGAATGGTATCTTTCGGGTTGACTGTTCCGTCCAGCGCGTTACCGGGACACTTCTCGCAGTACCGTCGGCTTGTGTCTGTGGGTTCGTAAACTTGGTTCCACGGTAGCCTATTTTCACAGCGCCATGGGCATCTCGAGCAAACCCGTAGAGGCCGCCGTTTTCACCGTTTCGAATGTCATACCTAGAGGGATACAGGTTAGTACAAGTCGCCCACATTGACAGTTCTAGGATTAACTGACGTCCAGGTGGGGAAGTTTTCAGGCGCGAAACGATCCCATAAGTTTGGATTTGGTGGTAACTGAAAGATGCAAACGCTTCCGGCTGTGGTTTCACAGAGACTGTCAAGCTCGGGAACAAGAGATGGAGTCCACCCGCCACAAGCCATAATTGTCAGCTCTGCTGAGTGGGCTACTCCATCTGCTGTTCGCACACCGGTGATACGAGAGTCAGAATTGCTGAGAAAGCTTGAAAACTGTCCCTTGACATCCCCGAACATCATCTGAATACCAAGTGTTTCGGCTTTGTAAAGGGCAAAACGGCAGGCTTTGTCGGCATACACAAACCCTCCCTGGGTATCGAGCACACCAAAATTGGTCTTTCGGTTGAATGGGTTCACCGCAAACGTGAAGCCATCAGAGCTTACACGATCGACGTCGCTAGGTGTCGTAAGAACAGCTTGCGTTCTCGCCAGGCCCGCCTTGGTCATGTTTTGGATAGTGTCTTTCTCAAATTGGGGGAGCGAATCGTCCGAAGTCATGGTAAGGTTTCCGTTGTTAACGAACAATACATCTTTGGTTGAGAAACTAGGGGGGAGTATCTTCCCCGTGTTGATTTCCTCATTCCACGTTTTCCAATGAGAAATCGCGTCGACTGCGAGGTCCTGATACTCGGTTTGGGAGCCATAGGCGGCACGAATAATCTTGTTGATGTCTAGAACAACCTTGTCAGTAGACATCGACGGGTCAAGTTGCACAGTAAATTGTCTGACCTGCTGAGGCGGCGTCGCAGCCTTTGTCGTACGAATATTGGCTCTTGTCGTAGGCTTGCTTGTCCAGAATTTTGACGTTTGTGTAGCCGCGTTCGGCGAGGTGTATGGCTGTACTCAGGCCAAAAACGCCAGCGCCAATGATGACGATGGGTGAGGCCTTGCTGGTAAGATTGGAAGACATGGTGATAAATTGCAACAAGTTGAGCTGCGTTCTATAGGTCACAAAAGGGTTTGATTGAAGAATAACAGTGGATGATTCAAAGACCATATGCTGCTCTGCTCGAAGAGACTGAAGAAGAATGGGCTATGTATAGAAACACCATCCTTTGGAACCGCTAGATATTCTTCGGCAGCTTCGGTAATTCGGACTTTGAGACTTCGGCTTCTTCCGAGCAACGCAAACGGGGAGTACGGAGTTGATAGTACATGATAGCAAGAAACAATGCTTCCTATTGGCTCTTCGTATTCTCCCGACTAGCGCGGCTTGCGACAATCCCTTGGAGATAACAATCCTTGCTGGAGGAGATTGGCGAGCTGGCGACAGGTTGGCTATCTTGGTCGGCCAGAATTATACTGGAACTTGATGTCACCCTGAAGTCATTGTTTGGGCGTTGCATTGCTCTCCTTGTTTTCCTTTCCAAAATTGAAATCACAAGCAGCTCGAAAGGCGAAAGCATACAAGCTTAACCTCGAATCTCATGTTCAAAGCTATGGCCATGTTTATAATAATCTTGCACTTAATAATAACAAATGCTTGCAAGGGGATTTCGGTTGACGATAAAGATATGAAGTAACTACAGGTGGACATGATGAGCTAGTCGCAAAATAACGCCTATGTTACGTCTATCTACACTCCCACCGAGAGGGCACTCATTAATTATGATCATCTTCAGCCCTCAGCGCCACATTTATGATGAGTCATGTTTGCGGGGTAATCAATGATAACGTCCAGTTCTGATCAGACGAGCTACCAACTCTTGCAACTTATTCCTCTCCATTCACGATGCCTGATGCTCTCAAACCCCGCCCTGCTCGGGGCTCTTCACAGCGCGTACGCGCGGGAGGCAGAACCCTAGTGGCCTGTATAGGTTGCAAGGAGAGAAAGCTGAGGGAATCTTTCTCCATGGTCATCCGCTGGCGCTCATTGACTAACACGTAGCTATAGTGCGATGGTCAAGTTCCCTCATGCAGCAACTGTCGTCGCAATTCTCTAGGTACGTAGTATGTCGGTTTCACGGGGACAAGAGTAACCTTGGGTGGACAGTATGTCTTGTCGAGGACCCTGCAACAAAACGACACCAACCACGAAACTATCTCGAAACGTTGGAACAGCGCGTGAACTTGCTGGAGGGCATGTTGCGAGAGGTTCGCCCAAACATTGCTGAGTCCATTTCTTCACCCAATCGCCAGCTCAATGCCAACAACCGACCGTCGGATACTCTCACCGCTGACGATGAGCACCATGAGCTGAGTGATCTATCCTCGATGGCTGGTACTCTAAGCTTAAACGCTGCTGGGGCAGAGCCCCATTACCTCGGCCCGTCCTCTACGTTTGCCTTCTCGCGTTTCATCAAACCATCTCTCCGTGAAGCAGTCTCACCAATGCCTCCAGCTCAAGACAAACATGAGATACCAACACCAGAACCATGCCTGCTACCGGATTACCAAACGGCTGTTAGATTGAGCAATGCGTATTTCCAGAACATTCACCCCCAATACCCGTTCTTGCATGAGCCAACCTTCAGAACATGGGAGACGGCGTTGGAAGACCCCCTTGACGCTATGAGCATCCTCAATTATAATCCTGTTCCTTTATACTTTTTGAACATGGTACGCAAAATCACCGCGATTTCTTCAGTCGCACCAATCTAACAGCATCTTGAAGGTGTACGCTGTTGGTGCATTGCTGTTGCCCAACTCGGGTTATTCGCCAGAGCAACTATATGTCTCTGCCCTGCTCTACATCGACGACATACTATGTCATGATAACTTGGAGTGCATACAGGCCATACTCTGCTCCGCTGCTTACTCTCTGCGATCTTCAAAAGGCACGTCTCATTGGTAAGCGACTGGAATCACTCGCCACATGTCTGGCTGCTTATACGCAACAGGAAACTCGCTGGACAGGCCCTTCGTCAGTGTGTCAACCTTGGCTATCATTGCAACCGCAATCGCCGAGTACAAGCTGCCAATCCACTTCAACTAGAACTCCAAAAGCGATCATTTTGGAGCGCATATGTGATGGAGTGCTCAGCTGCAGTTATGCTGGGGCGGCCGCTGAGTCTTCATTTCCAGGAGATTGATGCAGAGGTGTGCTTGGATATCTTTGTTGTTGCCACGTCCTCTCTAACTGGGAGTAGTTCCCACTAGATCTCGAAGATTCCTTCATCACCACGGCAGGTGTTTGCGGCTCACCGCGACGTTCTCCGACCGATCCACCGACAATGATGACCTACGCTATTCACGCCTTCCGTATTCGTACTCTTCAAGGCCGTATTCAAACCTCCCTGTATTCGGACAATACTGTCAGGGCCCCCGAAATACGGAAGGCTCGCGTTCAGGACTTTCTTACCGAGCTTGACAAGTGGCATGCCTCAGGCCCGCCTCCGATTGTTCCACCCGACGGGGGCGGTCTTTCATTCTTCGTGACTCCAGACTGGTTCCAGGTCAACTACAACTACGCGATTCTACAGCTTTACCGCGTTCAAATAACTAACAGCAAAGAGCCAGCATCAGATGATATATTCAAGACATGTCTGAACGCTGCCAAGAGCACCTGCCACAATTATCGCCGCCAGTTCTTCGGCAAGCCTACCACTTACACCTGGGGCGCGCTACACGAACTGTTCCTCGCTGGACTGACATATGTCTACTGTCTATGGACATCACCTGCGGCGCGAGAGGCGTCGAGACTTGACCAAGTCAGCAGCACGTGCACTGACTGTACTATGGTGCTTGTGATACTGGCAGAGCGATGGAGCGAAGCTGCACCTTATCGAGACATCTTTGAGGCACTTGCAAGCCGGACAATGACGATGATGGCGGATACACAGCAGGGCGAGACAATAGCGTCAACTGCTCTTGTACCAGGGCAGGATCAGTATCTAGATGATCTACCACAGTGGATGGCGGGCATTGCAGACTCGGGGATTTCTCTTGGGGTTGATTTGCTATTGAGTGGGTTGATAGACGAATTTCCGTCCCAGGAGCATCATGTCAACGGTGAAGGCTTGTGGGATGTCGCTGATACAGATAGTCTATCTTGAGAAGTGAAATGCACAGAGGGAACCGTTGCGAATTAAGCGGCGTCAGAGTTCAATGTTGACTTATGACGCCTATCTTGTTTTTAGTCTTCCTAGCAAAGAGAATCGAGCTCGGCTACTCAATAAGGATCGGTTTTATTGCAATGTTGCTGTGGATTGTTCGTGCACTACTAGCTAGACTTTAATGGAATGTAAAAATAGGACTTTGTTGATCCTGTTTTATACGTCGAAATAATTTTGGGGTTTACAAAGACTGCATCCTCACAAAGACCCGAGCCTCTGGTCTTCATGAACCCACAAAGCAAATGTCTCTACACCTCTGCCTCCTTCAAGTTAGGGGAACTAGATATTTCTTCCTCTTGGCCCTCGAGGTGTGGCATGTCGGTCGACCTTTTGGAAAATCTAGCAGCATTAAACCATGATCCCTTGAAAATTTCGTCCATCTCTTCAACACTAAGGCCTGACGTCTCAGGTACCATGAGATAGACGTAGAACAGTGCGATGAAGCACCAGGCGGCGAAGAAGATAAAAGCACCCCAGTTATTCGTCTGTTTGAGGAGGGACGGCGCTCCGTAGGCCATGGCGAAAATGAATAACCAGTGAAAGCTTTGAGAGAGGGCTGAGCCGAACGATCGGATGCGGTTTGGCCACAGCTCTCCGCCAAAGACGTACGGCAGAATGTAGAGGCCTAATCAAGAAGGAACGTAAGTCATGGGAGTATACGCAAATCGTTCTTTGGAGGACTTACCGACCACGTAACCGAAGCCATGGAGAAAGAGGAAAGCAACCGCTCCTCTCGATGCTGAGTCGGAAACGTTGCCTTGCTGACTATACTTGATGTACACGCCAAGGTAAATATCAGATACCATTTGGAGGCCAGCACCGAGAAACAGTGACTTACGCCGACCCAAAGCATCCACAAAGAAGAAGGATGCGATAATGGCAAAGCAAAATTTGGAGAAAGTGTACATGCCGCTGAGAAAGATGTTACGTGACGTATCTCCGCCCATCCCCAGTAGAGATAGAATGGGGACAAAGTAAGACGTAACAGTGTTGGCACCAGAGAGTTGAGCAAGGGCATACGACACCAAGCTTTGTTGCACACGGCGGAGGTTGGACGGAATCGTCAGCGCTTCCTTCAAAATTCCAGTAATGCCGGCTTCGTTCAGGGCCTTCTCCTCGCGAATCGCATCCTGGATTTCTAGGAGCTCTCCCTGTAGTCGAGGATGCTCGGCAGGCAAGCCGCGAAGCTTGACGAGTGCTTGCGTTGCGTCCTCGCGGCGGTCAACGAGAAACAACCATCGCGGAGACTCAACAACAAAGAAGCTGGCAATGAAGCAGAGGAACATATAGACACAGGGCGAGAACCACACGACTCGGTACTGGAGGCTCGTGCTGGCCATGTTCTTGTACACGCCCAGGACACAAAAGGCGCCTCCCGTCGCGGACATGTTCATGGCGATGTTGAACCAAGCCGTAAGCATGCCGCGGATTTCGGCCGGTGCGATCTCGACGATGGACATTGGACCGATGACGGTAAGGGCTCCCATGCCCAAGCCTGAGATGATGCGCGAAGCGTAGAGGCCGGCCAGCGTAGGCGAGGCGGTTGCAACCATTTGGCCAATGATCCAGATGCAAGTGTAAAGGCGGAAGCTCCATCGACGTCCAATGATGTCGTTGAGAAAAAAGGACAGGCCTGCGCCGACGCCTGCGCCGATGTAGACGATGGAAATGAAGTTTCGAAGCTCCAGCGCGCTGTTGCCGGAGTGGAACTGGAAGTGCTTCTGGAATCCCGGCAAGGAGGGCACCGAGGCGGCGGAAGCCTGATCCCAAGCTGTATGGCGTTAGCTGAGCTTCATTAATAGGGAACAGGCCTTACTGAGTGGAATCGCAGACATGGCATAGAGAAGAGACGACAGGATCAAGGATCGGTTGAATATGATTTCACGAGGGGCAGCTTTCACTGCTCGGTGATGCTTTGCGAAGGGCGATTCGGTGAAGAGCTCTTTGAACGCCATGGTTGCTTTGCAGGTTTGTGGTAGAGGTTTTTGAGAAGACTTCTTGTATGGCGATATCTACAACATCATGGAGGCCTATCCTAGCTGTTTAAATCCTCAATGACAATCTTGTATCTTGTTATTTGGGCATGCCGAGCCCTGTCGGGCGATAACCAGCAGTCCACTAGTCTCGGGGGAATACGAAGCGCTCATCTGATTGGCCCATTAGCTTCCAAGCTTAGAGAGGCCGACAATGTGGACTTCAGTAGTGACTGCCCTTACGATACAGCTGCTTCCGAAGGATAAAAAGCAGGACGAAATAACTCAAGGCTATTTAGATAGACGAGACGTACACGTCATGTTGCCGGGTTCGTCCGAGGTGGATGATAAGGCGACCTCGATCGCGAACGAGGCCTGTTAATTTTCTCCAGGGGTCAGACACTATCTCCGCATACTCAATTGTCAAGGTGATTTATTTGACTTGCGAAGCAAAGCTTAGGAGCTCTGGTGCCATTTGAAAGTTGAGATTGTCAGGCAATCGTGGAAGCATTAGGTTTACAAGACGCTTGGATTGTGAAGAGAAAAATGTGTTTTCTCTTGACCTTGCGGTAGCAGTAATACGCCCTTGATGGGGGGGCCGCTAGAAAGAACAAGGTTGGGATTGATTGAAGCGCAGCTGTAAATAGCACCACGCAGTTACTTGGCTATTATGCTGTGGACTTGGATGCGTATTGGCTGTTCCAAATGTTTGACAGCAGCATGCTCATGAGATTCTCAAGGTGAAGAAGGTCTGGAAGGTCTGCTAATGGCTGATCAGGCTGTCACAAGCAGAGGTGACAGAAAAGGAAGCGTATACACTCATATTTCTAAAGTTTCTTAATTAATAATAAGAAAGGGATTGCGCCTAGATGTCAGTGTGCCGTCTTGGCTTGTCCTCCAGCAAGTTCCGAGGTGGAGGGGTTGTGTGGCTGAGAGGGCCTCTATCAGGTTCATCGGCTCATGGTCACTGATTCTAGTCCACTCGGTGTCTCTAGTTCTAAACTGCCATAGTGGAATCGCCATCCATTACTACCTACCTTGGAGAATGAGGGCGAAAAGTGAGGAGAGCCAGAAGGACCGGAGTACACACACTTGAGAAGGCAAGATACACACCTAGGTAGCTCTCACAACTCATCAGCGGTTAAGCAATACTAGCACTAGCTAAGCCTTAGCCCTATCCCCAATTGTTATCTAAATTTATCTTTTCTTTATTTCTACATCTTGCTGGAATCTATTGGTCCCTACCATCGAGTACATGATCAGCGGCAGCAGATGGTGGAGAGAGCGCCTTGACTAGGTGCTTACGCTGGCCCCCGCAAATCCCCATGTTGTTCCCTAACTGTGACGTTCATCTCATCAGCTGCCGTAAGGCGCATACCTGCACCGCCGGTGGTGCAAATCATGTCACGTGACGGAACGGCTCCGAGAACCCGACGCTCCCGCAGTACGCGCCCGAAGCGACCTCGGTCTATCGTGCGTGTGCGATTCAACTCCTCACTGAAACCGACCCTGCGGACGACAAAGACACTGCCAAGTAAGGAGCAGAGCTCAACGAGGAAAATGGAACGACAGGACAGGCAATTGGAAACGTCTGCCCCTGAGCCGGCTGGGCAGAATGGCGAGCAAGACGTACCACATGCCGCCCTGGATGTCGCGATTGTGTGCTCCAGCTTAGGGTGAGTCAGCAAAGGAGGGGATGGATGGACTCGTCACACGTCACACTGGTCCTCCCAGCCACCTGGAATCTTTCTCCCTGCTGCTGTTGGTGCTGGTGCTGCTAAGGCAGACGCAGAGGCAGAGGCAGCAGAGCCCAGGAAAAAAGGCAAACGCCCTGTGACGTTGGCTCCGGTTCCGGTTCCGGGGAGCCAGACGAGGCTGGCCGATTGGCTGGTCTGATTGGTTCGCACGGGGTGGGCATGGTTGACGCGTTGAGTGAGACTCCTGTCTTGTCCGTCTTCTCCGTCTTGTCCGTCCTGCTCCATATCTACGCCATCCATCCGTGCCACCACGACTCCTCCCTCCCTCCCTCGCTCGTGCCTTGTTTTTTAGGAGTTGTCCGCAGCGGAAAAAGGGAGGGAACCATTTTTTTTATTCTTTACCCACACCTCCCACACCACGGTTGCGCACGCCTCCCTGGGTGGGGTGGTACCTGGGACTCTGGTGGTGATGGCGGCTACTAGGACGGATGTATGTGTACTTTTGCGCCCCAGGTTCTGTCCCAAGCCTTGGCCTCTTGTTTGGGATTCATGCGCAGGAAAACCTCCGGGTGCTTGGGGAGTGGGCGCAGTGAAGGCGGCATGATGGCATCGATGACTGCGACTGTGTCTGCGACGGCCGCAATTGGCCTCGATGGCCCTTTGGTCCATTTCAGCTCCAGCTCCAGCTCCCTAGCATGGATAGCTCTTGGCTGAGCTGTGTGTCTCTCCGCGTTGGGTCGTGTCTCTCCAGCTGCCTCCCCGGCTGTCTCCCCAGCTTGTCTCCCAGTCGTGTCTTGTCTTGCCGTGTGTGTCTCTCTCTCTGTCCTGGTCTCTGTGCCCCAGCCGTCCGTCGTCTCTCAGCCTGCCTCTCTGTCTCTCCCGTCTCACTCACCCGCTCGCTCGCTCGCACGCACACACACACACACCCAACCTCGCCCTCCCTCCTTTTCTTCTCCTCCCCATCTCTCTCCCATTACATCCTCACCCCATCAACCATCCGAATTCCCCTACCAACTATCGCTTCTCCATCTCAATCGCAACCTACTCAACTCAACCCACTCAACCCAACCCACCTTCACCACACACGTTCGCAACCATGGTCCGCAGCCGACGAGGTCAGCCCGAGGAGGAGGAGGAGCTCGTATCCCTCCCCGAGGAATCCGATGCTGAGGAGGAAGAGGAGTACGTCTTTCCCTTCCCATCTGCCCGTTCGTCCCGTCGCAATTGCGAGATTGCTTTTTGGTCGCAAAGTGCCCTTGCGCTCGCTCCGCGACGCTGCTTTTGCCCGGGGTCCAATGCGCCATGCGCGTGCGATGCGATGCGATGCGGTCGGCATGCGCCCTGTGACGTCGCTTGCGCGCCCGCCCTCATCGCCACCGCCGCAACGCAACACGCGCGATCCGTGATGGCTTTCATTGCCCGCAGTGCACCTACCAGCCATCTCCTCACCCGCCACTCTCCATCCAAGTGAACATCGCCTGGACTTCGCTGACAGCAACAGGTACGTCTCCACAGGAGATGAAGGCCCCGCCGGCGAAGAAGAAGAGGAAAGCGAGGAAGACGCCGATGAGGAAGAGGACGAAGACGCCGAGGCCGCCGACAAGCCCGACGCCAAGGCCGCCGTACCCAACGGGACCAAGGCCGCAGAGAAGGCCAAGGCGGACGACGATGACGTCGAAGAAGAAGAGGAAGAGGAAGACGCAGAGGGAGCCGACGACGACGAGGTCGTCGAGGCCAACGGCGACGCCAAGGACACCAACGGCAAGCGTAACACCGACGCCGCCAACGAGGACGCCCCAGCCGGTAAGCTCATTCCCATCTCCAGGATCGTGACGTCGTGAAACCCCGCTGACAGCGCCCACAGTAGAGGACGAGCCTCCCGCAAAGAAGCGCAAGGTCGTCGACGGCGCCGCTGAGGAGGAGGCCGCCGCTGAGGTGGCCGCCGAGGTCGAGGCTTAAAAGCACCCGGCGAGGTGCGTTTGTATGTATCGAGAGCTGGCGGGTTAGATGGTCGTCCAAGGCTTCGCGTTGCAGGCTTCTCTTTCGGAAATAAAATCCCATTTACAAGCAAGACATCCACGCATCGCGAGATGCCCCCCCGCATTAGCTAGCATCAACACCACTCGTAAATCCACCCGACCGCGTCCGGAATCAGACGGGCACGGCTCCCGCCCCCGCAAAACCAATCCACGTCCCCGATCGCCGAGCCTCACGGCAAATCTCCAATCTAGATCTCTCCCATCATGCAAACGAAAACAAACCTAAGATCTCTTGCGCGAACCACCCCCCAGAAAAACGCGCATCAAGTTCATGATAAACCCTGCAGTCCACGTTGAGGCCCCGTCATCCAGCGCGGGCCTCAATCCTCCGTCATTGGCTCTCCGCGGGTCCCCCCGGGTAGGGCTGAATGGGGGTTGAGTATGGGGAACTGCGGGTTGAGGCTTCTCGGGCGCAGGGGGCAACAGGACAGACGACGACATCTCGCGGGAGTGATTCGTGAGGTGGATTGGGACGGTACCGAGGGGGCGGTTCGTTGTTTGGCTCTTGGCTGGGTGTGGTTTTGGGAGATGGCGGGACCTGGAGCTGTTCGGCTGCATTTTCAGCTAGAACCTAGAGGCTATTCGACTTGAAGGTCAGTTCTTGGTGCGGAGAGTCGCTTCCTCAAGAATGGTACGAAGGCTATGAACACCATAGCGACGTCGAGGGTGTCCTCAGCCTTTGGGGAGGTGACGTGGTGACTGCCGCCAATAGGCCTGCGAAACTAGCCTCGGTGGTCGAGGATGCAGACTCGGCCGGCCATTGTTGCATTCTGGACCAAACTCGGCTGTGGCGTGGAATGGTGAGAGCCGAGGACGGATGGAGTGCGAAAAATGATAGAATCTTGCTAGGAAGAACAACCCTTACCAACCGACAGGGACAAGACACACGACCCAACGCACAAGGCAGAATCACGACAATCTCTAATTCCAGGATTATGCTTAGTTTAGGCATATCTTTAGTCCTGAGCCTGTACGCCCAACAACGCCCACGACACCCGAGATGAACGGGGACGCGGTGTAGGATTGGCATAGAGGCAGGGCGCTTGGAACCCCAAACGCAGATGCACCCGCAGCACCGTCTACCAATGACTACAGCACACATGGCCGGCCCATGCAGGACTCGTTCATTTCTGGAGCCTGACGTCTCTTTGTCACTTCTCAAAAAGAGAGAGAAAACAAAGGACCACCAAGAGACCCCACACCCGCAAGGAGACTGAAACCTGGGCAAGCGAGGGCACGTCGCTGCTGTGATGCAAATTGGATACATGCCCTCTCACATGCATCGCCGATCCTGGCCGTGCAATTACACAAAAGATCCGTCACGGAGGGTCTCTATTAGTTAAGTTTGCTGCGAGCCAAGACACTGTTTTGCCACCATTTTGCCGTTTTTCTTTTCGGTCTGAACCAACGTGGAAATGTGAGCTCTGTCCCGCAAAAGAGGCGTTAGTGCAAACCCCAGCTTTTTGTCGATGCTTCTTCACCTGTCAACGCCATTATACATATCCTCCAGCAACTCTACCATATCTTGCACCGCTCTTCCTCCTCCTCCGCCGCCAAACAAATACAAAAACAAGAAAAATCCAAACACATCACGGGGCCCGCGGAGATGCTCTTACGTGGCTATTAGGTATCCCCAGGCCCGTCGTTACTAATTGAATGCACAACGCCCTGCCCGCCAAGGAAGCTTGGCCATGGGCCCGGACGGCGGGTTTGTATTGGTCGCCGCGGAGTGACTCTGCTCGAGGGCATGGCTTGGCCGTGGTTTCCTGCACCGCAACTGGATTTCTCGGCCAAGTCCCTCGGCTACGAAGGGGAGGAGGGTCGCATTGTTTTGCGAGATGCAGCTCTGACATGCCACCATCCCCATTGACTTCCCTCCCTCCCCATGTCCACACGGCATTCATTCCCTCTTTTTTATGACCCATCACCATCCCCGCTCGTCGTCTCCGCGTTGCGAGGCTTGGCGGTCGTATGGAAGAAGGAGCAGGAAATAAAAATAAAAAGAGAGAAAACCCGGGTATATAAAGGGGGTGGCCTTTGCCCTTTTTTGTTTTTGCTTTCCTGCTCAGAAGACAAAAGCCCTTCTCCGAGTCCCCTCACCTTCCGTTGCCTTCCCACCTTTGCAGAGCACACACGCATACACCAACGGGAAAAGAAGCAAGAAACACCAGGAGGAAGACTGTTCCCTTCCGTGATGGCTTTCGGCTTCTCGACCCGTAGAGAGGACCGCCCTGTTTCAAGACTGCAGCACTGCCGCCTGCTGAACTGCGTGTGAGGGAGTAATAAAGAGCAGAACCAGAAAAGAAAAGAAGAGAAAAGCTGGCAACACCGCTTGGGAAACCCGTGATGACCGTGTCCAAAGCCAGACCTCGGATTCTTGATGGCTTTCTTGGTTAACCCTCGCCTTTTACCACAATGGACCCAACCTACCTCGAGACCCTGGACGCCGACGGCCCGGGAGACGGCTCCTGGATGGCCGCAACCACGATGCCGTACCCGGACCTAACCGTCAGTCCGCACGCCGCCGCGTCACCGGTATGTATAACCCAGCAGGGAACCAGACCAAAGACACAGCAACTAACCGAGTCCCCCGCCAGCAGACCCCGTTGCACTCGCCCGAGACGCTCTCCCTCGACCACCACAACCCCTTCTACCCGTCCCCGCTGGTGGGCGACGCGCCCTACCTGGACCAATCCGGCCTCGGCGACTTCCCCCTCGGCACCTTCGCCGTGCCGCCGGGCCTGTTCCCCTTCCGCATCGGCTCCACCACCGCCGGCATCCCGGACATGACCAGCGCCCCGACCGTCGCCGGGCTGTACTCCCCGTACACCTCGCCCACAGCCTTCCTGCCCACGCCGCCCACAGCCGACGACGACGATGACCTCTCCGCACCAGAATCCTCCTCGTCCAGCCCCCAACCCAAGAAACGCAAACGCACCGCCTCCAAGAAGCCCCAGCCACAACAACTCCGCACCGCCTCCCGCGCCCCGAAGAAACGCCCCAACATCCTCCCGCAGCGGCCCTCGGAAACAGTCGAGGACGTCAAGGCGCGCGCCGCGCACAACCAGGTCGAGCAGCAGTACCGCAAGCGCCTCAACGCCCACTTCGAGCGCCTGCTCGAGGTGCTGCCCGCGCCGCGCTCCGCCGCTGCCCTGAGCGGGCGCCGCGACGGCATCGGCGAGCGGCGCGTCAGCAAGGCCGAGGTGCTGGACCTGGCTACCGAGCGCATCCAGACGCTTGAGCGCGACATGGCTCGGTTGGAGCGTGAGCGCCGCGAGCTGCGGGCGCGGATGCGCGGGGGGCTGTTGATTTGAGGACCGGGGCGGAAAACTGCTCTTTATGAAAGGGTGCGGGTTGTCATGATGCGAGCGTCGTGCTGCGTGTGCGGAGAGGGAACGTGAGAGAGAAAGAAAAGCGAGGGAAAATAGGATCTAGACAGGTCTCATCGACTAGGAGGATAATACACTTCAACCACGGCCAGCAAGGCATGCGGCGTTCGTGTCCTTTACAAACCCTCCCTCTCCTCCTTCTAAGACCTCACCCCAACGTCACTCCTCCCCCCCACAGCGTCACCATCGCGGACCCTCGCCAGCCATGACTGGTGCGGCTTAAACAAAGCCGTCTAGTGCCTTACGGAGCTCCGTCGCAAAAAGCCCCGTTAAACCCAAGCCGGCGTAGGTTCCTTTTGCACCGTGTAGGTTGATTCGAGCGGCTACGAGGGCCGTTCACCCACAATTAAAACGGAGCCCGGGTCCTTGCTGGCGTTTTGACAAAGACTGTGTTTTTTTCTTCCTATCCTTTCTCTGTGCTGCTTGCCTCCAGGCCAACCAAGTTCCTCCCGCTGCGGCTGCGCAGTCTAGAACAACGCGTAGCTCGTCTTGGTGGTTGCGGGGGAAGCACAAACACGCGCACCAATCTGGAGCGTCCGTCGCCGGTTGCACCGATGACGATGTCGGTGTGATGTGGTGGGGGTGTCCTTGTCCGTGTTCTCGACCTACGGGGAAGCGGGGATTGCGCTGTTGTCCGAAAGAGTAGAAATACCAGGCCGGCAGGATGGCATTTCTGATTTCTATCTTCGTTGTCTCTCCCCTCTTTCCTCTCTTCTCTTCCTTCATACCCTGACCATCTCGACACCTTGTAATCACCTTCACACGAGACGCCAACACCAGACAGCATCATGGCTACTCCCAACCAGACCAAGTACGGCTTCTCTCCGTCGCAAAGAATATGAGCAATGCTGACACCCCCGCGCAGCCGCACCTTCACCCTCAACACGGGCGCCAAGATCCCCGCTGTCGGTCTCGGCACCTGGCAGTCTGCGCCTGAGGAGGTCTCCCAGGCCGTCGAGGCCGCTCTTCGCGCCGGATACCCTCACATCGACACGGCCTTTGCCTACGGCAACGAGAAGGACGTCGGCGAGGGCATCAAGGCCTCGGGCGTCCCCCGCGACAAGATCTGGCTGACCACCAAGCTCGACAACCCCTGGCACAAGCGCGTCCCCGAGGCCATCGACCTCAGCCTCAAGAACCTCGACACCGACTATGTCGACCTGTACCTGATGCACTGGCCCAGCTCCACCAACCCCGATGACCTTACCAAGCACTATGACGACTGGGACTACGTCAAGACCTGGCACGAGCTGCAGAAGCTTGTCGGCACCGGCAAGGTTCGCAACATTGGTGTCTCCAACTTTGGCATCACCCACCTCGAGAAGCTCCTCAGCCACCCCGAGACCACGGTAAGCCCGAACGCGGCTTTGACTTTTGTGCAACTTTGACTGACTCTTCTCCACCAGATCGTCCCTGCGGTCAACCAGATCGAGCTGCACCCCTGCAGACCCTCTCCCAAGCTTGTCGCGTACAACACCTCCAAGGGCATTCACAGCACCGGCTACTCGTGCCTGGGCTCGACCGACTCACCCCTGTACAAGAACGAGACCCTGCTGAAGCTGGCCGAGACCAAGGGCAAGTCACCTCAGCAGGTCCTGTTGATGTGGGGTCTTGAGAAGGGGTGGAGTGTCATTCCCAAGAGTGTCACCCCTGCCCGTATCGAGGCCAACCGACAGCTCGACGGCTGGGAGTTGACCAAGGATGAGGTCGCCAGCCTGGACAACATCAAGGATCGATTCAAGGTGTGCGACGGCACATTCCTGCCCACTGGCGTCGAGGTCTTCTTGGGCGACGATGAGTAAATAGACAAAAAGGAGGAGCTTCGGGGTAGAATCAAGACTCACAGCAGAACATTGGGTAGCTAGATTCTAGGTGCCTGAAGCGGAGAATAAACAGTTAAAGCTCGCCTTTTCGCCAGGTGTGCATAGAGCCGGTGATTGGTGATTGGTGATTGGTGAATATGGATGAATATCGAGCATGGGCCGCGCTTGTTATAGCTTGGCCTTGAGCTCCGTCTCCTCCTCGTCCTCTTCCTTCAAGACGGCGGCAACGCTTTGTCGTATGTCCTCGGCCAAGTGCACCGCCTCGTCGTCGTCCAGCTCCTCGCGCCGACCACGGCCAAACATGGTGAAGCTCTCGCTGTAGCGGCCACTGGCTCTTATCTCGGGTCGCGGGATCACGTGGAAGTGCATGTGCGGGACGACCTGGGCGGCGGCAGCGCCATTGTTCTGGACGACGTTCCAGTCCTCGACGCCGGTGGCTCGAGTCATGGCCTTGGAGAGGATGCGCAGGTAACGGCCTAGATCGGCGGCCTCGCTCGCGGTGACGTCGGTGAACTTCTCGCGGTGCTCTCGGGGGCAGAGCAGCAGGTGGCCGTGGCTCAGAGGCAGGATGTCGAGGAAGGCGACGAGATCGGGGGTCGAGAGGACGATAAAGGACGTAGGCGACAGCAATTCGGGGTCGATCAGGGGAGAGGATTGGTCGGGAGGCTCGAGCGGACTGAACGGCTGGTAGGTGTGGGCGATGGCACAGAAGGGACAGGCGCAGGAGGCAGGAGGCGCCGATTGATCGAAGAGGTTGGGTAGCATGTCGGGAGAGATGAGAGAGTGATGAGCCGGAGTTGAGAGAGGAAGGAAGAGATCCTGCAGGTCTGGAGCTTGTCCGAGACAAAGAGCGAGGTTGACGATGGCAAGTTGAGTTTTTGTTGGTGTTGGGATCTTAGTAGCGAGGCCCGTAGCTAATAGCGGTCCAATATTGCGAAATGGCAGATGCAGCACCAAGCACGGTAGCGAACTGCTGGGCTAATTTGCTAGCACTAATCGGAAACTGTTGCAGCGGATGCCGAGGTCCATTAGGAGCCTCCACAGCGCTGTCCCGTGTCCACTGCCCACTCGCTGCAAATGGGAATTTGTTGAGTGGACGATAACCCGTCGTGCCGGGGTGGCCTTCGCTTCCATCTATTCCTCGCTCATTGAAGCGAGTGCCGGAATAGTGCAGTCCATTCCTTACTCTATCAAACCTGCTAGCATACTGTACAGTCAGTCTCCTAAAGAGGCCAGGGATCAACCTGCGGAACAAAACAAAACAAAACAACAGCAAGAAGGGGTTCAAACTACGCAAAACAGCTCGACAGCTGAGACTGTTGCATCACACCCATTAGTACGCTCGAAGCCAGTTGTGACGTACACGGTGCAACCAAGTCGGGGATACTCACCGCGAGGTTGAGGCACCCATCAGAAACCCTCCCACAGCTGATCCCAGGCGATCCCAAATCCCCCGTGATGCCATGCCGCTCCAAAGTCTCCTGCAGCCGGGGTAGCTGATGATGAGGTGAGCATGCGGCCAGGGAGGCCGCGCCGTAAGCTCCATCTCCATTAAGTCCAAGACAGCCAAGTCCTGTCAACAAGCGAACCAACATTCGCCTCGCCGGGCCAATAACATGCTTAGCGGGTAGAGTACATGGCAAACCCGGATGCCAGACGGACCAGCCTCGTTGCACTTCACCACACATCGTCATCTCGCCCGTGCAAAGATATCCCTACCCCGTCCCGCCTCCATAAGCATCGCTTGAGGACTTGGTCTATCCGAAGGATCAATATGGCTCACTATCCTTGTCGTGCTATGCCCCCCTAGCCCCCAGCCCTCTCCACGCATGGCTCCTCAGCTAAAGGCGCATCGCCTTGCTCTTTGTCTAAAGTCTCGCGAACTCGTCTCTCGTCCTCCGCTCCTAGCTCCCGCCATCCATGGACCGGTTCGCCTCGCCGTGGCCGTTCCTCGAGGCTATCGAGGGTCTCCGGGCTCTCAAGCACTCGCCCTGGGCGCTGAACTCGCCTCCGGAATCCGAGAGCCTCAGCGAGAAGATGTACCAGATGGCTTTGGTCTGTCTGGCGCATCCAGACGTGAGGTCCTGCGCGCGCTGGATTCGTTGACCCACGCTGATCAGCCCGATAGCTCAGCGGCGAGGATGAGATGAAGGCCGTTGTCATGTGTCTGGTCCACGACGTGGGCCATGTCGCTTCTGGCGAGGTGACCCTCTTCGGCGAGGACGACAAGTATCCCAGTGAGTCTACATGTCGGTGGCTCTAAGAATAACGTCTGACAACATGCAGAGGGCGACATCGAACAACAGCTCGGACTCAAATACCTCGCTTCTCTCATCCAGAAGAGCAGCCCAGCGCTGGCAGACCGACTCCCCGAGGCCTGGCGAGAGTACCAAGCGCGCGAGACCCCTGCCGCCGAGCTCGTCCACCAGATCGCCAAGTTCGAGGCGCTGCACCAGGCCGCCATCCGGCGAAAGAAGGGCCTGAGGGTCTCTGACGACGAAGACCTCGATACTGTACGGCATGGCATTGCGGATCCTTGGCTGGTGGCGCAGGTGGACAAGATCACTGCAGACGACTGGGACGCCTCTGATGAGACGGGTAGCACAAGGGCGCCTGTTATTTTCGTGATTGGTTAAACAGCACATGAATCCTCTCCTTTGGACCATCGTTTAACGTATCTTAGGTGGGCCAGGTTCGGACGAGCGCACGCAATGTGCCCGCCTCGCTGAGGAATTTGACTTTGAGCACGTCTCAGTGGGCGACTTGCTCCGAGAGGAACAGGATCGGCAAGGGTCCATCTTCGGCAGGTTCATCAAAGAGACTCTGGAGAGTTCTGCCAAGGTTCCCCCTTCTCTGATCCTAATGCTGCTAAAAAGAAACGTCAGGAATATCCAATCAAGGGGTAAGGGTATCCTGATCGATGGGTTTCCACGCAGTGTTGCCCAGGCTGTTGCTTTTGAGCAAGAGGTATGTGTGACCATCAATATTCGCCGCGTCGGGTCTGACGTGCCAGGTTTCCGACGTCTACTCCACCGTCTGGCTCGACTATCCCATCGAGAAGATGATGGAGAGAATAAGGGTCAGCGGAGAGTCTTCACAGCACGGAGATGCTGGCGACAGTGCGTTGGACGAGGAGCTGGCGGAGTTTGAGAGGCTAAAACAGCCCTTGCTGGAGCATCTATCCAGAAAGGTCTTCCGCAAGGTAAATTTACCGTGACAGAAAGTGAAGGGATTTGCTGATTCAAGGTTAGGTCGATGCGAATGGATCTATTGACGAAGTGTGCGAAGTAATCAGGGGCAGTGTCAAGAAGATGGTGGAACAATGAATATCGCAAGGTCGGCTGCAACACCACCGGATGCGAAGGCAACGTCCAAGCACTGAACCAAATTTTGACTTGGCCAAAGGCTTCTGCAGCAGTGAGAAACGATGAGGCGGTCAAAGTCGAGCGAATTCACACTTGGATGCACCGGGTACCGGGTACCGGGTAGTTATGGGACTGGACTCGCTGCACCCTAATTCGAATCATTCACAGGTCCTAGTTTCCCTGATAATTAAATATCAAGGTTCATACAAGCTAAATATAATTCTTGCTGTAATATTTAACCCTTACTACTTATTTCAACTACTCTGATAATATCTTCGCTCTCTTACTATACTGGATTCCGCATCATTGAGAGGATGACTCTGCACTCAGCAGTCTTATCACAGAACAAGGCTCGGCTGAAGACCTCAAAATGGATTTAGTAGTATCGTATTTCATGGGCCGTTTAATTCTCCTTCAGTAGCTCAGGTGTGCTTTTTACTGACAGTCTAGTCCAGACTCTTCGAGACCCAAGCTAATTGTTCCGCCGGCGTCAAGAGTGGCCCAGCTCATTAAACGTCCTGGCTTCAATAGTGTCAACTAGTGTGGCTTGACGGGGGTTATCACTAACACGAAGGGAAATAAAAGGAGACACAGAGGACATTCAAGACATTCAAGACATTCAAGACATTCCAATCATTCGCCAACCATCGTTCAAGCCTCCACACCAAACTCCCAAAATGTACTCCTCCACCATCCTCACCACCCTCCTCACCGCGGCCCTAGCCATCCAGGGCATCGCCGCCGGGCCCTGCCGCGCCGCAACCCCGACGTACACGTGCAGAGCGCTCCCCATCTCGCGCCGGAGCAAGCTCTGCAGCGCCCAGCGCCACCTGCAGAACGTCTCGTACCGCCTGCAGCGCCAGAGCGGCCTGGACTGGGAGCAGTGCGCCGCGCTGTGCGCCGCCACCGAGGGCTGCACCATGATCACCAGCGACAGCGACGACTACTGCAACATCTGGTCCGGGACCAGGGAGGAGGCCGGAATCACGAGCACGAACGATCCGGACGAGTATTTGTCTGAGATGGCGTGCTTTAGCTGTACGCTTGGCAGCGGGGAGCAGACTGGTGATGCGTGAGAGGATGGTGGTCTATATGGGGAAGCCGACTTCAAGATCGTCTCTGCATCGACGTTCGGAAGCACTCAGAGATGGTGGTAAACAGCGGGATACTCTACATAAAAGTCTTGGCCGCGAGGCATTCCAGATCGCGAATAATTAAACATCAATTCCCGAACCAATGCCTACTAGAGTCTCTCCGTGTACAACTCCATGTTAGCTGCAAGACAAAAAAACCATCGCAAAGTCTCGCGCTACCTTTACAGCCCTCACCGCCTCCAAAATTCTGCCGGCAATATTCCACCCACCCCCCACCGCCATCCCTGACCAAGCATTCTTTTTCCGCCTTCACCACCACCATCACAAGGCCCATCCCACCACCAACCGTCCTCAAAACACAACACCACGACCACAACCACCCTCGACAAGCATGCCTCGCGAAGAATACCAGGTCCCCACCGGCGCTGCGGGCGCCCAGCGCGGCGCAACCCGCGACACCCACGACACCCGCTCCGTCATGTCGTACCTCTGCGGCGACTGCGGCGGCAGCGTCACCCTCGGCAAGGACGCCCTGGTCGCATGCCCGCACTGCGCCGGCCGTGTGCTGTACAAGGAGCGCACGAAGCGGTGAGTACTTTCGCTGCTTCTTTTTTATATACTGTTCTGGGCGCTTTTCTGACTTGCGGTTGGGGTGTAGCATGGTCCAGTTCGAGGCGCGATGAGCGGTGCGTGGAGGAGGATCGACAGCGGGCAAGTTGCGCCTAGGCAGGACTTTTGGTTTGTGGGAGGGTTCTAGGGAGTTTCGGGGTTTGGTACATGGATTGGAGAAAGGCGAAAGACGATAGAGACGAGAATCAACGACACAGTACAAGAGATATCCACGCCGTCCGATTACTCTTCTTTCTTCGCAAAGTTGCCTTCGGTATCTAAATTACAAAAATGCCCATATGCCCATTTGTTCATGCATAACATTCATTGCTGCCCCGGAAACGCCGCCGTCGATAAGGTCGTCTATTGCCCCCTTTGAGTGTGAAGGAACTTGGCGAAGCTCGCGTCTGCCATGATGGAGTCGTCGTTTTCTCCCAAGGCCGACTCGTACTTTGCTTGGAGGCTCTCCTTTTGAGCTTCTTCGTCCGAGTCCTCGTCGTCTTCCTCGTCGCTTGCGACATCCACGTCGTCGTCATCGTCCACCTTGGGCGCTGTTTGTTGCTGACCGACCGACATGCCCTTCATCATCTTGTCCAGCTCCTTTTCTCGGGACTCCTTCTTCAACCTCTCTCGGTCCTCTCTCCTCATATCGAGCTCGGGCTGATAGTCTCGCAGGAACTCCTGCTTCTTTTCCTCCACGGCCTCAAAAAACTCGTCCACGCCCGTGCCGAGTCTTGAGCTTACACCCACGACGCTGAGATGAGCATAGAATTCCTCCAGCATGAGACTCATCGAGTTGAGTAAGCTACCCATGTATCCGCTACCGCCGTGGCCGCCGCCCTCCACACCGCCGCCCTCGCCAGCCTCTTCATCTCGTTGCAAAGCCTCCTGGAATGCTTCAAAATCAGTCATCCACTCCTTGGCAAACGCAGCATCCTTGACATCCGTCTTGTTGAAAACCAGAATCATGGGCAGCTTGGTCTTGTAGAGGATGGAGCAGGCGTAGAGCATGTTGGACATGAAGGTCGAAGTCGAGGCGGTGCGGGGGGTATCGATGATGTAGGCGATGACGGTTGGGAAGGAGGACGCAAGAGACTCGAGCAAGATGGTACCAGAGGCAGACCACACGAATACTTCGATTTGGCCAGGCGTGTCCACCAAGATGCGGTCGATGGGCTTGCGGTCGGGCTTCTCGGGATCGGGCTTGGCGCGCTTCTCTAGCAGGTTGACAATCTGATCGACCTTTGTGGCGAAGAGGTTGAGAGACGTCAAGATACCACCGTTGGGTCCAAGGTTGTACTGCTTCATGACCTCGTCGTAGTTGACCGAGTCACGGATGTCGATGTTGGCTTCGAACGGCACGGACAGGACGGCGGGATCGAGGTTAATGACGTATGGAGGAGTCTCCTTCTCGTGAAGATGGGCATTGATTCGGCGCATAAATGTCGTCTTCCCGGATCCTATGGGCGCCGGGTTAACAGGGAATCGACCATGGTTGGTAAAGTGGGAGACTTACCAGCCATGCCAACGCAGACGATGGCAACGGGCGGCGAAGACGCGTCGCCAGTAGTAGCGGCCTCAGCTGTGGAGGAAGAAGCCATGACGAATCTACTGCCTTTTCAGATCAAACAAGGGAGAGTTCAGGCAGGGTGAGAAATCTCAGTCTGGCGAGTGTGATTAGGAATGAAGATGCTAGAAGCGGACGCCTGCCAAAAAATTGGTCGAGTGCTGCCGATGCCCCGCGCGGGGTCTTCCGCTCCGCTGCAGTTAGTGACCGCCCGGTCGCAACAGTGCACCTTGGCGCGACGGCTTATTAAGCCGACCTCTCACTCACAAACATCACGACAGGCATCAAACCAAAGGTTTAGAAGTGAGGGTGTATTAATTTTAAATTCGAGTCCGCTTGCTCCCGGAAGACAAAGCCTGCTTGCCGGGCCTGTTGCATCGAGTATTTCCCTGACCTCCCAACCTCCATTTGCGTCTAATCCACCTCTCCACGTCCATGGTTCGTCACTTATAAGGCGGCGGTTCTCCGTCTCCCGACCACCTCGCATGGATCAGCTCGGTTCCTGTACCGCAGTCACCGTTTCCTCACCATCCAAGACCTAACCGTCCGTTCCGCTGCTTCGGAACGTCGCACACAATGCGGCGTAGTGATGCGTTAGGTCCAGCACGTTTTGGGGCAGGCTTGTCGCTTGAATGATGCTTCGCACTTTGACCGCTCCCTCGTCCTCAATAAGGGTTCGGATAGTGTGTAGCAGCTCAGGGCTAAACTCGCTGTACCATCGGTACTGCCATGTCACAAGGCGGATGACGGACGCAACTGTCTCCCGAGTGCTCTTTGTCGTCTCAAACACACGCAGGATGCCCGCCAATGCCTTGGGGCTGAAGCGCAGCGATAGACACGCACGGTAGGCCTCAATGGCTTCGTCAGTGTGCTGAAGGCGCTCGGCGAGGGCACCTAGGATTTCCCACTCTTCCGCCGACTTCTTGTACTGCATCTGCTGGGCACGGTACTGAGCCATCTGCGTTCGCCAGATAGTGTAGACGCGCAGGTCCTCGTAAAGGACCATAAATAGGCTGTCGAGCCATCGCTCGCAAAGTCGCTTTGTGTTGAGCTTTGACAAATGGTCGTCATTCTTGGTGGTCTGGAATCCGTTAGTCCGGTTTACTTCCGTTGCTCGTGAGACTTACGTTTTCGGGATCAGCTTTGATTTCGCCCGGGTCGATTGTGTTTGAGGGCTTCTCAACGCCGTTCTCCTTAACATCGATGGCCAGAGTTTCGACTGTTGGCTCGTTCTCAGTGGTCTCGTCAATCTTGACAGTCGGCTCAGCCTCAGAAGTAGATTCCACCTCGACAGGCGCCGTGGCCTCGACAGGCTTCTCTGGTTTCCCTTCGCTTGCTGATGGCTCGTCCCCATTCACAGGCTTCCCAGGTGAGCCAGGCAGACCGTCGGTGCTGGGGTTTCGGTTTGCAGAAGCCGGCTGGATGGCTTCCTGCTTCTCCGTGCGGTACTCGTCCTCCATGACGAACACGTTGCTGCGGATCTTGAGAAGCTGATCCCAGCCAATCTTGGCTGTCATCTCCGTCAGAATGTCATAGGCTTGCTTGAAGGTGCCACGGTAAGCGGCAGCTCGCAGGTTCAGCAAGCTGGGGTCAACGTGTTCCGAGTATCTCGATTCAGGTTCGCTGTCAATCTCGTCTAATCGGGTTTCCGGTAAAGTCGGTAGGTGGACTTCCTTCGGCTCGGGCATCAGGGGGGTATCTTTGTCTTGGTACGTGAACATGGGGCAAGAGTTGAGGATAGTGAGAGCATTGTCCCAATCTTCCATCGCAACATAGACTTGCGCTAGACGAGCCCAGGTGCCAAATTCAGTCGGGGCGGCGACGGTGCCTCGGTCAGCACAGCCAAGAGCCAGCTTGAGCCTCTCTTCCCTGCCCTCTGGAGTCGGCGCACCGCTGGCCTTCTTGAGTAAGAACTCAGCTTGCGTGTCGAGCATGACGTAATCCATGGGAGTTTCTTTCAGAGACTGGTGCAGAGTCCTGACGCCTGACACCTCTTCGTTGCCCATGAACATGACCTTGGCGAGCAAAGATGACACCTCGACGCTCTGAGTTCGAAGCTTCTCGAACAGATTGATGCCAGAAGCGTATCGCCCAGTCGTCTGAAGGTACTTGAGAAGGCCCGTGGTGAGATGGTTGGACACATTGGTGGGCACCTGAACCACCGAATCAGATCCCAACTGCCATCCTAGGCAAGGTTAGTAAGACACGCGACGTTGTTGGCATGATATCGTACCCCGGAAAAAGAGTTGTTCGGAAGCGTGTAGAAATCGGTGTTCCGTCTCTGTGTTCGTCACCGGATTGAATCTTCGAACGCCCATGATTTTTCGAATGGTATCTCCGCTGCCGTCATCGGCATAAGAGTATGCTCGCAAAACACTGCAAAGATACGTCTCCAGCCAGAGCTCCTCGGACGCCTTCCTCCTTTCGCCTCGCTCGTCGACACAGTAGCTCTCTACAGTTCCGGGGATCGAGACGTGCACGCGCATATCGAGGCGCGAGAAGGCATTGTAGCAACTTTATCGGTCAGCTGCGTTGCTTTGTGCAGCACCAGCGTAGCGGGTTACCATACCTGTACACTCCTTCCACAATCTTGTTGGTCGCGTTGGGGCCATGCTCCTTGTACGTCAGGGTGTTGATGTAGGCAGCGAGACTCGCCGAGGAGGACGCATCGACACCGGTAACGTGGTGATAGACACCGAGCTAAAGCCATCAGCACTTTATCCCGTTTGCGACACGTCAGACTTTGTACCTGTTTCCCTGGGTTTCGGACGACGTTCTTGAGGAGGTGGACGAGATCGGGAGGGCCGAGTTCTCGAAGACCGCCTAGCGATTCGGTTCGCGCATCAATTGACTCGTGAAGGATCTCCTCAGTGATCCTGGACCGTGGTCAGCATTGAGTCTCCCAGGCCTCTTCGTTTGCCTGTACTCACTCGGGCACTGCTGGCGCGACCATTGCGGCGGCTGTTTCTTTGTCGGGGCTGGTGTGCCGGAAGCAGGACCGCTGTTGGGCAACCAGAGCCGCCAAGAAAGCCGCAGAGTGTGAATCAAGCGCCGCGGCGACAGTCTTCGACAGTTGCGGGTTCGCCGACGTGGATGGTGGAGTTGGAATAAGCTGTTCGTGCCGTCGGGAAGCTGGCCCCTAAGATCTGGCTTGATAGCTGGAGCTAAGATCAAGGGCCCGCGCGCGAAGATTGAGGTAGCCTTATGCTGCGCCACACTCCACGTGCCCCTTTCAACGCTGTGGCTTGGCGAGGCTGACGGGCCAAACCGCGTCCAGAACGCGGTTCCAATTCCTGGCCGCTTTAATGAGTGCCAAGGCAAGAAGCCGCTCAAACACCAACTCGAGGTGGTAATTGTTCATCGCCGCGCGTCCGAATGTCGGCATCAGTATCGGCGGTACAATAGCAGCAACTATGGTAATGATGTTTTTGCAAGTAATGCACCGTTCTTGTGCTAATGTCGCGATGTAGCCAGCTTTCCAAGCCATCAACCTCGAGCCAGAGGAGAACGTAGATGAACAGGTCGACACCTCCAAGGAGCTCCATGTCCGTCTCCCGTCGCAATCTTCCGTGTCGCGACATATATCTGACCTCATTTTAGGTCGATGAAGCTCTGAAAAGATTCCAACATGCCCTGAAACTCCATGCGCAGGGCGCTCGATCGCGCGACGCTGCCGGCGCTGCCTACGATGACCTGTTCGAATCCGAAATCTTCAAGTACCGCGAAGCGAGAACCGATTACGAGCGAGCCGAACGACATGCCAACGGCCAGCCAGAAGTCTCGCCGCTAGACTCTTTTGCCGGCGACCTAGATGTTGATGCTGGGGGAGCGGATGGCTTGGCTGCGAGCCTCTCGCAAGCACTGTATCTTTCCTACAAAAATTACGGCCAGTTCTTTGTCGACAGGTTCAAGGATAGACTGGGCTCGGACCCAGATTGGAAGACGAAATCCCGAATCGACTACAACAAGGACAATGGGCGCAAAGTCATGGATAGCTGGGCCGCCGCTCTTGACCAAGATCCCTCCGATCCAGAACTCTGGAGGCGAGCCGCACGTTTTGCTGCATCAATGAACAGCGGAAGGATAAAACGATATTGCTTGGAGTCGGCGGTAGAGCTGGACGATGATCCGGCGGTCATGGAAGTTGATCCTCCGTCCTTGGCTGAAGGGTTGGCTGGCGAACAGCTGAAGCTACAATTGCATCTCCTTGATGACAAGATTGCTTTGTCACACCCTATCATGGCACCGTGGCTAAATAAGGAGATGCCATCTCTGCTGAAGCGACACCTCGACCCAATTCCCTTTCTTCCTGATCCAACACAGTCTCTGGGGCCTCCTGCAGCAAGTCCTAGCGAGGCTGCGAAAGAAACACCGGCAGGACCCTTGAGTCGCAAGAATTCTGTCAAGGCTGTGCTATCTTGGCCAGGGCTTGGAGCAGAACTGATGAACTGTCTTGAGGATACCGCTGGTGCCGTGGAAGCCTGTGAGAACATTGTTCGAAGTTCCCTGGAGGACGTGCAGATGGATTCGCCAACAAACGAGCCCGAGGTTACTATTTCCGAGATCCAAAGCGACACCGAGAAGCCCACTGATGAAGACGTCCCCACTGTCGAATTGGCAAGCAATGAGTCCAAGGGCCCTTTAAACAACAAAGTCGCGAGCGACAAGGTTTCAAATGACAAAGAGGTTTCTGAAGGCCCTGTTGAGGGTCAAAAAACTTCCGAAGGCGCACAGAATGATCACGCCGTGTCCCTGCCCACTAGAAAACGGACACAGTCGACAGCTGGTTTGCCAGAAGGAGCCGAGGAAGAAAACGCGGCCGAGAAGCGAAGCAAACGTGTCCGGCGACGAGAGACCCTCCAAGCCGAAGAAACGGCCGACCCAAGCACCTTGGTCGCAAATCAATTACAGCCATACCAGGGGGCCGACCAAAACTTGTTTCAAATGACAAAAAGCATTCTCGAAAACTTCGGGGTGGAAGACAAGGCCACTTTGGAACGTATCAACGAGATTCTGGATTCGTGTGCAACAGATGACCGGCCAGGGAAAGTGACCTCGGTCGCAGCGAAGGATTTACGAAGTGTGCTCGTTGACTTTAAGGAGGGAACAGCCAGGGCTCTCCTAAGCGAGAACGAAAAGGCTAGCCTTGGTCTTTCATCCTTCCTGGAGCATGCCAAGACAGGGTCCCAAGATCAGACTACGACAGCGCCTTTTGATGAGGTGCAAGGGCTCAAGACATTTGCCAAGAGGATTCATCGCGATCAAGCTTGGATGACGGGCGAGGACATTGCTTTCGAATGGGTCAGAGCTATCAGTGAAAGCTACACTACAGCCAAATGGTCAGACGCCATGAAGACATCCGTGGTCCAAATGCTCAATCGTGTAGACTCTGCGTTGTACCAGCGGGTCACAGATGAACTGGAGCTCTCAGCTGGCTCTTCCGAAAGACTTAACGAGCTCGAGAATATTGTGCCTATGCTGTTTGAGCTCCATGTCGACATATATGAGCGAATCACCAACCCTAACAGTGTTGTGGATTATGCGACTCGTGTGGAAACGAAAGACCGCCTGGAGAGATGGCTGGATGTGGCTTCCGCTTATGTCCGCTTGCTCGACGGCCCTCCAGATGATCCCGTCACGGCTCGATTCCTATGGGCGTCTGTACTAGCTTCATCACTCTCGGCAAACCCAGTGCGAGAGCACATACTTCTTATGTGGACGTCTCTGCGAGACTTTCTATCTGAGGAAGAGGTGCCGGAAATTCGACTCCCCAACAACCTGGTAATGCCAACAATCTCCTCCGCCGCCGCCGATCGAGAAATATCGAAGTTGACAACTATGGACTTCTTCCTCGGTCTCTTTCAGGACGACATGGAGAACCCAGTTCATGTCATCGAGACTTTGGAGCCTGTTCTCAATCCTACATCTGTTTACGCCCTTGCTCAGAGCGCTGATGATGCGTCGAGTGTAGATGACTCGGATTCGAGGGAGCTGAACAAACAACCAGTTTCTGATTGCGCGAGCCAGGGGCTGCAAGATCTCTGGAAGTTCCTTCTCAATAGCAGCACTGAATTGAGGCTCTTTCTCTGGTCACGATTGGGAGACGCGTACGATGCGATTGGATACACAACCAAAAAGTTTTCATGCCAACTCAAGAGTATCGAAATGATTGTCTCCGATCTCGAGGGTGAAACGTACGCCAAGACATTGGTGGATTCTCGGAAGCTTCTCTTCATGAGAACGCTCAAATCATTGGACCTACTTCTCATTCAGTCCCTGTCGCAGGCTCTGAATGACAGTACCGCTTTTGACATTATTGATGATGAGCACATCAAGGCCACAAGCGCGGCACTTGCCATAATAAGTTGCTTGCTCCACGTCGCAGCACTTTGTGAGGACGAGATTCGCATTGGCATCAGGCCTGCGCCAACAGGAAACGCAGCCAGCAATGCCGCCTTCCAGTCACTAAGAAACAAACTGCGGGAGATGCAAGTCCGGGCATGGTCTCTCCAGTACACCCTCTTCAAGGCCGGAATTACGGAAGACAACTCAATCATCGGACCAGAGAATGACTTGGCAGACTACCTGGCGGGTGTGCATCAAGTCATTGGCATCCGCAAGTTCTGCAAGGCGTCAAACAAAATCTTCCTCAAGATGATGCGTGTTGAGCTCCTGAAGCTGAAAAAGATTGAAAACTGGGAGGATTATCTAGCACAGGTGCTCTATGACTTGCATGGTCTGAAGCTTGGCGCTGGAGTTTGGGAGATCCAGGATCACGCTTGTCCACCTGAGAAGTTGGAGAAACGTCAAAGTATGCAACTGGTTGAGAGAGTCACTGTACTTGCCAATCGCATGCCGATGAAGGATCTTCTGAAATCAGATCTGAAGACCACTATCGATCACATGCAGCAGACTCTCGGACAGACAAAGTCAACGCCTCAGATGGTCCACAACCTGCGCAACTTCGCCGAGTTTCTCAAGAAGCCCATTCATCCATTGCGGCTTTACCAAGCGCTGTCTGGGGGCGTATCCGTCGACGCAGTATCCGTCAACACGGCGGAAGCAGGACTTGCCAGGCATGGCTGGTTCTTTCTGCTTGGGATGATGGCTTTGACCAAGTTCAAAGGTGTCGACCTAAACCGCCGGCAGACACCCGGCGCGACAGATGATTTGCGAATTGGCGCGACGTTCCTGAGGCTCCAGCTACAGTTTACCTCTGATAAGTGGGATGCTTGGTTTCGCCTGGCTGAGTGCTTCGACTACGAACTCGACGAGGCTGTTTTGTGGACTGCAGACAAGATGAACAAGGACCGCACGGAACTTTTAAAGTTCCAGCGCAGTGCCATCCATTGCTACACTCTCGCCCTCTCGCATTCGCGAGATATGGACGTCGATACTCATGATGGAGATCCTCTACACGATCTATATCACAAGTTTGCGATGCGACTGTATGCATCAAGCCGAGAACCCTTCGCCATGGAGCCGTTTCAACATTCCGAGCAAGAGAGGTTCTTCATCCAGAGCATGGGAGCCGGTACCTTCAAGCGAATTTTGCACGATCAAATGACGGAATACAAAGTCTGGAAGTTTGCAGCCAAGTTGTTTAGAATGGCCATGCAGCGGAAGCCTGACAACTGGAAGTGAGTTATTCTCGGGATCGGACAGCAGCAAGGACTAATCGTAGACAGGAACTCATACATGCTTGCCAAGTGCTACTGGAAAATGTATCGGACCCCCCTCGAGAAATTGGACGAGAAGGACTTGCGATCCAAAATCACAATGGGATTACTCCTGAGCACGCTTAAGAAGGCCGTGGAGGTGGCCTACAATGCCCGAAAATCCAGGAGCAGTGAACCAATCTTTGAGCCACACTACAAGATTGTTTCAATTCTGCACAAGCTCGTCATGCGAGGGGAGTTGACCTCTGCCCAGGCGGCTGATATTCTCTCCGAGCAGCCATTTGGCCTTGTCGTCCATCCAGATGACCACTTTGCTTCGTTTACCGAGCCGGAAGACTGGGAAGAGTACATTATTCGCAATCTGTCGAGACTGAGAGACAAGGATAAGTCTAACTGGCAACATCGAATAATCATGCGACACGCCCGGATATTGTTCGACGAGGGCACTTCGACACAGGGCCCTGACAGCATCGTCGAAGCCAGAGCCGCCTTTGCGATTTTGAGAGAGAGCATGCTGACCAAGACCATGGTGATGAATGTCTGGAAGTGCGATGCTGAGAGACCAGGTCGCCATCACGTCTACACAGAACAATACGTCCGCTTCATGACCAAGCTACTTGTTATCATGGCGGACCTCAGCAACATGGAGCAGCTTCTGAGGAGACTACGCAAAAAGGGCGCAGACTTCTATCACTTTGTGGATTTGTGGCAGTCATGCTGCATGGCGTACCTCAAGCTTCTTCGACAAGGCTACCATGTCAGCCCGGTGGTGGACGATGTCTTCAAAGCAATGTCAAGTGAAGAGTTTGACATTGTGAGCGAAAGAATATCGGACTGGGCTGCTAGTGATGGCATCGAGCTTCCAGTCTTCAATTGCATGAAGGATGCCATCGAGCTGAAGAAGCTCAACGCCAATCTCATGAAGGTAACTCCAATTGACGACCTGCTCAACGACTGTTACTCCAAGATTTATCTTGAAGTGGCCAAGACCTTGCCAGGCCCGGAACCCAGCAAGATCATCGAGGCACGCAACAATGCCAAGGAGGCTGCCGCTCAGCTTGAAGCTGCTGCACAGGCGGAACTCAAGTCGAACAATTCACTCAGCAACCTTCTCAATCCAGCCAACGGGCAAGAAAGCGTCACCGGTACCGCAACGCCTCAGGAAGCTGACAAGCAAGAAGCCGCGCCTCGGCCCAGAAGGGCCGGGGTTAGGAGACCTGACGTCCTGCGAAAGGCGGAGCAAGCTGTGGTCCGGGCCTTGGAAGCGCCCAAGACAAGTAAGAGCCGAGTTGGCAGCGTCTCAAGTGGCAAGCAAGGAAGTCACACGCCTAACCCGGCGGTGAGTGAGGCCGGCAGCGACGACGACGAGGGGCCCGATGCACAAGTCCGGAGAGAAGCTGGGGAAGATGCCCACATGAAGGATTCAGGAGAGCATGAAGAGGGTGGAGAGGATGGAGAGGATGGGGAGGGTGGAGAAGACGGAGATGGTGGAGAGGGAGAGGGCGGCGAGGGAGAGGGCGGCGAGGAAGAGGGCGGCGAGGAAGAGGGTGGCGAAGAAGAAGCTGGCGAGGAAGAGGGTGGCGTGGAAGATGGTCCTGACGAAAAGGCTTCCGAGGAAGAAGAAGGGGAAAGTGAGCTACGAAGCATTCACGACTCCGCTGATGACGAGAGCGACTTGAGCGATGTGCCCGAGGGATACGACGAGGAAATACCTCCGGGCCTCATGTTCGCGACCCTTGGACGGTCGGCAGACAGCGAAGACTCCAGTGGTGAGGACGCCGATAGCGAGAGTGAGGGCGACGAGGCTGAAGAGAGCGATGGGGAAGAGGGTGCCGACGAGGCGGAAGAAGCTGAGGAGGACGAGGACGAAGAAGAAAGGGAGCGTGGCCATGAGGATACCGAGATGGCCGATGCGGATGACGAGACGGAGCCCGCCAGCCCGGAGGGAACGCCAAGGCCGGATGCATAAGGCGCCCGAAGTTTGGAGGTTCGAGGACTTTGTAATGTAAATGATGTACAATAACGAGGTTGGTTGCTTAGGATGGGCGTTTGAAGGTTATGGAAAGACTTGTGCTTAGGTTGGCGGTCATGGTGATAGATGTTGCATGTGTAGTCCCGTCCAAGAATGAGATACTCATAATACGCTCTCCTAAGACGGCTTCATTGGATCGTCGGCAAGCCCAATCGGTCACTCATTCAATCGAGTCACAAACACAACACTTGTGAGGAATCACGTTCATTGCCCGTAGAACCAGATATGTAAAACGCCATAACCACAGCCCAATGGTAATTATCCGCCAGCAAAGATGGTTGCAGAGATCAGCTGTTGGCAATCTCCTCCTGCTCATCCTCCCACTCGTCGTCCTCCTCCATTTTCTCATTGACCTTGTATTCCGCATCGCCCGCCAATCCCTCGCTGTCAAAGTCCTCCACGTCCATGTCGCTGTAGTAATCCTCGGCATCGTCGTCGTCGTCATCGCCCTTGCCGGGGTTCTGGGCCTCCTTGGCCGCCTTCTTGCGGTCCACGTTGTCCTTCTGCTCCTTGCGGCGAGCGTCCTTCTCCTGCCTTCGCTTCTCCCACCGCTTCTCCAACTCCTTGAGCTCATCCTTGCTCTTGTGCACGTACTCGTGCCACATGACCTTGCCGGAGCAGAGACCCTCCTCGACCTTGGTCAAGCGCAGGCGCATTCGGGGGCCGAGCTCTACTAGTTTGACTGCTCGGCGCTCGACGTTCTCCTCGTCGGCGTCGGGCTCGGCGTCGTTCTGGGCAGCCGCTTGTCTGGCCTTGGCGGAGAGGACTTTCCTGGGCGCCTGGTCGAGGACCTCGACTTCGGCATCCGTGTCGATCTCGCTTCCGCTCGTCACGTCCGTCATGTAGCCATCGCCGTTTTCACCACCGATCATAAAGTCCGCAATGTCTTCCAGTTTACCCAGGTTGGGCATCTTTCCTTTCCGACTCGTCTTGGTGGACAAGAAGTGCTCGGCGGCGTTCAACCTGCGGAGGGGTTTTGAGACACCGGTTGACCTTGTTGTGATTGCGTAGTGTCTAAAGTTGACGATGAAGGTGCCATCATCCTCTTCGGATTGCTCGCGGTTCAGGAGGAGGACTCGTCGAATCGACTTGAGCGGCGTAGCCTGGGGGTTGATGGGCGGGAAGAGGGATTGGAAGACGGTAGTGGCAAGGGACTCGAGGTGCTTGGGAACTTTGGACTTGGCATCGGAATTGGGCGTGGTGAAGTTGTTCATGACCAACTAAAAGCATTGTTAGCGACGATGATGTCTCGAAGATGCAATGCGACTTACCAGAGGAGGCGTAATGTACTCTTTGCCACCACCCTTCGGGTGCTTCTGTGCTCGTTGAACGTCCTTGCAGAGCGAGTACTTCTCCACGCGAAAGTTCAGTGTCGGACCTCTGGGCGCAAGGGCAACTCGCAGGTTGGTGTTGCCGCTCTCGGACCGCGAGAACAGCATCAAATGAGTAATTCCCAGTGGACCGCACATGACGGCGTAGTCCCTCAGCCTGTTCCCGCGACGCTCCTTCAGGCGGCTGGCAGTGCCGGGCTCCATGACCCTTCGCACGTCGGTTGCGAGCTGGCTGATGCTGGAGCCAACCTCGCCGGCGCCAATGCGGATGACCATGCTCTTGGGGTCGCGGGCCGAGGCATGGCCGGCCGAGTCAACCTCCGGGTTGCTCGCACCCAGGTGGGTTCTCTTCTTGGTGCGTTTGCGCGCCATGATGAAGTCGATTTTGCTTGAAAATTGGTGTCTTGGAGCTGTCGGAAAACCTGCGAGCCAGAGAGGCTGGCGTACCTAGGCGCAAAGCGAAGAAAAAAAGTTTGGCGGGGATTGCGATAACACTAGCGCACGTGCGATAACGATGACCCCACTAAACAAACTCCACTAAAATTTTCTCGACCATAGTCATGACTGCTATTCGCACTTCTGCTTGTTCACGCCTGAGAGCAGCAGCACAAGTCGCCCAGCATGGAGACTGCGAAACGAAGGAAGACGGCGCATGATGCGCCAAAGAAGAAGGATTTCTCAGAGAAGAAGGCTGCCTTTGAGAAGAAGCCTGACCTAGAAAAGAAACCTGTCAAGGATTCCCCCGAACCGTCCACCGAGGAGGAATCAGCGACTCTCGAAGACCCCTCCACCGAAGAGTCTGGCGATGCCCCCAAGAAGACATTCAAGGACCTTGTGAGCCGATTGAACCAGTGATCGATGGCATCCACTAATATTTTTATTCCCAGGGAGTTGTAGACGCTCTGTGTGAAGCCTGCGAGGCCCTCGGCTACACGCATCCCACCCCGATCCAGGAAAAGTCCATCCCCATTGCGATACAAGGCCGCGATATCATCGGTCTCGCCGAAACGGGTAGCGGCAAGACGGCGGCATTTGCGCTACCTGTTCTCCAGGCTCTCCTCGACAAGCCCCAGCCATTGTTCGGTCTCGTCCTCGCGCCGACCCGAGAGTTGGCATCGCAGATCGGTCAGGCCTTCGAGGCTTTGGGGTCGCTTATATCTCTACGATGCGCTGTCATCGTCGGTGGACTGGACATGGTCCCGCAATCGATTGCGCTGGGAAAGAAGCCCCACATTATCGTGGCGACTCCAGGTCGTCTGGTGGACCATCTCGAGAAGACGAAGGGCTTTTCTCTGCGAACACTCAAGTATCTCATCATGGATGAAGCTGATCGTCTGCTCGACATGGACTTTGGACCAAGCATCGACAAGATTCTCAAATTTGTTCCCCGAGAAAGACGGACGTATTTGTTCTCGGCCACGCTCAGCTCCAAGATTGAGAGTCTGCAACGAGCCAGTCTGAGAGACCCTGTGCGAGTGAGCATCAGCTCCAACAAGTACCAGACGGTGTCAACCCTCCTCCAGCACTACGTTTTTATTCCCCACCCTCAAAAGGACACTTATCTCATCTACCTCGTCAACGAGCATGCGGGCCAGTCGTGCATCATCTTCACGCGCACAGTGTGGGAGACACAGCGAATCGCCATTCTGCTACGAACACTGGGCTTCGGAGCAATCCCACTCCACGGTCAGCTCTCCCAGACATCCCGTCTGGGTGCGCTCAACAAGTTCCGAGCTGGCACGCGTGACATTCTCGTTGCCACTGATGTCGCAGCCCGTGGTCTCGATATCCCCAAGGTCGACGTGATCCTCAACCTTGACCTCCCACAGGACTCCAAGACGTACATCCATCGTGTGGGACGTACGGCTCGTGCCGGAAAGTCGGGTGTGGCCATCAGCCTGGTCACGCAGTACGATGTGGAGATTTATCTACGGATCGAGGCTGCTCTGGGCAAGAAGCTACAGGAGTACCCGACGGTCAAGGAGGAGGTGATGACGTTCCAGCCCCGGATTGAACAAGCGCAGCGACATGCGAGGAACGAGATGAAGAACCTGACAGAGGATCGCGGAAAAAAGGGCAGCGTGCTCAAGGGCGGGAACCGATCGAAGCGTGAGGGCCCCAAGCGCAGACGGGACGACCAAGACAAGGAGGAGGGTTAGCTGCATTGCAGCAGGAAACCAGCAGCCCTCATGATTCCTATACGAGTCTGCAACTTAATAATGAATATTGTTCGAATGAACCAGACCATCGGATGGTCAGCGGCGGCCGCCCGTAACTTGACGTAGGGAAAATGGAGTGTTTCAACTCGCTTAGTTTGTGCATGATAGGGAAACAGGATCGACTCAATTTTCCTGGCTGGAGATCACCCGCCGTCTACGGCTGACCAAGAACACCAGGGTCCAAATGTCTCGCGCATTGACCGGCTGCTGTCTTTCAGCTCACTTCGTCCGCTCGTGTAACTAGGCACTGAATACTAAACAACTATCCAGGAGTCCGAAGGATCCACGCGAGATAAACGTGTCGCGTATCAGCGTCACTCATCTGCCTCAGCCCTACCTACAATTCGCTTCTCCCTTCTCCATGCGGTCTCACGGTGATCCTCCGTCCCGCCAAGCCAAGCCACATGTACGCGACGTATAGCTAGCGGGCACGAGCCAAAGGCGCCAGGTCGTCTGTTTGAAACAACCCCAAGGGATTTTGGCAGCCCTCCTAGTCCCATGTCTTGTTTCATCTCCACGCTTTCCGTGGGCGGCCGCTCCCGGGTTGTCGGGAAAGAGATGAAGGAGAGACTGGTTCCAGTGCGCTAACACGGACTTGCAGCTGAGCCGTTCTAGCGTCTTGTAAGACGTCAAATTTGGCGATGCAGGCGATATATAAGCCGTGGTGTTGACGAGGTTCGGAAACAAGCCTCATTGTCTCTTCAGCTCAACCTTCGCTTCTCTTCTCCGAGTGCCTAGTCTTGCACCGTCCTTTCATTCTTGATACAGCTTACACTCATTCTTTACTCAAAATGTACTCTCCCGCTATCCTTCTATCGCTCGCTGCAGCGGCGAGTGCCCACATCGCCTCGTGGAACAAGGGCATGTACTGCAAGGTAAGCCACCGGATACTCCGCATCTACACAAGCGGCATCTAACACACCTCGCCCAGAACGGCAACGACTCCTCGGTCGACAGCCCCAACACCAATCTCGCCGTCAACCCGCTGTACAACCTCCCCAAGGCCTCGTGGTGGATGCAAGCCGACCGCGGCTGCGACATGGCCCCTCCCGCCGCCGGCGAGTACCTCGAGCTCCCGGCGGGCAAGTCGTTCATGACGGAGCTGGCCAACAACCGCGCTTTCACCACGCTATCGTACAACGGCAGGCTGACGACGGACTGGCAGGACGGCAAGAACCGGTCGATGCCGTGGCGCGGGCCGGGAAACCCGCCGGGCTGCCTGATGGACGGCGGCGACGGGTCGGGCGGCGAGCTGCACACGCGGAGCATCGAGACGACGGGCGGCACGGCGTGGGCCATCTCGTACGAGAGCGACGTCGCAAAGGTGGCCATGGACAACCTGGTCGTCTTCTCGGTGCGATACTACTCGCCCTTCTTCCGCAAGACGTGGTACGACGTCCCCGCCGATCTGCCCGCCTGCCCCAAGGAGGGCTGCTACTGCGCCTGGCTCTGGATCCCCGACGGCTGCGGCCAGCCCAACATGTACATGCAGAACCACCGCTGCAAGGTCACCGGCAGCACGTCGACCAGGAAGCTCGGCAAGCCCAAGGCGCCTGTCTGGTGCCGGGATAACCCGTCCAAGTGCGTCTCTGGGCCCAAGCAGATGATGGCCTGGAACCGTGAGACAACCCCAGTTGAACGCATTGTGTCTATGAGTAGTTGGCTAATATCCTGTTGCAGAAGCCGAGGGCAACAATGTGTTTCCTCCCAACGGCAAGACCCCGACCTACAACCAGCGCATGGGCTTTATGGATGGTGCTCAGGACGACATTTTTGTCTAGATCTCAGAGACGCACTGGAGATGGCGAGAAAACTGCTCGATGCCGAGTTGCGTCCTTCTGGAAGGGCCAGCAGCTATTTTTTCTTCTCTATCTTGAGCCTGGTTTTCAATTTACAACCTATACTCGAGTATTACAGAACCAATCCACTGGTGAGGCCAAGGTGTTATGTGAATGTGTGGACAAGAACTTTGACGTGTCCTAACTAGAGACGTAAAGTAATCAAGAGTATTGCTCATAATGTAAACAACTTTTACCAAGAGGATAAATAGATGCATACGTCAGATTAAATCTGCGATTAGAGTTCTCGGCTTCCCAATGCAACAGGCTCAAAGGGCTCGGACTTACAACATCGTCCTTCAATTCCATCGCAGTTCATAAGTACTGCAAGAATTGCTGCCGTCATCCTAGAATCCCTCCCCGAGTAGCTCAGCTGGAAGAGCGTTCGGCTGTAATTGCCACCTTCGTCACCGAAAGGTCACCTGTTCGAGCCAGGTCTCGGGGATCATTCGTTCTTTTTGAACTTGAGGCATTCTCTTCTTTTTGCGCGGTTCCCTGTTCTCGTTCGTCAATGATGTCTGCTCTCTGGGCTAGTCCCATGCGAGACCTTGTCTGAGACATTGAAGCCGTCCTGCGTGGAAGCCATGATGGATGAATGAACAGAAGACGGCCCAGGTATTACTACAGCACACAGCACACACGATCGCTATCATGTTTATGTTTAGGTGTTATTTTAAAAGTGCGTTTGTTGAGCTGCTTAGAGTGGAAAATGCGAGGGAAAACTAACCTCGATTGTGGTCGAAGGCGACGACGGAGTTAAACTAATCCACACGTGTACACCAGTTGACGCAGCTCAAAACCCAGACAAAAGATAGATTTGAAGATACAGAAAACCTCCAAAAAAACAAACCCGAAAGATCCTGCTCTTAGCATACGTGTTTTGTGTTATTCAATGTTGTCGAATTGCACTACGCCAAAACCGTTGCAGTGTGCAGGGTAGCTGAGCGGTCAATGTCCCTCCATTCTCGTTCGCTTGTATTACTTCATCCGCATCGAAGCTAGTAAGTCCCGTGACAGTCACGCAGCTTGATCGTCTCTCACGACCATTTGCCCAGTCTTCACGCGCTGATTCACGGCGGCTAGGGAGAGTCATGAACACCATGATTCGTAGACCTGCAGGAACCGCGTGGACGGCAAGGGCCTTGCTCAACCGGGGAGTTCGAACACCTTCTCCAGCCCGGAAGCGCTTCTCTTCTGCCGGGGCGCCCAAGGCTTCAGGGCAGACACCGGAGAAGCCCATCCTAGTTGGTGAAGCTTCAGCGCCAAAGGGAAGCCCAACGCAGTGGAAGCGCTATCTTGTCTTGGGCGCCGTTGCAAGCGTATCGTGGCTTACGTATGACCAGCTGCGTGCTACTGCTTCGGCGTCCGTGCCGCCCATCAAGGACGTCGCCTCAGAGGACTTGATTGCCGTCGAGTCTCCTGTCAAGGTCCTTGACCTCGCAGCCGCAGATGTTATCCTGCGAAGAGAGGCCGGCAGCTTTGTTTTTGAGGGGGAGGACAAGGGGAAGGGCCGAGTGGACGTGGTTCGCGTGTCGAGTAACAATCCCGTGGAGGACGAGTGGGATCTTGCCGTGGCCCGGGGGCTAGAGGGAGCCAAGATGGTGTTTTATGGAGTTTACGATGGGCACGCGTGAGTTAAAGCCCGTTGAGATATTCGGCGGAGCAACGACTAACAAAATCAGGGGATGGGCAACTTCTAGGGTGTTGAAGGAGGCCCTCGTTCCATACGTGTCTACTGCGTTATCCAAGTTGCCGGCAGACACACCCCATAACCTCGTGGACGACGCCATCAAGAACGCCTTTGTTCGCCTCGACGACCGCATCACCGCCAAGGCAACGGACGCTCTCAAGGCAGGCCACGCGCCCGGGTCCGCCGAGGTCATCTCGGCCATCGCCCCCGCTATCGCCGGCTCCTGCGCCCTGCTATCCATCTACGACCCGGCGGCATCTACCCTCCGGACCGCCGTGACGGGAGACTCCCGCGCCGTCCGCGGAGCCTGGTCTCCGACGGCCAACGGGTACAGCGCCGACGTGCTGAGCCGGGACCAGACGGGCTTCAACCCGGACGAGGTGGAGCGCATCGACCGCGAGCACCCGGGCGAGAAGGACGACATCCTCAGCCCCGCGTCGGGCCGGCTGCTCGGCCTCGCCGTGACGCGGGCCTTTGGAGACCACCGCTGGAAGTGGCCGCGCGACCTCATCGTCGCGGCCAAGGACGACTTCTACGGCACCAGCCCGCGGCCCAAGTACCTGACCCCGCCGTACATGTCGGCGCGGCCCGAGGTAACGACGCGCCAGGTGCGTGGCGAGGACTTTGTCATCTTGGCCTCGGACGGGCTGTGGGACATGATGACCAACAAGGACGCCGTGGAGTGCGTCTCGCGCTGGCTGGCGGCTAAGAAGGCCGGGCGGCCGGAGCCCACGACGGAGACGAAGCACGTCGGCGGGCTAGACGATGGCTGGGAGGCTACGCCGGAGCACTTTGTCATCGAGGACCTTGATAGCGCGGCTGTCTGCCTGGTCAAGAATGCGCTGGGCGGGTCGAGGCGGGGGTTGTTCCTGGGCGCGCTGAGCACGTATGCGCCGCTGAGTCGGAATGTGCGGGATGATATTACGGTGCAGGTGGTTTTCTTTAAGGATCCTTATGCGAATAAGGCATAGACGAGGGTTGATGGCGAGGCTGATGACGTTTGTGAAGGGGGATGCGGGTGTAGATGCCAGCTGAAGCATTCTTAGAAAGGTCTTGTTTGTTTTCTACATTGTCTTCGAGGGTTGCCTTTGAGGAGGGTACCATTAGACGGCTGTACTTGATTCAAGTCATGTTAGCGACCTTGTTTGCTTATAGCTTCGCTTCGGACGCATCGGCTGATGCCAGATGGATATTTACCAGAACATTTTCCCCTTGGACCTTTCCATGAGCTTGCTAACAGCTACTTCACCATTTTTTCTCTACTACCACGGCTTGACCGCAGGCCGATCAAGCCCAGCGCCGTCTATGATATCGACGGCTCAGTTGCCGATGTTGGGGAGGCCGCGCTCGTCGACGAGCATCCAGCCGTCGCAGGCCTTGGTGGGCATTTGAGACGACTCACTCATTGTGCGCTCGAGGACTTACCATGTGCTTTGGTTGTCTTCACGTCAAGTCATCAATAGGTGTTTCATTAAATCAGCCTGTTTCCAACCAGGTTAAGCAGTACGGGCAGGTCCCTCCCATCACGGCATTTACTCGTCCCCGCAGCATGATGCGGGCTATCGCGGATTCCCGAATCATGCCTCACCGATCCAAAGGCGGTTTCACGGATTGCGATAATGGCTAAAAGGCCCACAGCCAAGCTAAGCTATAGTTATCTCATTCACTGGAGCGATTGGACGCCCCGTTTTAAACAACGCCTTGATGTTCTCAAAGCACTCCCGCTCGCCCTTCTGGAACGCCAGATCCGTCAGCCCTCCCACGTGAGGCTGGATCGTGACCTTGTCGCTTGTTTTGAAGTAGTCGCTGATATCTGGTTCGTTCCAAAACACGTCAAGTCCGGCTCTTGCGATTTTCCCGCTCTCTAGGGCGTCAATGAGGGCCGGCTCGTCAATCACCGGGCCACGAGATGTGTTGACGATGAAGGATCCGTCCCTCATAGCCTCGAACTCCTTGGACGAGATGAGATTTGTGGTTTCGGCGTTGAGTGGGCAGTTTATCGACGTGACGTCGGACTGGGCGAGCAGCTCGTGCAGAGAAGCGCAGTATGTCGCGCTGTACGTGGTCTCCTCGTCGGCGCTTAGTCGTCGGCGGTTGTAGTACTTGATCCGCATGTTGAAGACGGCCGCTCGCTTGGCCAGGTGCTTGCCGATACTGCCCATGCCGACGATTCCCAGCGTCATCCCCGCTGGATCTCTGCTGGGGACTACTGGGTCCTTCCACACGCCGCTGCGGGCACAGCGCTCCGCTCGAGAGGTGTCTCGGATGACGGCCAGGGTCAGGAAGAAGGACATGTCGGCCGTGGCCTCGGCGACGCCATCGACGCTGTTGCAGAACCAGATGCCGTTCCGGGTCAGCCAGTCGATGTCGAAGTCGTCGTAGCCCGCCGAGGCGGAGGCGATGATGCGGCAGTGCGGGGTGAGGGGTTTGAACATGGCCTCGTTGAAGGGATGGTACGGGCCTCTTCCCATGCGGATGATGAAGGCGTCGATGGGGCCTTGCTCGGCGATCATGGCGGGGAGTTGCTCCAGTGTTTCTTGGTGGTTCTTTACGTCAAGGGCCTACTTGCAGACGAGCGTTAGCTTGATGCCGGAGCCGGCGGGATGGGGTTGCAGACGGCGTAGTCAAAGTCTTTTTTGAAGTCGGTTAGGTAGTCGTCGCCGACGAACTTGGGGATTCCGAGGGCGACAACCCGGGGCTTTTTGAGGGTGCCTTTTCCGAGGGACATGGTTGCTGCGGTGAGCGTGGATGCGGGCGATGATCTAGTTTGAGTGGTGTATTCAACGGCAGTTTCTTTTGAACAGAATTAAACTTGAGATCTTGTCTATTCTGTTTCCAAGGGGTTATTCGGCGGACTGGCGAAGGGACAAGAAGTCAATGTATCATGTTGTAGTCTGGGAGCAGCTTGAAGATGAGGCGTGTGGGGCCGTGGCCGATTGCGCACCATGCTGAAGCGATGAGCCAAGGCGGATATACATCCGTTGGCTTAGCGGTTCCGTGGAGTGGGAACTAGAAGCTTGTGTCAAGGGCTTGTTCTTGGTGGTTTTGCTTCTGTAGAACGGAGACAAGCCGCAGCTGTATCTCAAGTAGAGCAGCCTTTGATGCCTAACTCAAGTATGGGTTTGTGGAAGACGTTGGTTGATCTGATCACGACCACGTTCAGCAGGGGATGTGTCTGGAGGTCTGAAGCATATGGACTTGGCCAACCTCTTACTGCCTGTTTTAATAGATTCCCTGATACTCTCCCAAATCTTTTCCGCCTCCGTCTTGTTCCCGCGGCTTACAAACAGCATACAGCGGATGCAATGCCGACAACCCACAAGCCAATCGCATTGACCTTCCTAAACCAACTCCCAGCTTTCCATGCCGCAGCTTCTCGCCTCCAATTGGCATTTACTAATGCACGGCATGCGGGTGGAAGCGTGAGTCTCTACTATTCATCTGCCGCTAGAAGCCGAGCTCGGAATGACATCACCGCCATCGTGGTTGCCAACCCTCGAATCGCAACGCTGGCACTCCCTTTCCGCCGAACAAAGCTGCCTCCAGAACCCGAGGATAGGCTGGGAGCTTTATCGCACGGCCTGATTGCAGATCGCACGTGCAGGTGTGAAGCATCGATGGTCGAGGAGTCATCGGCGGATATCGTATCTGCTTATCTGGACGGGAGATAAGCCTGTCTCGCGTGGACTCTCCGGGCGGTTTACAAGAGCTTATAACCAGGACGATCCCAGGTGACAAGCTATTGACTGTGTCGTAGTCTTGCTGCAGACTCATTCTATTCACCATGGCTCCGAGCGCAACCGACCACTCCTCGTCCGAGTCGTCGTGGGTGGACCGCGATGACCTGCGCACCGCCTTCACGCTGGCCATGTCGGCCATGTACAAGGCCGAAGTGCCTCTGTACGGCGACCTGGTCCGCATCGTCGGAGCCGTCAACCAGTCGACGCTCGGCAGCGCGCTAGATCCCAAAGTCCTAGCCATGCGCTACGGCGACGTCGCATCCTCGCGCCTCGACGTGGAGCGCCACGGCGCCATCCGGCTGGGAACTCCCCGCGAGCTCCGCACCGTCCGCCGCATCTTCGCCATCATCGGCCTCGACCCCGTGGGATACTACGACCTCTCGCCCGCCGGCCTGCCCATGCACGCCACCTGCTTCCGGCCCAAGACCGAGGCGTCGCTGCACCGGAACCCCTTCCGCGTCTTCACCTCGGTGCTCCGGCCCGAGCTCATCAAGGACCCGCGCGCCCGGGATCTGGCCTTGGAGCTGCTGTCGAAGCGCAACATCTTCAGCGACGAGCTGGTCGAACTTCTCGACCTTGGCGATGCGCAGCACGGGAGGCTGCGGCCCAACCAAGGCCGTCGGTTCGTGGCGGAGGCGATGAAGACCTTTAGCTGGCACGGAACCGCCGCCGCCTCGCACGAGGACTACCAATGCTTGAAGGACGAGCACCCCATCCTCGCCGACATCGCCTGCTTCCGAAGCTCGCACATCAACCACCTCACCCCGCGCACGCTCTGCATCACGTCCGCGCAAGACCTGATGAAGAGGGAAGGCCTGAGGGTAAAGGACAGAATCGAAGGCCCGCCGCCCAGATCGTGCCCCATCCTCCTGCGACAGACGAGCTTCCTGGCCATCGAGGAGCCTATCAAGTTCCTCGGCGCCAGCGACCCTTCTTACGAGTCCCTGGTGCAGGGCTCGCATCGCGCGCGGTTCGGCGAGATTGAAGAGAGAGGAGCGGCCGTCACTCCGGCGGGGCGGCGGCTGTACGACGAGCTTCTCAATGAGGCGACGGCGGCGTCGTCGGAAGAACCCAGCCCGGAAGAGTTTGACAAGTTGGTCGAGACGGTTTTTGAGAAATACCCCGACGACTGGGACGAGCTGAGAAGACGTGATCTCATCTATTGCACCTTTGAGGCGACCAGCAAGGGAATGGAGGCATCGCTCTCAGATCAGCGCTACCGTCTTGAGGATCTTCTTGAGCAAGGTCTCATCGATGCGTTTCCGATGACCTACGAGGATTTCCTCCCTCTTTCCGCTGCGGGCATCTTCCAGTCGAACCTGGGCTCCAAGTCACCAGCGCGAGAGACGGAGGCATGTCCAGACTCTGAGGGAATGGAAGAGGTACTTGGCGCGAGCCTCGGCGATGCTGACGAGATTTACCGTGCTGCGCAGGCTGAGAGTCTTGCGAAGTGTGCTTCTAAGCTTGGGATTGAGGTTTATGTATAATTTATATCGCTGGGTAGGGCGATAGGGAATGATTAATGAAGCATTGTGGGAACTGCGGTCGGAGGTACGGCGACAAGGGCACATTAGGTATACATGAAGGAGTTCAGGCTTTGATACACTTTTTCATTTTCTCCCATGTTGATTGACTAAGCTTGTCCTGTATACCCTTCAGCTCGTTTGGGACGTGAGGTGCTCTTGATGTCGTTAATTTGGATAGCAGCCAGGGAACTTGCCTGGTGTCTTGTAACGAAGTCTAGCAGTGACGTAACATCGCGAATACTTGGTAAGACCAGCGGAGTCGTACGCCTGAAAAGCGTGTCATCTAGGACCGATATCTAAATGCAACTTCATCACCACCGCAGAAGGCTGCTCTGAATGGTGGATTGACTTCCAGGCCCATCTCCGACCAGTTGGATAGAGAAACTTTGACTTGTCTGATACGGATAGGAATGTCTTCTCGGGGAATTTGTGACGATCAGCCAGAATGATGCGAGCTTGATGTGATATTTCTCGTGTTTACTGGCCTATTCCCACTCTTCAAAGGACACATGAGGAACTTCACCACAAAGGTTAACGCGACCCTAGAGGCAGGACTTCCGGCAGTGTCTTGTTTCTTTTCAGCTTCCTGTTTTTTTAATAGATATGACAAGGCCTTGGTTCTGGATATGTTTACCTTGTTATTAGGCGTGGGAATTCACTGCTGAATAGCAGCGGCTGGAGGCTGGGGTCTGCGGTCTGTACCAGTGAGAGATGTACAGCTCGCGCTTTCGGACGATTCAGATGGTCAAGAGTGCAAGTACTCGAAATGGATACCTCGTACTCTTCTAACTACATGTTCTGTCTTATCGGTGTAGGGTATGAACGAGTCTAGGCTCGAAACCACGTCTCCCTCATTGGCGGTTCTTCTCTATTGAAACTTTGATTATTAACCCCCCCCCCAAGTAGTAGGATCCTTGCGGAGTATTGGGACGAGAGATACGTGTATAGATTTGAGTTTGGCAAGTAATGGAAATAGGGAGTTACCCGCCCGTTGATCGGGTCCGTCCGGAACAGTATGAATTCAAGCGCGTGCTAAATACCACTTCGGAATGCAGTTCTCCTAATAAAGGCGTGCTTGGCAGTAGAAAAAGAAAGCAAGACGAGGATGTTGCATGTCTCGGCAAACCATGATTGTACAAAATCGAGCTATCGATTCTCGATCTTGGCGATATCCATCTTACGATCAAGTTTTGCTGATAGACCTTGAGAGATTGGATTACAAAGCAATATAGGCTTGAGAGCGGGATGCGAACTCGGCAAAGGCATTTCAAATACATGGCACGTTCCTGATAAGTTCCCTGGGTCCAGACCCGGCCAACACTCTTGGCAACGTATTGCCGGTGGGGTGGCTTTGCACAGGAGTCCTTGGAGAGGGAGCCCACGTCCGTCCTGATAGCAGCGGGGGACTCCAGACATATTGGCCTGGAAGACCCTTGCCTTTCCAACGACTGCCCGACAAGGTCTTTCCTGGCAGCAGCCCTGACCAGGCACCAGACGCCATGAACACGATGTTTAGCGTGGCAGACAGGTCATCCACGAGATGCTCCATAGATGAGCCTAAGAGCTCTTCCTTTGCCGCACCGTTTACTGGAAAACTCTGGACCGAGGGCCGGGCCGCGAACCTTGGATGGAACGTTGTGGGATCGGCGAGAATGGGTATCGTGATGGGAAAGCAATAATCATGTCGCAAAAGTATGGAAATTACTCTCGCTTTGACTGTACGTGGCTCTTCCCTTTGCAGTAGCTGAAGTCCACCGAGCCGCCAGCGGCGTAACTACGTAAGATGTCTTGTCCGACGAGGCCAAAAGGGTTCACCACCCGCTGCGTAGTACACGACCAATTACAAGCGTAACGGGGCACAACTGTAGCGGCCCTTCCAAGTGGACTCGTGGCCCGCCCACAACCCGCGGCTTGCATGACTCGCCCGAGCGGACGGTACGGAGCCCTGCCAGAGTGGACAGTGCTTCGGTTGACAGTTCCGGTTCCCCTGCAGCATCCATCCCACTCCGGCATCGTCGGAGGATGCCGTGGCCCGTTATCGACTGTCGGCGGTCAGTTTGAGCTTTGTCGAGGACGTGCTTGCGAGGTTCCAGGTACTGCGTAAGGCCTGATGGCTTCAGGCGTTTTTACAAAGGGAATAAGTTAGGGTGCTGGCCCAATCCGCTAGATTCCACGCCGGGGAAACCCAGACTCAGATCAAGTCTGTCACCTCGACCCGCTGGCGCGGCTGGTATCGGGCTTCGGGGAAATGTGCACCGCGACCTGAATCAAACACCAGCATGGACGTCTTGACCTGAAGGAGACGGCTGGGAGGCCATGACTAACAGAAGCAATATGGAAGAGTATGTGCCGCATAAGTATATCGCTAGTGTTCAGTCTGCTGGGATGGCAGCGACCTCTGAAGAAGGCAATTACTTCCCAGTGGAACCTTGGCCCGCCGCACCCACGCCATGTCACTGGGTTGCACCATTGATTGGGTTTTCGGAGTAATTCCCTCGAGGACCCTGTCTAGCCAGACCCCAGGGGGCTTGGTTCCGGAGACTCGTCAACGACTGACGATGGAGGACACTAAGAGCAAGCCACTGGTCCTGGACTTCCCCGACGTCTGCCCGCCCAGGCCAGTTTACGCGTGCTCCGAATGATGGCGCGCGAAGGAGAATTTTCCCCCTTGCTCTGCGTAGCATCGGCTGATGTGTAAAAGATCGTCGATCGAGGGGGAAGCTCTGGAGGATGGGGAAGGGTATGCAGATCGCAGTGGACAATAGACGGATATCCGCATCCATCCAAGCAGCATCGTGGGTATTCCACAGCATTGGCGATTCTCCTCTAGACGGCTGTCAACGCCAACAGCCTTTCCCGCGGCCGTTTCGGAGTGCCGCCAACGGGCGCGCCGCATGCATTCTACGCCAAACACCGATAGACTCCCATCGCAAGCGGCATTTTTTCCTTTTTCCCCCCCTTCTCGATAACGCCAGCAATAGCGCGAGTCGATGGTGGCACAGAAGAAAAAGGAGCGCCAGTGTGTTGCGTGGCGAATGTAAAGAAGAGCACCTGAATTTCGCAAACACCGCACAAACAAAAGCCACCACCACACTTCTAGACGTGGTTGCGATGGCCCCCCAATCGTGATCCCTACCAGGGGCGTCAGGGGAGATGGCTGCACGCTTTGACGGCGAACGGTGGGAGACTGATGAGGCCTGCAGAGTGCATGCACAATGTGGCTAATCTGCGTCTGCTGCTCGGCACATGGAACCGGGTTAGAAGAAGGAATCTTGCAATGTGGGTAGCGGCTGGCTTCGTGTCACGTAATAGGTAGTGAGCTGTGACAACGGGCGCAGGAAGCAGGATGACATGTGGCCGCCGAGGTTGAAGGATGGTGAGCAACGATTCGGATGCGAGCGGGATAGAGCAAAGAACAGTAGAGCACAAGTCGTTGTTGTTGTTGTTGTTGATGTAGGCAGAGCTTCAGACTCTTTCTTCGACCCCGGCGATATAAAAAGAAAGCAAAACACGCACCACAGAATAAGCTGAAACGGTCCCAGAATGCAGCCAAGGCGGCGGCGCAGCATGGGCTGACAGGTGCATCGCCATCAGCCGTCACCTCAGCTTGTCGACCAGAAACGTCACTCACTTACTCACTTACTCACTTACTCACTTACTCACTTACTCACTTACTCACTTACTCACTCACTCGCTCGCTCACTCACATGCTTCGCACCTGCGCCACTCGTTGTAATGTAGGTATGCCCTGACCCCGGCCGTAGGTTTCACGCCGTCGTCTCATTTCCGGGCCTTGGGACAGCTTCTCCAAGACAAAAGACGGTTCCCTTGGAAAGCGTCTCCACCACGCTGCTCCCGGCTTGGTGTTGGAGGTGCGGGTGGATTCCCGCAGTCACAGACCCAGACCATGGAACAGTCCGGCCCAGCTTCTTCGAGATGGAGGGGCGGAACTGTATCCAGAGTATTAAGGCTGTGAGCGGCCCGTTTTTGTCGCGGCGACTGGAGGGCTTTCTTTTTGGTCTTTGCCTGTATGTGTTATTGCTGCTTCATCAATGACGGACGTTTGCCCTGGATCCGGATTCCGGATTGTGTTACCATTCGACGCCGATAATGTCTGATCCCAAAGTCACAGAGGCCATTGCGGACGGCCGGGTTCCCGATGGCGTCACGGCCGAGTTCCTCAACGAGAGCAAGGACGCTCCGGCCATTGCGGGCATCATCTTCGTGGCTGTCCTGACGAGCATCGTCGTCCTCGGCAGGCTGGGCTCGCGAGCCTTTCTAATACGACGGTTCGGAATCGACGATACGTTGACACTGCTATCCTGGGTACGATTTGAACTCTCCCAGTCACCTGGTTGTGTCAAGCCGCTGACCCTCCCCCTAGATCTCCTTCATCCCCTTCGTCGCGCTGAGCATCTGGCTCATCAAGCTGGGCTCGGGCCGCCACTACGACTACATCCAGTACGTGCTGGACATGGACACGGTCAAGCTGACCGAGGTGCTCGACTTCGCCTCGCACATCATCTACACGGCCGCGCTGCTCTTCTGCCGCATCTCGGGCCTGGCGCTGTACTACCGCCTGTGCAAGCTGCACAACGGGCTGCTCATGGCCATCCGCGTCGTCTTCGCCGTCCTCGTCGCCGGCTTCCTGCCCCAGCTGCTGCTGCTCGTCTTCCACTGCCGGCCCGTCACCGCCCTGTGGCCCTACGACTGGCAGCCCGGCGCCGAGCGGTACACCTGTCTGCAGTGGGGGCTGGTCTACAGCGTCAACTCGTCCGTGTCGCTCGTCTGCGATTTGCTGCTGTTCGGTATCCCCATTGTCATGCTTCGCGTGCTGGAGATGCCGCGCCGGCGGAAGATCCAGCTTGCTTGCATCCTGCTCCCCGGTATCTCGTGAGTTCTCTCCCCCTCCGCCTGCAGCTCAAGCGAATAGAAGTCTAATAGTGTACATCTCCAGCGTCATCGCCATCTCCGTCACGCGCCTGGTCCTCGTCATCGAGGGCCAATGGCAGCCGGACCAGTCGTGGTCGTACAACCCGATGCTGGGCGTCGAAGTGTCGGAAATCGGCGCCACCCTCATCGCGCTGTCGGTGCCGGGCGTGAAGCCGCTGTTCGACAGGTTCATCATGAGGAAGGACGCCAGCGTCGGCAGCACGGGCGACACGAGGTACGGCAAGGGAGGCAGCACCGCGCGGGGGACGGCGCTGCGCTCACTCAACCTCCGGCCCGAACACAGCGTGCTGGGCAGCCGAGACGCGTCGGCCGAGGGCGGCGCCAACTTCCGCAGCGTGAACCAGTCCAAGGACGACCAGAGCGAGAACAGCGCCGAGGGCATCCTGGTGCAGGTCGACTTTCGGCTGAAGGAGGACAACGTCCGGGATCAGCAGCATCGTGGGTGAGGGCATCAGTTAATGTGTACGATTCATGACCGATTGGGTATTGGGGCCAGGAAATAGAATAGACGGCCGTCGGGTTCTTGTTAGTTTAGCGAATCAATCTACGCAGTAGAGTTTAGACGTCTTGCGTAATGGCATCTGATGGACCCTGGTGATGTCTGAGGAACCATGGCTTGGCGGCCCTGGCCTGTCACGATCGGCTTTTGTGATGACCCTGGCGATGTAACGGCAGCGAGTATCGCGCGTGTGCTCATGTACCGGTATCCGAGCGATCCATGTTCGTGGGTGTTTGTTTAGCTCCATGTACTTCATCCTCGAAACAGTCAGTCCTTCCACGGAAGAAGAATGGATTCTACGGGAGCAACTACCCCAGACGCCGAACAGAGCAACATTCATGCAAACTTGACGTAGAGAGAGAGAGAGAGACCCTCTTCCGCCAGCCTAGATCGCCGAGAGAACAAACCCACCCTTCATCAAAAGCCCCAATAGTCGCCAGAGTCCGCAAGCCTAGCTGTTGCCGGACAGCGACGACGGCCCTTTCCAGGATCCCTGGGAAACTCAACTCCGGGGGACCAGCCAGGGGTCAATTGCGCTGCGAGGACGTCTCCAGGATCTCTTCCAGGGTCTGTCTTCGGGGCAATCTCCACCGGGGGGGTTCCAAATGGCCTCATCCCGCCAGGTCTAGCGAAACGGAGTCGACGGGGAACGGCCCAGCACGAGGTTCGCGCTGTCTTGTCGATGGCCCTGAAGCTGCGCTAATAATTACTTCATACAAGTACTTCGTACAGAGGGATCCATTCGGGCTATGGACGTCGTAGCTCCCTCTTAGTAGCTCTCCTCTAGCCCGTCTTCGGCCGTGCCGCACCCGTTCGTGGCAACCCTTGCTCGACACACTTGTCCCGTCGCAGCCTGTATTCGTAGACCTAGCCAATGCAATTAGCGGTCGTCTCAGTGCCTCCACCGAGTTTGCTTTTGAAGCTGCCGCCGCCCGCCGCAGTGGCGCAAACCGGAACCTGGCACACCCTTTTGTCTGTTTCTCTCTTAGGGAACATTTCACTCTTTTTTTTTCCACACCTTGTATCAACGGCTCGTCAGCCTCGTCACTCGTTTTTCCCACTTCCCCATCTTCACCATGTTCGCTCGCTTGTCCGTGGCCGCCCTCGTCGTGGGCTCGGCCCTGGCCAAGAAGCACAGCGTGCCCTACACGGCCGCCAACCTCATCCCCCTCCAGGAGAATGCCGGCTCCGACGATCTCTTCCCCATGGCCGATTGCTTCGGCTTCGATCTCCACGAGGCGACCATCACGGAGATGCAGGAGGCCATGCGCCTGGGACATCTCACCTCGACCCAGCTGGTGACGTGCTACCTGGTCCGGACCTACCAGACCCAGGACTACATTGAGTGAGACATGCCCATATTATCCCAGACATGCCTCTGCACTTCCAATATCACAGCTAACCCCCATCACCAGCTCCGTCCTGCAAGTCAACCCCGACGTCTTCGCCATCGCCGCCGAGCGAGACGCGGAGCGCTGCAAGGGCAAGGTGCGCGGCCCGCTGCACGGCATCCCCTTCACCGTCAAGGACAACATGGCCACCAAGGACAACATGGAGACGACGGCCGGCAGCTGGGCGCTCCTGGGCAACATCGTGCCGCGCGACGCCCACGTCGTCAAGCAGCTCCGCGACGCCGGCGCCGTGCTCTTCGGCAAGGCCGCCCTCAGCGAGTGGGCCGACATGCGCACCAACTGGTACTCCGAGGGCTACTCGGCCCGCGGCGGCCAGGTCCGCAGCGCCTACAACCTGACCGTCAACCCCGGCGGCAGCAGCTCCGGCAGCGGCGTCGGCGTCGCTGCCAACGCCATTGCTTTTTCCCTCGGGACTGAGACGGACGGAAGTGGTGAGTGCAGCGGGCTTGAGATGATATCACCCTGATATCATCATGTGTGGCCTTGAATGTGGCGTCTTTGCCTCGACACTAACACGCGCTCGCAGTCATCAACCCGGCCATGCGCAACGCCCTCGTCGGCATCAAGCCCACCGTCGGCCTGACGTCCCGTGCCGGCGTCATCCCCGAGAGCGAGCACCAGGACACGGTCGGCACCTTTGCCCGCACCGTCAAGGACGCCACGCTGGTCCTCGACGCCATCTACGGCGTCGACACGCGCGACAACTACACGCTCGCCCAGGAGGGCAAGACGCCCAGCGGCGGGTACGCGCGCCACCTCACCGACAAAAAGGCCCTCGAGGGCGCCGTCTTCGGCATCCCCTGGAACAGCTTCTGGGTCTACGCCGACGACGACCAGCTCAGCCAGCTGTTCGAGCTGCTGGCCCTGATCGAGTCCGCCGGCGCCACCATCGTCAACGGCACCGAGATCACCGACTACGAGACGCTCGTCAGCCCCGACGGCTGGAACTGGGACTACGGCGCCACGCGCGGCTTCGCCAACGAGTCCGAGTACACGTACATCAAGGTCGACTTCTACAACAACATCAAGAAGTACCTCTCCGAAGTGTCCAACACCGAGGTGCGCGACCTCGAGGCCATCGTCCAGTTCAACAAGGACAACGACGGCAGCGAGGGCGGCTACCCCTACGCCGACGGCAAGGGCCACCCGGCCTTCCTCACCGGCCAGGACGGCTTCCTCGCCTCGCTCGAGACCAAGGGCGTCCAGGACGAGACGTACTTCCAGGCGCTGCACTTTTGCCAGACGTCGTGCCGCAACGGCATCGACGACGCCCTCACCCACAAGGGCAAGAAGCTCGCCGGCCTCCTGGTGCCTCCGGACGTCGCCCAGGCGCCGCAGATCGCCGCCCAGGCCGGATATCCCATGATCACCGTCCCCGCCGGCATCCACGCCGAGTCCGGCATGCCCTTTGGCCTCGCCATCATGCAGACGGCCTTTGCCGAGGCCGAGCTGGTCAAGTGGGCCAGCGCCATCGAGGACCTCCAGCAGACCTCGGGTACCCACCTGAAGCGCCAGCTGCCCAAGTGGAAGGATTACCTCGTGCGAAACATTCCCGTTATTTAGATAATTCTCTCGAGAAAAGTGGGATGCGATGCCCTGAGACTTTCCCTTCGACGCTCCGGCGGCTCCCTACCGTGGGAACGCTGGGGCTCTGCCTTGATGAGTAGTAATTTACCGCGACGTATATAGCAGCATCTAATGATAATGCCACAATGACTCCAAGTTGGCGCTGGGTTTCGCATCCACCAAATGTGCAGATGCTTTCGTCTTTTGAGTGTGGCGTTGTGAAGCTGACAGTTTAATCTGATCTGACCGCCAATGAAGTGCGTAGCTGAGTTCCGGAATGTCTCATTCTGGAGGAGGCGTTTGGGAACATCAGACTCTGATCCGGGGTGCATGCATGATGCACGCCATGAAAGTGGATCGCAGAGACATGCCGCCAACCGTTTTGTAATGATCACCGTGATGGCATATCCTAGTGATGGAGAATTGTCCTGTTTGGGTTTTGAACTTGACAATCCTCCAGGCGATTGTCCTCAAAGCGCAAGCCAGTTGAGTTTGAGGTAACAAAGGTTGACGATCACAAACCGACTGTTAATAACCCAGCACTCATATTCTGGATGGGTTGAAAATTCATTATACACTGCTCTATTTGCTTACATCTGAAACTTGCAAGGGACTCTCTACTTCTATGCCATCCCTAGTGTCCTGTCTGTTCCCTCTAGCTGTCATCCCGATGCATACTGAATCTCAATATACCACAGACCCCTCGCTGACTAGCCAACACCGCCCCTCAACGGCTACTTAGATGCTGCTTTCATCGTCTCAACGAGCTTTCGTAGAACCAAGGCAGAATTCTTCGGGGTCCGCTCTAGCGTGTCGTAGTCTGTGTATGTTACTCCGAATCTAGGCCCGTAGCCGTCAGACCATTCTGCCAAAAGGTTAGCCGGGCCCTAGATAGGTGCAATTTCCGTTCATATGCTCTCCCACTTGCGGTGGCAAACTGAAACTTACCAAGGTTGTCCATGAGAGACCACGCAAAATACCCTTTGATGACAGCGCCGTCTTCGTTAACCGATTTACCCACCGCTTCCAGATGATCTTTGAAATACCGCTGGCGATACTTATCATTCACCGACTCCTCCCGCGTCATCTTATCCTCGCCCGGACACGGACACCCGTTCTCGGTAATGTATATCGGCTTCCCGTACAGGCGATAGATGCGCGTGAGGTGCTTGCGGAACAAGTCAGGACAGGACCGTAGCCAGTGAAGCCCGCTCTCTTCACCGACCGCCTCGCCGTTCTTGTTTTCCTGCAGCTCATCTACGTTTCCGATAAAGTCGGTCTCCGAGGCTGGTTGCTCGCGGTGGCGCGCGAACTGGGAGGTGTAGTAGTTCATGCCGTAAAAGTCCGACTCGGCTTTCTGCAGGAGGGCCATGTCGGACGCTGTGAACTCGGGTAGTCTGCTGCCGAGCTGCTCGCGCATGCACCTGGGGTAATCCTGCTGCAGGCTGTGACACAGTCAGCAACGCGTTGAAAACCATACGGAGAGTGGCACCTACAAGATGGGATTCGCAAACCAGCCGACGTGGAACTCCATCCGGCGAACTGCTGCTTCGCTGTCCCGGGGATCGCTGCTGTCCCACGGCTCGTAGTAATCCCCGTTGAGGGAAATGCCAATTCTGCCCTTTTGGGAAGTCTTGAAATCTTGGTTGTACGCGGCCACGGCGCGGGCATGGCTCATGATTAGGGCTTTTCCGACGATCCACGGCTCCGTTGAGGTGTTGCCCTCGGTTGACTGCGGGTTGATGCTGCTTCTCCCTGGCGCGTTGCCTCCTGTTGCGTAGCCCTTGCAAGATAAGGTCAGTCGATCTGCTGGGGACTTTGAGACTGGCTAACTCACAAAGATGGAAACAATCCAGGGTTCATTGAGCGTTATAAAGTCTTTGACCCGGTCGCCGAATCGCTCGAAGCACACTCGGGCATACCTCTCAAAGTCTTTCTGCGACTCCTCGACGTCCAACCACCCCCCGTAACGATCATGAAGTTCTTGCGGCAGGTCCCAATGGTAAAGAGTCAGCCACGGGGTGATGCCACGAGCAATCAAGCCGTCAATGAGACGATTGTAAAAAGCAACTCCCGCTTCATTCACCGGGTCGTCTCTACCCCCAAGAGGAATGACGCGTGACCACGAAACTGAGAACCGGTACGTCTGCGCACCATATTTCTTCAGAAGATCCAAGTCTTCCTCCAGCCGGTGATAGTGGTCACAAGCCACATCGCCGTTGGCACCCTTTGTGCGTGTAGGTTGCAAGTGACAAAACGTGTCCCATATTGACTTCCCGCGTCCGTCCTCTGCGACCGCACCTTCAATCTGATAAGACGCCGTTGCGAACCCCAGCTCAAAGTCTCGGGGAAGCGATGTCGTACCCACCATTGTCACGTTGGGATCTTGGGCTTTTCGGTGACAAGACTATACTCGAGCGGGTAAGAAGAAAAGCCGGGAGAAACTGGAGAAACAAAAGGTACGAAATCACCCTGTCTGCGAATTCCGGCTACTCGACCATTCCGTTTGCCCTTGCAAGCTTTATACCCGACCATGCCATTACCCCTCTCAGCTTTATCAACTTGAGGAGCGGACCCTGTTTTTATTGCCTGTTTGTGATGCCGATCTCTCGTATTTCCCCGACGGCGGTGCTCGTTTCCCCGATAGTGGTGCTTGTTTCCCCGATGACATTTCCCCTTGGAGCTTGGTGCGGTCCGTCAGCAGGTTCAACAACCCGGCGTTTTACGACTTGTTTCCCCGTTTCGCCGCTGCCGACCCCGGACCTGGAAACCCCACGGGGAAGTTCTCAGTCGTCTGACCTTGTTCGGCGTAGTTTGGTTCTGTGGTTGTCACATCTTACGACGCGGTCTGAAGGTGCACGCATCTGTATATAATCAGAGCGAGATGCCTTTTTGAAAGGATTTCTCAACAACGGTATCTCAGTCACTGTCTCGTCTTTTACCCAACAGTGCATTGGGAACTCTAGGCTTGAGCTCGTCGACTTCAATTTGCGTTGCGGCAAACACACTTCCTCAACCATGGCTCCCAAAGCCGCCCAGGCGGTCGACGGCATTGCGTCCCCAATCGACCTCAGCTCGGTTCCTCCTTTCTGGAAGCGCAAGAACGGAGTGCTTCTGTACTTTTTGCTCACATCTTCTCTGTTCGCCAGCATGGCGCTAGGAATTGACGGGTGAGTGACTACTACCCATCGACCATACCTGATGCTTGAAAACTGACAACACTGGTGATTAAAGATCCATGACAAACGGAATGCAAGTGTTGGATTCTTGGCAAGAGCGTTTCGGCCACCCTACCGGCTCCAAGCTGGGATTCTTCGGCGCCTCCAACGCCATCGGCGGCGTCATCCCCTTCATCTTCCTGAGCTGGATCGGCGACGTCCTAGGCCGCCGAGTGCCTACCGCGCTGGGCTCGATCATCATCATGGCCGGAGTCCTCGTCCAGTTCTTCGCGACGTCGCTCAACATGTACATCGGCGGAAAGATTGTCCTCGGGATCGGCTCGTCGCTCATCCAGATGGGCGCCCCCGTCCTGGTCACGGAGCTGTCGCACCCGAAGGAGCGCGTGCAGGTCACCACCTTTTACAACACCAGCATCGTGCTCGGCTACGTCGTCGGCGCCTGGGCCACGTACGGCTGCTACCGCATCCCCAACCAGTGGTCGTGGCGGCTGCCCACCCTCGTCCAGATCGTCCCCTCGGCCTACCAGCTCAGCCTCATCTTCTTCTGCCCCGAGTCGCCTCGCTGGTTGATCGCCAAGGGCAAGGTGGACAAGGCGCGGGAGATCCTCATCAAGTATCACGGCGAGGGCGATCCGAGTTCCGAGCTTGTCGAGTTGGAGTGCGCCGAGATTCAGCAGGCTATTGCCAAGGAGGCCGAGGAGAACATGTCGTGGAAAGATTTCTTCTCTTCGGTGCCTAACCTGAAGAGGATTGCGCTCTGCTTCGCTACGGCACTGTTCAGCCAGAGCTCTGGAAACCTACTCGTCTCCAACTACCTCACGCAGATCCTCAAGGACACTGGAATCGAGGCGGAGAAGGACATCACCCTCGTCAACGGCATGGTGACCCTCTGGCAGTACATTGTTGCAATCGGAATGACCCTTCTCGTCGACCGATTCAAGCGCCGGACCTTTTTCCTCGTTGGCTCAGGCGGAGTCCTGGTCACCTTCATCATGTGGACCATTGCAGCGCAGCAATATCTCGAAAAGGACTCTCTCGCCGCCGGACGAGTTGTCCTCGCCTGCATCTTCCTCTTCCAAGCATTCTACACCTTTGGCTGGACAAACCTGGTCGTCACCTACCCCTTGGAGATTGTCACCTACCAAATGCGCGCCAAGACGTGGGCCTTTGTGTTGCTTACGATCCAGGTGTCTTCCATCTTTGGCGGATACGTCAACCCCATCGGCCTTGAGAACATTGGCTGGAAGTTCTACATCTACTACTGCGTCTGGGTTGCCATCATCTTCCTGGTTGTCTACTTTTTCTTCGTCGAGACGTCAGGCCCTACTTTGGAGGAGCTTTCATATCTTTTCGAAGGGAAGGAGGAAAAGCAGGACATGGTGAAGAAAATCGAGATGGTCAAGGAGGAGCAGGAGTTTGCAAGGGAGAAGACTGTCTAGGTTTCCCGAGCGTTGATCTTTTCAACGTAATACCCAAGGCATCTTTTTGCTTGTGGTTACAAATGACAGTCCTGAGTTTTCTGTATCTGCAGTACATTCCAAGATGTAATAAAAGTCGGTCAAATAATTATATACACTGTTTCTGTCTAACACATCTCATAACCAAGGAAAACCCCCGTCTTTCTATAGCCTGGAAGCTAAAGTATATGACATAGTATAAAATCACTAGATCCTGCAGTTATGGTAAATATTTAATTGTAGCTGTGCGCTTAGTCTCAGGCATATTTCAGTCCTTGACAACGCTTACCCATACTCAGCAAAAGCTGTCTGTATCCCTCTCAACACTGCACTGAGAAGAAGCACGAAATTTCCGCCTATCCTACGGTTTGATGGAACTCATACATGAATTATTATGAGTAGCGGATCATTGAACCATAAACTTTTGATGACCGAGCAAAGCTTCTAACGCCGACCACCACTTCCTATGTACCACAAACCACCCGAATACTACTACACATATTTTACATAAAAAACAACCCAGTACTCAAACAACCCATGTAGAGTTATTCCGCAGAGCATCCGAGGCCTTGGAGTCTAACCGCGTGAGAAGATCAAGAAGAACCGTGAAATCGCTCCGAGCGCGAGTCGCGATCGGCGAGGTCCTGTTCCGGTGTATGATTTCCAGTAGACTGGCTCCTATCAGTCGTATCTTCTCAACGTATGGCTCACCGTTGACCTGCAACGACCAAAACGGAGCCTCGTGGATCACGCGGATCATATCTCTAGCAATTTCCGTCTTGCGCAGATCAGCTTGTTCGACTCCGGTTGAGAAGTAGGACCGCTCCTCAAACTTCTGCGTGATGACCATCCGGAGACAGTGCATGGAGACCTGGAGATTGGCGCACTGTATGATGAACTGGTTCTGTTGTGTCGTTTCTTTGCCTGCTCCTGCAATGGCAGCGAACGTGTATGACTGAAGATACGAAGGCAGGTCATCAAGACACGTGATGAATCGGATGTAAAGAGCGTCTAGGCGGTTCTTGTCTTCGGTGGTTGGGATTGAACGATGACTTGGCAAGGCAAGATCATGCTGCTCTTGGTCGTGCAAGAGCCTCATTTGAAGCAGGAGGTCTGATGCCGATCGCCACAGGCGCAAATTTGCGTTGAAACCAGCAATAAACGACTTCTGAGTCGGTTCAGATGTCAGGGAAACGCTCCCAGGCGAGACGCCAATGGAGGATTCGTCTTCAATCCCTGTTGGGTAGGCGGTCGTTATACCAGATTCGAACGAGAATTGGTGGATCGTGATAGGACGGTTGTTCAAGACTGAGGCCGACTTATCCCCTATGTAGGTTATCCAAAACGCGCGTCTTCGCATCTCAGCTTCAATTGGAAACAAGCCTTCTAAGGAGGTTTCGTCATGAAGCTGCATTACCTGCGCGAGCCGGGTTGCCTCTCCAAAAATATGCCACGAGTATTTAGGCTTGCCAGCCGCATGTAAGCAATTGGAATGGAAGTATCGAATTGCGATGGAATTGGCATTGGGGCTTTCCAGGTCCGCCTCCAGATAATGGTTGAGACAGCTCCGAGAGAACTTGAGCAAGATTTCGGCCATGGCCTGCCCTTCCGGGAACAAGTCCTTAGGGAGCAGGAAGGCAGCCTCGGCGCAGACGGCCGTGATCAATGTGAAGGTCGCATCAGGCCATGTCTCCAGAAGACCGCCCGTCGCCGCCGGGTTGCTGGCCGGCGAGAAGCCAGACGCCGCCTGCGTAGCAAAAAAGGTCAGGGCATCGCGGAGGCTTGGTTCATGAACCAGCGGCGTGAGCGGATACAGGTACTCGAAGAACAGGTCGAAGCACCGCGTGACGAGCTGGCTGAGGTCGGCCGTGAGAAAGGCCAGCGCGCGGGACAGGCTGTGCCAGCGCTGCAGCGCCGACTGGCCCGCGGCGACGTGCTGGTCGGACACGGAGCTGCGGATGGTCTGCGGCGACAGGGCGGGATCGACGTTCAGGGTCCGCGAGGCTTCCCAATGGGCCGAGGATAAGCCCGACGCGGCCGACGAGGCGACCAGGGCCAATTCCGCGGTGGAGCCGGCGCTGGGTCCGGAGAAGGCCAGGGCGGAACTGTCGCCGGGCGCCGGGGCCTCGGGGGCTGGGACCGGAAGCGGCAGCGGCAGCGCTGGGCCGGTGTTTCGCCTCCGCGCCTTGGGGCCTCGACGCGCCAGGGGCAGGTCGAAGCTGCACTGCTCGCCCGCCTCGCGGCAGTTGGTGCAGCGCTGGCCGGAGTCTGCAAAGTCGCACTATATCCTTCACCGTCAGCCCGCAAAGTCTTGGAGTTTCCCCGATGTTTTCCTACCCTGGCCTTGCGGCGCCGGCAGCGGTCACACGCCCTGTTCGTCGGCGGCTGGCGAGGCGGGACGACGACGGCCTGGGAGCCAGGCGACATGGCCGATGTGGGACTGTGATCCATTGCCATGCTTGAGGAGACCAGATTGGCAGAGTCGGGGAAAAAGACTGTCGGCCAGCTGAAAGCGCGGGGATTTGCGCCGGTCAAATACTTCGACTTGCGGCTAAAAGGGCCTCGGCTGCCGTGAACTCGTCTGCTGATCCAGTGCCAGGTCCCCCGCAACGAGACAGTCATTTCGCCTATTCCCCGTGTCGATCTTGGTTGAGACGGGTTAGAGGCCCGGCGTGGCGGGGTCCAAGACCTGGGGAAGAATTAAGTTGGTTCAGGAACTGGGACAAGGATGGCATTTCTTGGAATAAGCTCTCGCAATTTTCCGGGAAACGTTCAACATGAACACGAGTTGACATGTATATAAGGGCCGATTACGAAGGCCAGCCAGTTCATCAAGCTCACGGCATTCTACACAAGCAATCACTTCCATCATGAAGTTCGCCAAGACAGGTTCGCTTCTGGCGTTGACATGGGCATCCGTCGCCAGCGCCCTACCAACCAACGAGGAGAGGTCGGGACAAAAGGACAGTCAACCGTCCTGCCGCTTCGGCCTTGAGTGGTCTCAGAAAGATGTGCTTGCTCGTACCGACGACTTCATCTGGGATTTGTTGTACTGGGAGGGCAAGTTCCACCAGAACGACGTGGCCTACAACACCAAGAATGGCATGTCCTACGATGGAACCCAGATTGATTGGGTCACCGGTAAGCGGAAAAAGAAGCATGCATTCAGTGCAGCAAGCAAAGAGGTCAGTATTTTAGCAGAAGACTCAATAACCCGGAACCCAACCACGCAGTTGCTAATTCATCGTCAACCAGGCACTCCAAATCATTCTCTATGCCCAAGCCATCGCTGGGTCTCGAGAGGCAGCTCGGTTTCTGACTCCCCATGATCTCAAGGCGGCACCTAGCTTTGCGGCCTCTATCATGGAGGTCAAATTGAAGACGTACCTTCAGTTCAATGAAACCTATCCCGGGTTTGGAGGCTTTCTGCCCTGGATCTTGACTGATGAGCAGGCTATAAAGCCCAATGACGGATGGAACAACTTGGTTCCTGGACTTGACAATGGGTAAGCATGACTTCATCTGCATCGCTAGACAGAAGACTGATACATGCATGGCCTGAAGCGAGCTCATCTGGGCTGTGTATGGATGCATCGAAGCTCTCAACAGCCAACACAAGCCCAAGTTCACCAAGATTGCCAACGGCTGGCAGAACTGGCTTGACTTTGTCGCATCAACGGCAGGCGATATCTTCCACATCGGCGACGGCAAAGTCTGCGCCGTCACCGAAATGGCAGATCAGACTTTGCCCGTCTATGACGCGAAGCAGAGCTACAAGTGCCAAACCGCAACCTATCTCGATGACCCCTACGAGGGCGAGCTGTTGACGTACTTTCTGCAATTCTTCGGTGACCTGTCTAAGAAGGAGAAGAAGAAGCTTTGGGAGTACAAGCGCCCGAAGCTGGAGAGTGACGAGTACGACATGGGCGGCGTTGGGCCCATCACTGTTCGGAAGGGTACGGTCTAATCTACTCAGTTCTCCCGCATTCATATTTCTTACTGATTTTATTAGGCTTTTGGTTCTCCAGCCACGAAGTGTGGAACCAGCTCGAGCTGCCTTACTACGACGTTGACATTATTCGGTAAGTTTAGCTGCCCGCCTTTGAGACCTCCCACTGATCTGTTCCTCCTAGCCGTCTCTTCAAGAACGGAGAGCGGGTCCGGACCTGCAACTCCGTCGTAACCAAAGTTCCTGGAATGTACGCCTCCATCAACAACTCAACCGATGTGGAGACAGACAGCATCATTGGGTACATTTCTCCTGCCGGCATACCATCCGTGGCCAGCCAGAAGGATCAGTATCTCGAAGTCGTCACTCCTTACAGCGTATTCCCCACTGTCCTATTTGACAAGCCTGTCGGCCTTGCTTGGTGGAGGAATATGATTGTTGGAAAGAAGATGCAAAGTAAGTCACACTCATGATCTGGGATACTCGAGACAAACGCTGACTGGCTTTTGCACAGACCCCTACGGAAGCACCGAGTCCACCAGAGTCGATGGAGAGTTGGTCTCGGCGCTGCTGACCTGGGACAGCAAGGTGACGACCGTAGTTGCTCTCATGGGTGGCGTCACAGATCTCGTTCGCAAGAAGATGAAGACTGACGGAATCTACAACGAGTTTGTGCACATTGCTAAGGTACGTTTGGTTTGTATCTTCAGGCTGCTATGTAGCTTGGTCTTTGAGAACGTTTACTGATTACGTGTAGCGAGAGTATTCACTTGTCTTTGATGAGCTGAAGGGCGAGGATGTTGAACTGTGCTTACCGAAGGTGGGAGTCCCGGATGTTGGATTGAAGGACTTTACCTCCTGTCGACGATAAAATGGCTGTAGCAAGGTTTCTTATCACGCTGTAGGCTGAACGGAGAGTAAAATTATTTTCGTGCACTTTCTAGTCAATTTGTATATCTGTGAATCCTGTCTGTCTTCGTCTACACTCACCAGATATGGGGACTTGGGATTTAACCATGTCACCCTGCAGAATGACCCGAAACGGTGATCAATTTTGCAAGATTTCATCTTGCATAGGCTAGGCACCCACAGAACCGCGGCAATGGGTGTATCTAACACATCGTCTACCTGATTAGATTGGACTTTCCTCATTCCCCTTGCCTCAAACACCTTGCCGAAACACCCTTGTTTACACTCTCGTTTTCTTTCCTCGAGAACCTAGGGAGCAGTTATCTGCATACTCCTTGCTTCCTAGCACGTTCCTGCGTATCCACTAACCCAATCCTCATCTTCGATTTCCGACGTTACAGGCGCGTTGACGTTGCCGAGATAGCATCCGTTGCTTGACTTCTGCCAACTGAAGGAAGTGCAATCACTGTACGAGTGGCATATATCTGCGCACCTCAGGAGGCCATAGGCCCCAAAGAGCGGGGGCCCGTCGTAGTGCCAGTTGCACTTGATGGTGAAGGTGCTGTAGCAGACGTTGTCGAGCGCTGGACAGCTGGTTGGCGAAGAAGTGGCCGAGGTTGTTGTGCTTGAAGACGAGGTGCTCAGAGTGGATGTGCTCGTGGTGGAAGCGCTGCTTGCTGATGCATCAGGGGCGCATAACCTGGCGGAAGAGATGCCCACAGCGAACGCGAGTAGGAGAAGCGAGCGGAGACCCATGCTGAAGTAAACGGGATAAACAATGATCTTTCGAAGCAAATTTACTTGAAGTATTGAGCCTGTGAAAATGAACGTTGAGTGCTGTCATTAGCCGCCATGGTGCCAGTAGTCAACTTATATGATCCCGCATGGGTGGATATCGAGCTGACGCGTTTTTCCTTAACTATTGATTTTTTAGCCTCAGCTCAGCCAGCCATACCGCCGGCCAAGAAAGCCAGGACCGAGCGCTCGGAAACTAGCTGACGGCTACAGTGGGCACTTTTTGTCTGTTGTACGAATAGCGTTTGGACATCGAGAGACTCTTCCGTACAATCCGGGATGCTCCGGGGAATGCCTTTCCCTTGTCGGTGAGCGGTGTCAAAAGCGGCAAAATGGAGGGCTACTTGCTACAATCCGTAGGCTTCCTAGTGGGACGATGAAACAGTGTAAAAGCAGACTAGTAGGTAAATTAGACTAACATCTAGGATGACATTATCTTAGTTCTTTGAGCATTCTGCGTGACATCTTGGTCTCGTGGAGCCTTATCTGTAATTGACAACTGAAGAGAACGTGTCGGCTCTTCCCCAAATCCCTTCCCGGAGACACGAGAGCTGCACTATCTGTGAATGATCGACAAACAAGTTGACGTCTGTGCCAAATTCGCGGATGTACCAGTTGAACACTTCAGGGTCCGCCGCCTCAAACATGACCTTTTCCTGAGGAAGCTCGCGAAGGATCTGCTGGATGACGTCGGTCCTCCATTTCGTCACGTTCTCTGTGATTCCCTCACTCTCGATCATAATGCGCTCGACCCCGGCGTCAATGAATCGCTTGCCCATGTGGATGATTTTAGACGGGTCAGACGTGCCCATGGATTCGAGTTCGGAGGCTGCCGTGTCGCCTCCTGCGCCAAACTGGATCCCGCACTCGGGTTTCGCGATAAGTCCTTCCGAGTGGACTTTGTCGACGAGGCGAAGCCAGTCATCTTGGGGAATGGAAAGGAAACCGGCAGAAATCTCGATGACATCGAAGCCGAGTTCTTTGCACTTCTTCAAGTAGCGATCCACTGCCAGCTGAGGATCAGATTGGAGCAGAACATGCTCCATCCAGCCACCCTGATCAATCATGTCAACCTACCTCTGTCAGAAACTTACACGTCAATATGAACTTACAGTAGAAACATAAACCCCATACTGGTGAGCGAGGTCAAGCAACTCCCTCAACTTCTCCTCTGGAAACAAGGAGAACGAGCCGCCGGCAAACTTGAGCCCATCGACATGATGTCCCATCCTGGATCTTTTTAGTGATCTGCAAAGTAGGAGTGGTGATTGAAGCTAACGTTTCGAGCACATCCTGCAAATACCGCTTTCCCATCGCAGAGTAATAAGGACCCCGGATCTCCGTGACGCCCAGTACCCTCGGTTTGGGTGGGCGGCTGTTGTGGCGGATGAATCCAAAGCCCTCCTCTTTGTTTTCCAGAAGAATCGGGCCTGGGGACTGGAGTGGCCGTGTCGTTGTAAACGGCCGGGCCAAACCTTTCAGGGATCCATTGGTGGTCCTCTTAGCTAGCCTTGTGGCGCTGAGAAGACGGGAATACGCTTGTAGAGTCATTTTAAGACGGCAACAGGGGGAAAATGGACGACTGCTCAGAATTACGAAGCCTTGCTTGATAGCAATGCTGTTGACATTCTTTCCGTGATCGGGATTGCCTTTATGGCAAGGCCGTCGGTCCATGACATCACTTTGATGTAACCAAAGTAGTAATGTAATAGTTATATCATCCCAATTCAGCGTTACACTGCTCACGTCATGCTCCCCGGGTCCTGTGGAGAGATGTTGGAACTGATCAGCATGATTACGTCTTCGCTTGAGAAACCTTGCAGATATGTGCCACAGCCGTCAATGTATCTTGAGCATCAAGCCAAGATAGTCTGTCGCCGAAACATCAAGCTTCGAAGACGGTTGTAAAACGTCAAGAACTCATACGGCTTTAATATAAAAACTGTTGGCATCTTTATCGGCCACTTCACAGCCTCAATTAGTCCACAAGCCCATGTGCGTTTTTTGTTCAGACCCAACTGGAAAGATACAAAGGATCAACCAAAAACCTTCACAAGCACACAGTTTAGGTTGATGGTGAATGAACATAGAAGCTTCCGTTCATTTTGGCAAGTAGATATGATCACAGCCGATCGCCTCTAAATGCCGCCTCTATTTACGTTCTCACGCACCCATGTCCACATTTTAATGATTCTATCTTGGTCCAATGGCTTCAGCGACCGCATCGCGCTGGAAGCCCTTTCGGTAAGACTAACGTCAAACTTGGGACTTCCAGCATCATGGCTACCGACATTCTCGTTTGCATCGTTGTCGAAAGCATTCTTCCACATTCCTAGCAGAGCTTGTGATGGATGTTCTGGAGCTTTTCCCTGCAGTGCCATCTCCAGCTTTCTGACCCATTCCTTGGCTGGCACAATCTTGAATGAAATATCTTTGCGCTCAGCAAGGAGCCATTGAAGAACCTGATTCCATGTAGGGGTATCATGCCGATTGTAGACGTGATACACCGGTGGCTCGATTTGTGTTTTACCCCCGCCATCGCTCTCATGAGCCAGAGCTGGAAAGCTAATTTCCAGGATACTTTGTGCAGCCAGTTCCACCGGTATCCAGTTCAGAGCCTGGTCAGGGAGATCCGGCAGACACCCAGTGATACTTGCCGTTGACAGCATGAGTGGGTATGCTTCGCTCATGTTCCAAGCGCCAGAAGCATTGCTGCACAACTGACCGACGCGAATGGTTGAGATTTGTTGATCTTGCTTTGTGTCTGTTGTTGCAAGTCGGGTGTTGGCTGAGGTGCAAACTTGCTCCGCAACCCATTTCGATTGGGAGTAGCCCAGCGGTGAAGCTTCACTGGGGTTGTGCGAGATCTTTTCTTGGATTGGTGTAGCAGTTGAGTCGCCGACAGCAGCGATGGAGCTGATGAACAAAAACTTCGCACCACTTTCGGAAGCTAGGTTGATCAAGTTTCGAGTTCCAGCAATTTGATCCTCAAAGGAACCAAGGCGAAGGGTGAAGTTGACAGTCCAAGCAGAGTGAATGATGACTGTCGCTTCTTCGAGGATGCGTTGTCTATCTTGATTCGGCAAGCCCAAGTCCTGCTCGGACAAGGTGCAAGGAAAACACACTACTTTGTTGTCGTGTTCTCTCAGATCTGGTAAGTCACGCTGCGAGAGTGCCTTCGTGACACGCTCATGAGCCGCGTCCGGTGACTGAGCCCTCAGCAAACAGTAAATCTTCGAAATCTGACTATCCTGACGTAAAAGATGAAGAATATGGGCTCCCAAAAATCCAGTGGCACCAGTGAGCACGACGACCTTTTTAGACGTCGTCCTTGGGGTGGCTGTGGGAAGCTGGGTAAAGTCGCTGTATTTCTCAGCGAGATCCTGCATCGCCTTCAGCTCATTGGACGCTTCCTTCTCGTTGACTTCGAGGGTTCCTTGGCGAATGTGCTTGATATATGCTACCAAGGCAGAGACAGAGCCGTGATCATAAATGACGTTCATTGGAAGGCGTCGCTCAATCGTTTGCAGACAGGATGACTCAATCATCTTTCTGATTTGAATGCATGAGAGCGAGTCCACGCCCTGCTGGTAGAGATCTTTGTCCGGATCAACGTCGCGTCCTAAGACTTGAGAGAAGCAGCTCATCACCGCGGAAAAGAGGTGCTCCTCCGAAACAGACTCATCGCCCAGAGCCATCAATCCTCCTTCATCGTAAGCGCCTGCGATGGCGTTGGCATATCTCTCCTCAGCCTGACGGCGAAGAATGGTCCCCTTGCTGCTCTTTTCAAGAGGCTTTTCCCCCTTCTGTACCGGAATTACTACCAGCATTGTCCTCGTGATTCTCGTGTGGCTTTGGCTCTCTTTGTTCATTTTCTCAAGAACGGGCCAGACGGAGTCAATGACATTATCCTCGCCGTAGTCTGGTGTCGGAAATAGTAGAGCCCCGGCGTAATCCTTCCTGGAACCAAAAACAAGCACATCTTGAAGTGAGCTTGTCGCAGCAAGTAGGGCGTTTTCAAGTGGCGACGGATCGAACTTCTTTCCGTTTGCGAGTGTGATTTGCGCATCAGCCCTGCTGTGATAGCGCCATGCATCTGGTATCGACGCATGGGGCTCAAACAGGTCATTTGTCGCGTAAGATCCATCTGGACGATTCGATTTGGCCAAAAAGGGCCAGCCTGGCTTGGCGACCAGCTCGGATAAACCGCCGTCGCGGTGCTCAAACGAAAGAAGTCGCGGGTCGACAACGGGACGTAGATACTGCCAGTCCTTGTCATTCTGGTAGTCGCGGTGTGAAGACATGAGAAATCCACACTCGGCACTTCCCATGCGCGACAAGAGATTCACACCAGCTTGGACAAGCCTGTCTCCCACTGCGGGCGGGAGTGCAGCACCGCCGACACCTACCAGATCCATCGTTCGAAGGATTTTGACTCCCTCATCTTCTTCCGCGAGCATCATCAGAACATACGGCACCGACGAGAAGTATTTCACCTCAACGGGGCTCTTTTTCTGGGCGAAGCTCAACGCGCTGATGAGGTTACTCCCCGTGACAGGCAAGACACCTTCCGGGAAGAACCAAATCGAGGCCCCACTGGTCCAGGCTCTGAAGCAATCCACAAGTCCACCGTGATAGAGTGGTGTAGTCGAAAAGCTAGCCGGTTTGTTCTGGCCTGGAAAGCACGGCAAAGCACCGACTACCCCGTAATCAGTCTGTTCAATGGGTTTTGGTAGGCCTGACGAGGTGCCCGAGGTGTGGCAGAAATAAGCGACCTCAGCTGGCTCTCGCTGTGCTGCGGGTGGAGTTGTGCCGTTTGATGTGGAAAGCTGCTTGAAAGTCGGAAGTCTTACGAATTTGATGTCGTTGATGTTGGTGGTTTTGTGCTGATGGGCATCGTCGACAAACACCACGTTCACCTTCAAAGTCTGGCAAAGATGCTCAATCGCTAGAGGTTCCAACTGCGGTCTGGAATAATTAGTTTGGCCCATAATGGAAGACGGCTCTCTTACGCAAGTAGTAAAACCGAGTAGCCTAATCGCATGAGTCCCAGCCATGTGAGTACGAATTCGACACTGCTTGTGGACAGCAACCCAACAGTAGCCGCTTGCGTCTCATCAACTGATCCTCCTATACGGCCAAGTAATTCTTGACACGCAGTGAACGACAGTTTATTGAGCTCCTCAAAGGTGAGTGAGATTGGCGCTTCATATGAGTTAGCCCCAGACATTGCATGAAGTGCTTCAACGCACATTTCGAAGCTGAAGAGGGTGTCTTAAAGTCCGCGAAGTTGAGAGCAGGTGATTGAGGCCTGAGCCTGGCCTGTTCTCCGACCAATTCAAGGATTGTTTTGAAGGATTGCTTGGTGGAGCCCGCAGGTGAATCTTTCCATTTTACGGCCTGCCCAAGCGAACACGTAAAGTAGTTTGGCTCGGCCATGGCGATGATGGTAAATGCTCGGCACAAGCTTACTATAAAGGACCAGGTGTTTGGGGTGTCCGTATGGCAGGGCTTCACAAGTTTCAATTACCAAGTCAAAGAGCCCCGGGAAAGTGATTTATTTGCCTAAACAATGCTTCTACGGACTTCCTTATGGCAGAGCTTCAGGTAGTGAAATGTGAGACAAATGAGATCATCGACCTAGTAGAGTACATGATTGCGTGACATTATGCAGTCGCTCACAAATTTATCATACCACAGGAGCAATGCAGGTGGTAAATGTCCACGTCATTGACTTTCCGATTAGGCCGTTGGTGACGCTTGCCCGCATATTGTTGACCAAATCACAAAAAGATGCGGAGTTATTGACAAAATGACCCCTCACCATTTATCAAGTGCCGACTGGGCCCGACTTCTTCCAGCCTCCATCCATCTAATTTTTTAAACTCACCTCTTGACACACAGCCTAAACCTCAACCATGGCGCCACGAGCATTAACCGATTCTCTCACACTGACCAACTCGGTCAAGATTCCCCAGCTTGGCTTCGGCGTTTACCAATCTCCCACGGATGTTTGCGTCAAATCCTGCTTGACCGCTCTGCAAGATGGCTACCGTCACATCGATACCGCGCAGTACTACGCCAACGAGAAGGAGGTTGGCCAAGCAGTCCAACAGTCCGGCTTACCCCGCAAAGACATCTTCCTCACGACGAAGATCCTGAACCCTGGAGGTTCTGTGGAAAAGAGCTACGAAAAGTGTGCGGAGAGCGTCAAAAAGCTTGATCCGGATACTGGCTACGTGGATTTGTTCCTCATCCATAGCCCCAACGGTGGAAAGGATGCCAGAAAGGAGATGTGGCAGGCCTTGGAGCGACTCCACGAGGAGGGCAAGGCGAAAAGTATTGGCGTCAGCAACTTTGGCATCAAGCACATCGAGGAGCTGAAGGAATTCGCCAAGGTTTGGCCGCCGCAGGTGAATCAAATCGAGGTAAGCCCTGGCGTTCGAGACTGAGATGTGGCATTTTTTGACATATTTGTAGCTTCATCCTTGGCTTCAGCAGAAGGAGATCGTAGCGTATTGCGAGAAGAACGCAATCGCAGTTGAGGCTTATTGTCCTTTGGTACGAAACAAAAAGGCGGAAGATGAAACGCTCGGGAGCATCGCCAAGAAGCATAGCGTCACGCCAAACCAGGTGTTGATCCGCTTCTGCCTTGAAAAGAATTGGATTCCGTTACCGAAGAGTGACACACCCAGCCGGATCAAGGCGAACGCTGACGTTTTCGGGTTTGAGCTGGACAAACAGGACATGGACGCGTTGAACAACCTTGACCAGGGCCGAGACGGGGCGATAGTTCAAGCTGTGGATAATTAGACCTTAGTAATTCTGTATTGGGCTATGTGCCGCACAGATACATTAGCAGCTGGCAGAAAACACATTTGATTCGTATCGATATGTTCCCAACCTCCAAAATTCGGGTCGATAGCCACCATGTATTATGTTCATATCTGCGTTCTTATGCACTTGCGTTAGCAGCGAAACGCTCTTAATTGAGCGGATAGCTAGACGGACGAATCCATCCGCTGCGTAGCGCTTTCAAGATTCTTCACACTCAAAGAACATCGAGGTAGAAATTGCCGAGACATCAGCTTTAAGCTCACTCTAATGCTGGAATGTTGGTTATAGCTGCTCCTCAAAAATGACAGGCGCAGCTATTCAACACATAGGCGCCTCAGATGTGAGATGAAGTGACATAGATAGTGATTATGCGCATCTCGAATGCTAGCCTTGGATTTAAGTATGATAAACCGGGGTTTTCTTCGCTTCCACCCTGGCATGTAACTGAAGCAGCACCGATCGGTTCAGCATCAACCCCACCTGAAGGATGCCGATCAGAAGTCCTGCACTGGTATGATTAATTGATGACAATTACTTCACCCTTGGCACTCGGAGTTAAATAAACCCAAATCTCCGAAATCCGGAAAGGACTCAAAAGACGAATTGAAAGATTGCGAACGTTGAGTCCTTCAACTCTCTCACTCACTTCAACCTACAAAACGGACAAGAGTTGTGCAGAAAGCAAGATGTCATCCCAATCTCAAACCAAATCCGAGACCTTAGTTGCAACGGCGACCGCGTACATGCAAGTCTTCACAACACTGGATCCGTCTGTTTTCCCCTCCATTCTGAGCGATGACTACAAGCACGAATTTGCACCCGCATCCTTGAACCCGCCGCAGCCGTTCGACCGCGAAGGCTTCACCGCCCATGTGAAACGCCTCCAGGGCGTTTTGCGCAGCTTCCCTGTGCGCATGAAGGAGACCTGGCCCAACCCGTCGCTCAATCAGGTGGTAATCTGGGCGGACTCTGAGACGAATTTTCATGATCATGTCGAGGACAGTGACGACGCAGAGGAATGGAAGCTTCATGGGGAGTATATGTGGGTTCTGACCATGGATGAAAGTGGGGAAAAGATCACGCATGTACTTGAGTTTCTGGATAGTAAAGTGACGGAGAAGATCAGAGGGCTGATGGCGAGAGCTTTTAAGAAGAAGCAGGAGCTGGAAGGAAGTAGGACTGAGAAGGTTGAGGGGGCCTGGGAGATCAATTAATTACTGTTCCCGATATCACAGAGCCAAAGCATCAATGTTAGTCCCTGAAGGTTCAGTCGTCGCTCATACACGGAGTAGTATAATAACAAACCTTGTCCCTCGAACTACAAACGACACGCAAGCAATGGACAATTTAGAGACTACAGATACATTCTAACGTCGCTCATTGCGCGTCAACTGAGCTAACTTAGTGCAGGTCTAATAAGTGTCACATTTTATAGAGGATTGAATTGTTGACAAGAGTTAAAATTGATCGAGTCGATTGCTATGTACAGTTCCTCTTGGATGGTGCTGGATCTTGCATATACATCTCCCGCAAGAAAAGCGACTTCTAGGTCAAGTCTAAATATAGATTAATCTATGGGCCGATGCGGCTTGAAACGAAACATATGTACAGCATTAGCATGATTGATTTAGAAGGAGCGTGCCTCCCACTCCTTGGCGGCGTGCAGGAAGGGTCCGATTCCTCGGAGGTCGTTCTGAACGAGACCAATGCTTGAGTAGTACTATAAAATGTCAGCTTTTGGTCACGCAAGAGGCTAATGGCTTGAACTCTTACAGTAAAGGTGGCGTTGCTTCCCAGGCTTCCAACCTCGACGGTGCCCTCCCAGTTGATGGTGCCGTCGTCGTTCTTGGTGATGAACTTGTCAACAAGGCCCTGGTAGGCGCTCTTGGCGGCAGCGGCGTACTCGGACTTCTCCAAGAACCCCAGGTTCAAGCCGCGGAGGAATCCGAACGTGAACATGGCACTGGCACTGCTCTCGATGTAGTTGCCCTCGACATCCTCGTACTGCGTGTCCATGATGTTCCACCAGCCACCAGTCTCATCCTGGGCGTTCTTGAGTCCCTCGGCCTGGGCCTTGAAGTACTCCAGGAACCTACCGCGGGCAGCAGAGTCCTTGGGGAAGAGGTTGATGACCTCCAGCAGCGCCATGAAGTACCAACCGTCGGCGCGCGCCCAGACAAGAGGGGCAGCTCCGGTCACGGGGTCGGCCCAGACGGCGACCTTGCTCTCGTCGTATCCGTGCACCAGCAACTTGTTGGTCTTGCGAGTCCACTTGTCGATGTTGTCGAATTGCAGCGCAATGTCGTCCCAGGCGGTCGTGTTGTCCGGCTGGAAAAGGGAAACATACTTGGCGTAGAACGTATCCGCCATGTAGATGCCGTCAAGCCACATCTGGTTGGGGTACGTAGGATCACGGTGCCAAAGTCCTCCAGTAGGCGTTCGAGGATGCGAGTCAAGGAGAACCTTGATATCCGACGCAGCAGTCTTGAACCTCTCCTCGCCGGTCTGCTCATACCACCAGAGGATGTTGTTACCCAGGCGGTAGTTGTCGAGCGAGTGCTTAGTATAGATGTAGTCCGTAATTGAACCATCTTCGGCTACCAGAGCGTCGATCTGGTCACGGTAGAAGTCCTTGATTGTGCTGTTCTTCGTGAGGCCATACACGGTCTCCAAGCCGGTGTAAAGGGTCGCCTGGCTGTAATGGAACGACGGCTCGACACCACGACGGATAACGGAGTCGGTCAGCCAGCGGGCGTAGGACGTGTTGCCAACCGACGCAGCGGTCGCGCCGGCAGACAGCACAAGGAGAGAATTAACAGACTTCATGGTGACGACCTAGGGAATTCGAAATGGCTGATGGAGAGGATCGAGCAAAAGAAAGAAAAATCAGAACTGTCGCCATATAATAAATAAGTCTCACGGTCAACGAGCGCTACTGGCCGGAGTAGTTTACTTCGTCTTCCACCTTTAGGCTTTAATTAACCGGTTTCAACCAGGCTTTGACCAGGGCACCAACCCACCGCAAATGCTACCACACATGCGAGGGCCACCTGAATATTACAGCGACGGCTCCACCTAATTTGCCTTGAAACAGGGGAATTCGCGTGCTTCCGAGTTGTGGAAGAAAACGGTCCAAGCCTGATGAGGGGCAAACACCAGCCGGGCGATGGCTGATTACGTGCGTCGATCCCGGCAAAAGCTTCGTTTGTAGCTAAAAGACCGGCCTGGGCGATGCAGTGCTTCGGGGGTGTTATCGATTTCCTGTGTTCTTTGTTGGTTCTCAATGCTGCCATCTAGGCTAATTCTTGATGCGGATAAGTCAACGAGCTGCTTTACATGTCAATGGTTTCCGTCAACACCGCGAAAACTACAGCGTGGATTCTCGAGCAAGATCATGACATCAATCGGCCCTAGCTCACAAGCGAAGCAAACCCGCCTTCTTCAGTCTTGCTTTGCAAGCAATCGACATAATAGATACGAGTAGCAGGCCCCGAGGCCAGGCTTGCAGTCGCTTTTAAGATTGCCGTCTATTCCAGGATTGACTTCAAGGTTAAACCTCACGATATACTAGGTATTAGAGTGTGTCAAGGGGGGCCGAGTAGAGCCTCAATGGAATGGTTCGTCCCGTCTGCCTCCAGTGAAAACGCAGCGCTTCAAGCACAGCTGTGCCACGGGCCTGTCATTGGTGGAACAAAGCCAGGAAGTTTCGGAGAAAATAATCAACCCAAAACACCAACCGTGCTGCGTCAGGGGTAAGATCGACACATTCGAGAAGGCTAGGGACCTTCAAAAGTGGGCTAACACGGGACCTGTTGGTTGACCACGTAGTATTGTACGTACGCCGCCGCGTGGTGCGGCCTTTCTAGCTGGCCCTTTTCCGCAATTCCGTCTGTCTTCGAGAGACAATGGACTGCCAAAGCCGGCCAAATCCGATGATCCCGGGAGGAATGCCTGTCTGGTCCGATTCATCCGAAGTCTGTCATCCGAAAACGCTGGTCAATGCTACACAGTGAACAGGGGGATCATGGTTAAGTGCGAATAACTTTGAGACAGCCAAAAACTGTATGAAGGAAGACACCCAGAACCCAAGAACTTGCTGACATCCCGCGCTAACACACACACAGCTGGTGTGCAGGTTTGCGGTTAAATAAGCATCTCGATTATGGTTAAACCTTCTTTTTCCACGTAGCGCTAAGCGACTCGCCCAATTTCCCAACCGTGTCAAGGCCCTTTTCCGAAACTCAGAGCCGTCCATCACGTTCCCGAAGCGTGTCTAGAATTTGTCCCCGACCATGGCCATGGTGACGTCAAGTATGTTCGAGCCAGCCCCAACAGTCGTAGTGGGTGTTTTTGCTTGCTGCGAATATCGATGTTATCACTGCAATCCATGGGAGATGCAGCGAGCTGAGTTCTTCCGACACCGTGACCCTGGTGGTTGAGATATGTGCAGTGTTCCGCTAGTGTGGCGATGGTTGATGGGGCGCGTATATAGATACGTCTGTCTCTGTGCCTTCTCGCTATGGAGAAATTAGCTTGGGCTCATAAAACCGCGACAGTGGCTTCAATGCTGCCTGAAAAAAAAGCGGCGTGCAGTGCTTGTTGGCTCTGGACGTTGACCGAGATTGCTACTTCAGAGCGAGATTGACAGCTTCTCTTCCGCGACAGCTACATGTATAATCGAGTTGCGTCATGTCACAGAAATCCTGAGCGTCAACCCTTGTGAAGTAAAGGTTGATGAGAGCCAAATGCGAGTTGAGGAGACGAGGCAGTAAATCAGAGGCAAGTTCTGTGTCCAGTTGTTTGGGTTTGGATTCATCTCCCTGTGTGTTGTCAACTCTGTAGTTTTTGAGAAACTACAGCACTTGCAGTCGTCCTAATATGCTATTCACTGTCATCACAGGAACTAGTGATGTTTAATGTCAGAACTGATGCCTGACAAGATCGACTGCCTCATTTTGAACTGATTGTGAAACTGGATATGAGTTTGAGAAGAGTGTCAAGTCTCGCGTTCTGTTTGCGTATTTTAGAAAGTAATGTATGATGACTGATTGGCTTATTGCGTCTTGAAAACATGTCAAGCTGGGACTTTGAAGCAATTTGTGACCCTTTCTCATCGGCTATTTCCATTCTATCTTGGATCAAAAAGACCTCCTGCCCACTTAGACTACTGCCTTATCTTATTTCTACGTAAGATTGAGGCTCCTCAAAGCCCTAGAGTGAAATACCTTGAGCTTGATACGAGCCTTGGTACACGCCATTCCAATCAACCTTTGAGTGCCAGAATTAAATTCTCGTCGAGGTGAAGCCAACTTGTCCTAATATACGGTTGAAAGGCGAACCAGAAGCGCTAAAACTAACAACAAAGTCGCGAAGACGCCCTCACAAAGCTAGCTACAACATTGTCAATTATGAACCTACGATGATAGATTATAAGCGGGATGACGGTGTGCGATACAGGAGCAGTGTTACTTCCAGCTATACCAATTCAGCAGTACGGACATAACGCATCTTGATACCATGCTGCTACAGAGTCATCAAATTGGCAGATTCATGTAAGCTGGTGCTAAGACAGCCCATTAACATTCTATGCACCGGATGCCTTGATGTAGTTCCTGGCTCCACGCTGGCAAGTCTGTTCAACCACATTCGGGACAGAATCACGAGGGAGCGAAACTAAATCAAGAGAGTGATTCATTCCTAATATCGCATCGCGGTCGACTCTAGGGCGCGGTTGCTACTATCACGAGTTCAAAAACACCGGTTTCTTCCACAATTTAAGTATTTCATAAACCCATTGCTTCCACGGTGATTCATTCCTCCGTATTTATAGATACACTCCGGCACAGACGGTCATATTTGGAACGCTATCCTCAGCCATCGGCGCGCTTGCTGTAGATATGTATTTGGGCTTATGTACTACCAGTATGAAACAATTACCCTCGTATACCAGCTATTGGAAGAAAGGAGATCCCGCACATTGATCCAATATGCCCATTGCTGCAAACTGCCCCAGCATCTAGGCATCCAGCAGACTAAGCCTGATATCCGTTGCTATACCTGAAGCCTACTAGTAATCCAAGGGACGTGGCCACTTTAGCCAGAGTAATCGCAGTACACTCCAGACGTTCCGGTAGTTCCGCAGTCGGTCAGGACCTTGTTGTTCTGGCGGATATCGATAATGGTTGCTCCGGAAACTCCGACAGTGCTGCCGCTAGTTGTGGTAGCTTGTGCACCGGTGAAGACAAATTCATCAAAGTCGGCAAAGGCGACAAGGCTGCTGCCAGATTGGAAGTCCTCCACAATCCACTCCGCGTCGGTCTCGCAAAGGCTGTAGCTCTGGCTGCTGAAAGTATGGCTGGTGGACTTTCCAGTAGTCAAGTTCTGGATGGTAGCTGTTCCAGAAGTCTTCGAGTTCGCTTTGACGGTCATCTTGATGGAGTCACCAGCTGCAATGGCGAAGCCGGAGAACGTGTAGGAGTCTAAAAGGGTCACATATGTTAGGGTCACCTCTTCACTTTCAATTATAGTACTCACAGTCAGGATACCACTCATACCACGCCTCATAGATGTAGGTAGAGCCCTTAATACCGACATCGATACCAGTCTGAAGGATGGCATTTGCGCAAGTATCGCCATCGATACCAACCCAAGCAGACGCATAGTAAGTGGTCTGCGTGTTGCCGCCACTGGGAATAGTGGGCTTGGGAACGACGATAGTTCCAGTGACAGAGTTGAAGCCAGTACCAGTAAGAACGGCACCAGCCCAGTTGGTGGAGTACTGGACGTAGGAGTTGTTGGTCAACTCCGTCAGACTGCCGTCGGTGTCAACTGCAGGGAACCTGAGGTTGGAGTTCCTGTTTCCCGCAGAGCGAATGGCGATCTTCTCAGCATTGCGAGCACGGCGAGCCTCCGTGCCAGGGGCCGCGAGGGAGCCGCTGGCAAAGAGAAGAGTTGCAATAAGGCCGAAAGACTTCATGTTGGCAGATTTTGATGCTTGAGAATGGTGAAGGAGGCTGGATTGTGTGGAAGCTGGTGAAGATGAACTGAAGCCTCAAGCATGCTAGTAAGCTTCCTATTTATACTTTAGTGGCCTTCTTTGTCTCTATATCCTCAGCCGAAAGTCATCCAACTCTGTCTTTCCAGAAAAATTCCGAGTACACTGATTCGAGGAAGTTTTGATCCAGACCTTCTCTCTAGGGCGACAACTCCGACTCGGACTCTATCCCAAGGAGTATGCATTATCTATCGGAGTTTTTTCTCATCCATTTTAAGAAGGTGCAGAGCCAGGAACTTATGGTAGTCCCAGCATTGGGAGGACTTGATGGCACGCAACCATGAGCGGACGATATTTGTCTGGAGAACGCAAGGAACTTTGCTACTCTTCGGTTCATTTAGCCAAAAGCCAGATTGGGATAACGGGATTGGCCACTTTGATCTCCGAGATAGGCCGCATTCATGAACTCATCACCGTGACCTTGAAATGAAGCCCCGCCATTAGCTGTGTGAGAGCTCACGTTACACTCTATCCGCGTATGGTGGTTCTAAAATGCTTGGCAGGTTGGATAGATCGGCACTGGTGAGCCGATACGGAGCAATCTTTCCTCGGCGATTACCCCGGCCTGCAATCTAAAAAGGGAAGCGTGCACGGAAGCACTGCCAAGCTGTCAGTGTCGTATGTGCCGCGAGAGCACAGAGCCAAGAGCCTGGAGTGCATCGTTGCCGCCTTGGCATATGCTGTAGGGCTGATGGCGAGATGAAGGACTATTAAAATTATAGAGTATTCTTTAAAGATTCAGTTATTCTATTTTACTCGTCGCGCTTCCATGCTGACTTTTGATGTGGTCTCCACGGCGTATCCAATTAATCATCGCATGCACAGTGTAACATCAGTGAAGCAATTTTATCGTCTGATCTGTACGCCATTGAGGTCCTCCAGCGATACGCTTGATGCTCCATTCCAGAGATCAAAAGTGCCCATGTCGCCTTATTTTGGTAGAGGGAAGCATCGCCTTCGGTTTCTGCGTCCATTTTTGGAAGGTGGACGGGTATCGGCACCAGTGATAGCCAAACTGATTGAGATAGCACTGGAAGACAGGACCGTGGACTAGCCCTCGCGGCGAATGGAACCATCCATCTGCAAAATATCCCTGCTATTGTCAATACAACCCAAAGATTTCGGCTTTCATAGCCGTTCAACTCCACTTAAAGTCACCTCATATCGGCCCGTCCCGGCATTTGCGTTGGCAGTTTCTATCTATTATGCTCATTTACTAGACATAAATCCTCGAGTGCTTAGTTGCAGATAAAGTGCTGACATATGGGGTGCTTTTTGTGACTAAATTGCAGCTTAAATACTGGAAGAAATGGCTGACTTGCTTAAGGGCCTGCTGTACATCAACGCTTTAATCCACCTATCATACATCGGCTACCAGGCTTCAGACTCTGTCATCTGCCCGTCGCTCCCACATCAGGTGGTGAGTAGCGAACATCGACACTTGCAATTCCATTCAGCTAAAAAGAATACTTCGGTGAAGTAACGCCGCTTTCTGCAATTTAGTTAGAAGTTAGGTCTACAGCAGGATGTTTAATGAAGTCACGAAGGCCTAAACTCGATGAAGATTCTCAGAGAGATGCGTTTGTACTACGATATTCCACATGTTTTAAAGAAAACAATTTTTTGGAGGTTGTGACAGATTAGGATATTTGAGGGTCTGTAGGTACCAGCTAACTTATCCTATCTCAAACTCATTGACGTCAACAGACTCTGCAAAACTTCAGTAGCATTGACTCACTGCATCGACCAAAGAACAAACTTCCTGTTGTGAATAGGCAATCCTCACACACAATTTATCACTGCACTGACGAGCTAAGGCTAATATCATTCATGGTGAACGCATCCTGTTAAGAACTGTTTTGAGAAAGAAAAGAGAAACTCAAGAGGGGAGTTGAATCTAAACGTCAAAAGTAGCGTTGTATTTGTATTTATAACGTTGAAACCCAAGTCAACATTGTAAGACAGGCGTCCTCTTCATATCAACCACTACCGCGACGAGATGAGGCTGTCAGGCAAAGTTTGCCTTACTGATGACTGCATGGTTGCCTTGCCCTAATTAATGGGGCGTAGCAAGCGGTGAGGCTACGAAGCATCACATGAATGTATGCGAGTGGGTCAAAGGCAGCCGATGCATGAATAATTGTTGCCTTCAGCTACACGGATCAGCAAAGTGCCTGCAATGTATTGCAAAATCCCTACAAACAGAACACCCAATCAAGTAATGACAATTCTTTAATCTTTTCGGTCTTGAAATGCAGCAATCAAGCGCCCCCCACCCTTGACTCTGCGAACGAAGAGTTCAAAAAAGTCCAGCACTAATACATGGATAATACTCAATAAAAAATACCCCGTTACTATTAGTAATATTCGATAACCTTTAAGGGAAGAAAGGCTACGCATTCAGCCCGTTTCTTGCACTCATGAGGCCGCCACTGCCAGCCTACCCCCTGGTACCCGTGACGTGTCCTGCTCGTTGAGCCACAAGTTAGGCTGACCTCAGAAAATGTCAGCATAGCCCTGACGAAGTTCGATTAAAAAGGTCAATACCCTCGTCGAACTCCTGACCAAACGTCCAAGGATAAAGCATGCTTCGATTGATTAAGAGACTTAGAAAGCATAAAGTTCCCAAAGACATGGCGCACGAGATTAGGGAGCACACCGCTAAGCGTGTGGACCTCATACAAGTCCACGAACACTGTCCCCATCTCCCATACGTCGAGCTAGAGGTGCCTGAGGAAGCAAAGAGAGTCGTTCGAGTCACCTTCACTACACTCTCTCGCGACCAAGGTCTGGTTCCTCTGCCTAGTAACTCCTTTCTTGTAAACTAATGCAACACCACAGGTTGGGCGGATCAGAAGGACCTCTCCTACACTTGGTTCGACGCCGCAGTCCACCGTCCAGATGGCCGTTCTGATCTGCGAACTTTGACGATTATGCACAACCGCTGTGCAAATCCTGAGCTGTTTCCGCTGCATTGCGTCTGGCATAGCGACCCAGGAACCCGAGGCGGATCCTGGGTCAAAGGACTCAGAGCGAGAGACGTCATCCAACTGATCCCGAAAGCGGCGTACGCTGGCTGGGTCAATATCGTACAGGAGGGCCAGATCAAGGTTGAGTATGAAGTTGAAGATTTTGCAGGCGATATGAGCCTGGTTCGACTTGCTTCAAATGCCACGCACTATCCTACGCCTCTGAATTCGGATTCTCAGGAGATCCGGCTTCTCAACATAGAGCCTGGGCTATTCAACGACCCAGTCAGAGGCTTCTTCAGCAAAGTGCATCTCAAAAGCTCAAACGCAGAGTCACTCGACTACCATGCCTTGTCTTACTGCTGGGGCGATCCATCTGATCGCGTGGATATAGTTGTTGCACAAGCCGCTGGTATTCCCGAGAATATGGCTGCGTACACACCTTTGAGCGTCCCGCAGTCAGTCGATGCAGCCATACGACGTCTTCGGCACAAAACCGACACCATCAAGATATGGATCGATGTTGTGTGTGTCAATCAAGCCGATTTGTCTGAAAGATCACAGCAAGTCCGATTGATGAGCCGCATCTACCCCTTGGCCAAAGCCGTGCATATTTGGCTCGGGGAGGGAATGCCTGGCGAGGAAGCATGCCTGCGAGTCATTCGCAACATCTACAACTTCAATCACCGGCAATGTCCAGGGGGGAGAGATTGCCAATGCTCTGGAACACGACACTCCCTCAAAGCGGAAACAGTGGAGGAATTGATTGAATCCCAAAAAGGTGGCCTTTGGGGGACATCTGGCTCAGTTGGTGGCATGTACGAGGTTTTCCAACTTGCCGAAAAGGACTTCTCTCGGCAAATTATCGAGCTGGCGGGAGGGTTTGGGGCTACGCATGTCTCCAAATTCTTGGACCTTCTCTTCACCAATCCGTGGTTCACGCGCGCTTGGGTCATACAAGAGGCGCTTCTATCACGTCAAGCCTTTGTGCACTGCTCAGGGGAGGTGATTCCATGGGAGGAATTGGTTGCTGTCAGTGAAATGCTGGAAGACCCCGAATTCCAACGCCAGCAGCCGCACATGCACTCTCAGAAAGTCATGGTGCCGATTTGGAAATCAGCGAAGCCGCGGAACCAGCTCCAGGGAGTCGCGACTCGCCGAGAACAATCCCCACAGCTGGTGGAAATGTCAGGTATCCTGGATGTGTTGACTCAAGGACTCGATCTAAGGGCCGCTGATTCCCGCGACAAACTCTTTGCCCTATTGGCGTTTGGCAAAGAGACACACGAGGACAGTCTCCTTCACGAGTTGATTCAACCAAGTTACGACAAGCCGGCTGAACAAGTCTTTGCGGACTTCACTCGCTGGTGGATCCAGACTCACAAATCACTGTCAATTCTATCAACCATCCACTCGCAGCCAGGTCGGACGTGGCGGAGAACTACAAGCGCGAATCAAGTCAGTCCAGCCCCCAGAAGACCTTCTTGGGCTATCAGCGGGACAGGGCGTTCGAAATGGACGCAAGCTAGTCTCGAAGCACAATTCAACTTTCGGGCTTCAGGAGATTCGGTCCCTGAAATATCTCTCCTCGAGACTTCAGAGCCGCTTGTTCTTTCCTTGGCAGGAAGGAAGATTTCCACCATCAGACATATCGGATGTTTCCCTGTCAACTACATGTTCCCTTATAGCAAGTCCGAAGAAAACCGAAGCGAGATGTCGACCGTTTTCGACCGCATCTTTGACCCATGCGCCGCGTTTGGATTCTGGGTCGTCTCAAACAATCGGAAGGACGCAGGGAAAACAGCCGAAAAGCTCAGGATGGAGTATCACGACCATCTGCAAGCGCACTGGGCGTACTTTGAGCGCCAAAAACTCAAAGCATTGGTGCCCACGGCCAATTCATCATCCAGGTGGTATGAAACCAAGGATCTTCCAACTTGTCTTGATCGATGCTTCTTTATGACATTGGATGACCAGTTTGGCCTTTGTCCTTGGAGTGCGAGAGAAGGCGATGTGATTGTTTTGCTAGCTGGTGGAAACGTCCCTTATTTACTGCGGCCTGTAGAAGCAGAGGAAAGTGATGCGAGAGACAAATTTGAACTGGTTGGAGAGTGCTACTTGGACGGCGTCATGCACGGGGAACTAGAACTAGCGGCTGGTGAGCAATTGGTGTTCAAATTAGTCTAGGTTCAATTCTAGATGATGAATCCAATCACAAGAGAAATTATCGTTACTGGCTGGTTGATGATAGGGACTCGAGCAAGGAGGGAGACCTGATCACGTAGCTTTCCCAGGAAATCTCGTCCGAAGATAAACGAATTGAGAACTCTACAAATCTAGCTCATGTATCTGAACCTGCACCTGAACCTGACTCCTTTGACAGACTTGCGTAAAATGCTTTGACCTTGGGATGAACAGCTACCTTGCTGGGATCAAAGTTCAAGACTTGCAAGCCCTGCGTACTTTTCGCACGTGAGAGTGCAACATACGCATGACCCGTCTCAAACACACGGGCAAGGTCCACCTTGACATGGCTCAGTGTCTGGCCCTGTGATTTATGGATACTGAGCGCCCATGCTAAGAGGAGTGGAACCTGAGTGCGGGTTGCAAGCTTCTCGACAGTCCACCCATCGTCCAACAACGGCGCAGGCACCCACCTCTCAACAGTCCATTCCATAGGCTTACACAACTGAACTCGGCTGTGGCCCTCTTTGAAGGTAAAACGCACTACCGGATAGAGGCCCTGATCCGAACTTTCATCGATCACTGGTGGCTCCCGATCAGAGTGAGGTTCTCCATCTTCGTCGTCCCACTGCGTGTGGTGGAATGAATGGCTATGCGCGAAACCGATGACGCGTCCCTGAGAGCCGTTGACCAGAGTTCCGTCGATATTTCGAGTGAGAATCACTTGTGCTCCTTTCTTCAGCTTCAGAAGGTCGGGAGCTATACAGTTGCTTAAGAGCATCTTACGCGAAGCCGCGTTTGTGACTGTACCACCATCTTTTGCGGTGTAGTTATAGGTCATGCCCTTGATGTTCTGCAGCCGTCTTTTGTTTGCCCCATCTGCTTCGGCGCGGAGTGGAAAAAGCTCCGTAGCCTTGGACCCGTTGAATGAAACTGGCCTGTTCAGTTTCTGGAATTTCTTGATGGTTGACGGTGAGAGGCAGCCTTCTCGAACCTCGTTCAGCATTTTGACAAACTCAGGATCCCTCTGTCGGTAAACTCGAGTAAGGCCAATGGTGTGTTGAATGACCTGACTCCACGCCTTAGCCTCGAAGCAGAACCTTGGACTACCATCGTCTCGCCCACGTTTGACTGGTGGGAGCTGGAAGAAGTCGCCGGTGACGACGAGCTGGATTCCTCCAAACGGCCGGTCTATTTTTCGAACCGTGCGGGCGATCGCATCAAGCTTATCGAAGAGAAGACAGTCGACCATGGAGATTTCGTCAATAACCAAGACTTCAACATCGGTCCAGCGGTCCAACTTGAACTTAGTGCTTAAGATGTCATCGATGAGTCTTTCAATGGGTGCTTGAGCAAGGCCGACCCCCGCAAAGCGATGAAGTGTTGTACCGCCAATCCCATGAGCGGCAAGGCCCGTAGATGCGGTAATACCAACGCGCTTGTCATCTCCGAGGTATTTGATGGCGAGCTGCTGGATGATCTTCTTCAACAGCACAGACTTGCCGGTACCCGCAGGGCCTGTGAAAAAAACGCTTCTTCCTTGCGTAATAAGATCGAGGACAGTCTGCTGTTCTTCGCTCAATTTTTCCGCGTCCGGTTTCAACCGCTTCCCCTCTTGCTCGCGACCTTTACTATCTCTGAATATCCCAAGGAATAACTGAAACGCCTCGTGTATTCGCTGAAGGGTGCTTTTTGCCACTCGGCTTGTGGTTGAGAAGCATGGAGACGGGGCACAGGGTCGCCTCCGTGATGGTACGGGTGAGCTGGTCGGTGCAAGTAGCCGGGCATATTGACCTGTAGCAATTTGTGAGACAATCATTGTTTCTGACTCATTCGGTAGAGAACTTACAAGCACGGAGCGGCCTTGCCCGAGTCGTCAACATTGCGTTGGGGGCGGGGGCTGAAGATGAGGGCGATAAGATTGCACGTGACTCTGGCGAATTCCAGCCGGGAGGGACTGGCGGTGAAGATGACTCAGGACCAACCTAAAAAGACAGGAAAACTCATAAATGGGGGGATTAAAGATCACTCGTTGACGATGTGACTGCTTTCTTTCTTCCATTTCTTTCCATGGATGCGTTGGCATAGCTTTTGTGGGCCCGGCAGCTTGCTTCGAAGCTGCCTTTCTGTGCGACCAGCAAGTAGCATAATAGCCGACTGCCTCCCACGCACCCTCATTGAGGTATGTGCGAAGACGACAGACGAATATATCTAGGCGAATAATTTTGATCTATATGCGCTCTTAGGACATTGATTTGTGTCTGTTGCTTTTCTGCCTCCCTCGTCCATGCTGCCATGTTCTTTCTGCGTAGTTGACTTGAGAGGCTTTACTATATCTTCTCAATCTCAGCGAATACTTTAATAAATCTAACTAAATGTCTAATAGTAAGTGAGTGTATGAAGAACTGATAAGATTTAGACCCCCATACCCTGAACACTATCCACAACCTCACGAAGTGAAAAAGAGAAATGACGCAACTTCAATGATGCTGTTTATCCACCTCTCTTCGTTGTATGAAAACACTGGGAAATGTAGAAAGCAGAGTCATTAAGCAAACGCAGCCAGAAGCAAGCTCCCAACACCTGCAAGCGAGCCGAGAATGGTCCAGAAGGTACTGGTCTTCTGCTTTTTCTGTTCCTCCAGTTGCCGAATCTTTGCCTCAAGCTGCCGTCTTTCCTTACCGCTTGTCTTTTGCTGAGCCAACTGGTTATCAAGAATCTCACGGTTGATCTTCTCGAGCTCCCTCATATATCGCTGGCACTTGTTCGCCACGTCCCTTTGCTGCTTTTCGATGCGCCTGATGTCGTCCTCATATTTCTTCCAGTCTTCTCGTCGGGCGCGTTTCATGCTCTCCTTGAGATCCTGGACAACAGATTCGGAATGCTTCATTGCCTCCTCCAATCGTCTTCTTCCCTCTCTTTCCTCGCTCACTAAGCGTTGCTCAAGTTCTTCGATTTTCTTTGCCGTTTTCATTCTGTGCTCTTGACTGAACTCGTAGAATTGATCGTGCATCTCGTTCTGGAAACGCTGCTTGTCTGCCCTTGCATCGGCTTCCGTTTCCTCGTTTATTCGGATAGAGTCCGCAATCGCCTCCCGAACCTTGCGTTCCAGCCGCAGTCTCTCGTCACGGAATTCTTGCTCCATTCGACGCGCTTCTTCTCGTCTGTCAGCATGCAGCGCTGCATGCTCGTTCTCAATCTCTATCAGGAGTTTCGCCTTGTCCGACTCCGCCTTCTCGAAAACTGCTTGCAGCTGAGTATCGTGATCTCGCCGTGCCTGCTCTTTCTCTTTGCGGAGACTCTGCAATTCTTTCCGAAATGTAGCGCGCTGTTCAAGTATTTCGCTGTTCAGGGCCTCTCCCGCGGTCGTCTGGTCGACTTCGAGTCCTTGGTGAACCATCTCTTCCTGTACTTGAAGAGTTACAACATCTAGGTCGATGAGGTCCGAGACGATGTCCAGGGCAGATTCTCGAGTGTTTAAGAACCGTCGCGCCTTCGACCCTTTGGCTTTCATCATTCCCCACCAATCAGGTCGCTCAAGAAGCTGTCGCTCGCGTGCTTCGCCTTTGGTCTGATTTTGCAGCTCGTCCCAAAATGTCGTTGCCAGGACAACATTTGAGAAGACATCCTCGCCACAGAGGTTGCGGAACATGGTCAAGTTGCGCATGATCGCGTTTGTCATTCGTTCATCCTTGATTCGGTGCAAATAGATGACGCCGTTCAATTTGAGGTTGCCCTTGTATGACGAGCTTAGGACTTGAGCCACGTCAGCCAGGATATCCGCGTCCCCTCGATAGGTATCGTCAAATCCTGGAGTGTCAAAGAAAACAACTTGTTTGCTTCCCAGGCAACATTCGTACCGCTCAGTCTTCTGAGTACCTAGGGAATAATTAGGTTCAATAAATAGTGTGGCATTGTAAAACCGCAAGCTGTGTGGGTTGCTGGCTCACATGAGTCCAGGTCGTGTCCGACAATTGGACCCGTGGCTTGACTATTGCCCAAAATCTGTCTCAAGAAATTGCTCTTTCCCGAGCCAGTTACGCCCATGACAGCAATGAGCGCAATATCGTGCCGAGGCTCGTTCTCGATGACATCTGGGATGTCGAGGCCATGTGCCTGTGTCTCATTGGAATATTCCACTGGATACAACATTGTTCTCTTGGTTAATGCAAAGAAGGAGTTCACTTCGCCATTGAGATGGTGGATCCAAACTGTAACAGTACTTGGAGAATGGGAATTGGACGTTACATCATCTGCGTTACGGGCGGGACCGCCTGGTCAGACTGCATCTGAGGTAAATGACACCTACCAGTCAGATTCCAATTTCAGAACGCGCCACAACTACATGGCTGGACTACAGGTGGTTGCCTCGCAAGCCTACTTGCACTTCTGCATGAGGCTTTGAAATGAGCCATTGCCTAATTTCGCCCAATGCAAAATACTGTCACATGCCATGGCGAATACGAGGAATCAAAATAAGGCTACCAATTAGACTCTCAACAAATCGATTCAGGCGGTTGTGCTGCACTCCTCGGTTGCGCTCGAAACCCACACAACTGCATTAGTCCACACCACCCTGCCTGCAAGCTGACCACCCTTGCAAACTGGAACTGAGACAATTCGAGGCCTAACCATGACCTGAACTGGCCTTCCTTCAAGCCGCTGTCCTGCTGCCTTGCTTCGCACACTGGCATGAAGGTCCATGTCCGACTTTGCCGAATGAAACTCTTTCAAGTCAGCCTGCTCCAAGCCTTCCACTTGAATGAGAACGTGGCGTTTCCACAGCTGCAATGCTAGCCCGCCGAACTGTTCCATCAGCTCAGTCAGCTCGGGGAGACAGACTTCATCCAATTCCCGCATGAGATAGTCGTATTGTCGAGCGAACAGCTCCGCCTTCTTCTTGAAAAACGGGGTTGAAGGTGGAAACACATCTTCCAAAAACCTGCATGTGCCAACACGCCAATTTGTTACGAGGTCAATGCGGTTTTCTGCTTCTTTCATCAGTAACTGCCAACTGGAACGTTTTGATTGGGAAGTACACACGTTTGAGCGGCTCAATGTTCATGCTGGGCAGCCAGTCTTGAAGAAAGAACGGCTCGCTGAGAAACAAGTCGCAAAGAGTCCTTGCGAGAGCAGCTTGGAGAAGAATCGCAGAAGTCGCTTCACCCTCCATGCTCATTTGAAGGTAGGTTGGGACCGTCGCGCTGTCCGCCAAAACCCCTGTACTCGCCAGCATCTGAGCGGCATCAGGCTCGTGTATCTTCTCGATCCTGCGATATTCCATGCACCAGCCGAGGGCATCTTGATCGAAGAAGGCCTGTAATTCCCGACGCACTCTGTCATCTGGCATAATGCTTGACACATCTCGGCTCAACTGGCTGATGGCGTTTGTATGGGCATTGGTGATTATATCTTCCTGTTCTCTGATGTCGTCCTCCAGTTGCTCGATTTGAACTCGTTGCTCAATTAGCTCGGCTTCGAGCTGACGTACTCGAGCGCGTTCTTCAAGCAATTCACCTTCGAGCTGCCAAAGACGATCCTTCAATGTGTGATGTACTGCCTTGGACCTCTGGTCTGCCCTGGAAGTTGATTGATGATTCTCCTGGATTATGTACTTTGTTCTGACTGTGATCTTCTGAGAGGAAGCCAACGGCTGTTTCTCCAGGTCTTGACTTTGTGTGGGGACTTTCTGGCGCTTTGCATCAGAGGAAGCATCCTGGACACCAGGTTGAAGTCCCTTAGATTGTTTCACTCCAGACGTGAGCTTTTGAGGCGATATCTTTGATGTATCGTGAGTGAAGTGGCCAACGCTGTGGCCCGGGTCATCCTGCTGGCTCGTGTGGTTTTCCGCCGAGTTCGATCCAGGTCTTGGCTCCTTTTCCGATCCAGTTATCCCTGCGTTGGCGTTGGGTTCTTCAATGGGCAAACGCTGCTGCTGATTTCTCTATGTTAGAAAAGTGCTGGGGCTGACGCTCACGGATAGCATAGGGGAAACTCTTACAAAATCCCCCTGATCTGTCTCCTGACTCTTCATATTTTGCGAAAGATCATGGAAAGAAGCTCCAACAGCATCTTCACTCTGAGCTGTGGGTTGCTGAGAGCTCATATCTCAGACCCAACGAAGATAGATAGGCGAGGTTCATCAGTTGGACTGAAGCAAAGATAGTAGAAACGGAATATTTGGCGAAAGGGTCAATGGCACTATTATCTAACAGCACTCAAGAGGACCCAGCCATAAATCTTAGAGCACTGCTAACACGGAGCACGAGGTGGGGGGGACAGGTTCACGAAGGTCGGCGAAGCATGAAATGGCGAACCAGGAAATGCGAACCGGCCTGGGCCTTGCAACCTGCAGGTAATCGCACTTTGGGTTGAAACCGACACGTCGCTACGTCTTTGCTATGCCTACCACCGTGCATGAGGCAATGTCGACAGCCCCAATTGGCTCAGGCTATTCTCCGTCATCTCCGGCTTACAGGGCGACACACTAAATGAGGTAGGATCTGCTCGAGCTGAGCAACGTGGCGTGCCGCCTTAAAGCTCAGATTGGACGCCTTGGTACACCGCCCCAATATTGGCAAGCGGCGGTTGCAGGAGGCTTTTTACACTTCTCGTAGTTGGACACAGTAGCGAGGTATGCGTGACTGGGGGAGTACCGGGATTGACCGGTCATATCTAACTACTGCCAACGTGGAAACAATATGAGGCTATCAAATTCTCTGTACCTTGGCTTGAGAGTCAACAGGTATTTCACCCCATGTCACATCAGCCTGCTCAAATTTAGGTCGTGTCTTCGCTTAGGCAAAGCAACCTTGGCTGCGTCGGTAGAACCCCGTTCAAAATTATCTTGTCTTTCTCTCTACTCTATTTTCGCTCTTATTTCTGCCCTGAAACGAGCAGGACAGTTTTCAATCAGACCAGGTGCCGCGGGATGCTGGAGTTTGTACTCATATCTCGGTGTTATTTCCTTGGTCCCCATCTCCATCACTTGTTCTTAACTTTACTCTCTCTCTGTTCTCATGGCAAGCAGGCCGCTCTCGTTACGGTCCCAGCCCCGGGCCCGACCCCGGGCCCGACTGATCGTTGGTATCGACTATGGAACAACGTACTCTGGAATCAGCTTCGCCATGTCCACGGCCCTAGATTTTAGAGACATACACCCTTGGACAGCCTACCCCGGCTCTTCATCGCATAGCTCTGGACACTGCGAAAAAGCTCCTACTCTAGTCGCCTTCGCAAGCGAGAACGACGAGCTAGATGAAGATGCATGGGGATACCAAGTTGAACCAGGCATGAAAACATACGCTTGGACGAAGCTGTTGCTCGACAGTCCCTCTCTTCCGACAGAATACGATGATCCAAGCCTCAAAGGCTCAACAATTCCCGGCATGGTCAAGCTGCCTCCAGGTCGAACAGCGAAACACATCGTCACTGCATACCTTCGAGGCATACACGACATGTATCAAGCAGCAGTCGCAGAGAAATTCGGGAAACACTACCTCAAGGATCTTCCAGTCAACTTCTGGCTGACAGTCCCTGCAACATGGTCGGACGAGGCCAAGCAAGTCACTAAAGATGCGGCTCTCGACGCAGGCTTCGCTTCCCGGCCTGGCGACTACATTCGACTGATCCCTGAGCCTGAAGCAGCGGCTCATCTCGCTCTCAAATTGAGCGTTCATCAGGTCTCGGATCTGGTTGAGGCAAGTTTCTCAATCACATTCTTGTGCACCTTCGTTGTCATTTCCTCTTCCGAGTAAGCAAACTAACCTTTTCTTTAGGAAGGTTCAAGCGTCATGATTTGTGATCTAGGCGGAGGCACCGTGGTAGGTGATGCGCGCTAGACCGACGAACCTTCTTAATTGCACCAACCGACGGGGCCTAACTTCGATCTAGGACATCACATGCTACGAGATCCAAGAAACCTCTCCGTCACTCAAGCTGCGAGAAATATGTGTTGGCGGCGGCGGCAAGTGCGGCGGCACCTTTGTCGATCGAAACTTTCACCAGCTGATGGAGAAGCGCTTCGGTACTGCTTTTACGTCTCTCGGGTCCGAAATGATTGGGCCTGGAAGCAGGTTTATGGATCAGTTTGAGATGTCAAAGCGAGACTTTAGCATGAAGATCGTCAGTCGCCGTCCTCGCCGCTTACTCCTACCTATGAGATCATTACAGATGAACACCGAGATGGAGAAGTATTATGAGGACCTAAGTGGGTGTGTGCTACTAACCCAAGATGACATGAAGAGCTTGTTTGATCCCGTGGGAGACATGATACTCAATCTAGTCTCAGATCAGGTGAAACGAGCAAAAGGAGAAACAGGCAAGGATATTGATAATATAGTGCTGGTTGGGGGTTTCGGCTCTTCGTCATATATCAAAGACATTTTGCAGGAATGGTGTGGAAAACACATCAGGCTCACCACGCCATGGAAAGGAGCGTAAGTGGTTTTCCCACAGCCTTATGTCTGGGTTCGCACTGATTCTGACATGACTTTAGATGGTCGGCCATTGTTTGTGGTGCTGTGCTCAGAGGAATTGAGGGAGCTATTACCACAGAGAGAAGATGCAGGCGACATTATGGATACAACTCCTCCGAACTATACGACGAAGTGCTTCACAAATCTTTCGACGAAAACACACGATACATCTTCGAAAATCCTTTCGAACATGAATTGTGCCTGACTGGATTCATGCGTTGGTGGATACACAAGGTCCGTCATACTTCAACTGCACACGTACAACTTGATTAATCAGACAGTGCACAGAATGACATCTTAACGAGTGACTCAAGCATTTCTCACCACTACCGTCCACATTTAGCGTTACCGCTGGCATCGCAGTACACTTTTACACTATACAGCTGCAGCTCCGATGAAGCATTGGACACGATCGATAATGCTCGTAAGTTTCCGACTCTTGGATACTACTGTTGGTTTGGGCCTGCATTACTAATCCATGTAATGGAACGTAGAAGTTGAAGAAGTTGGCGATATTCTGTACACATTAGACCGCCTAGACCTGACCAAAGTGGACCAGGCAGTTAGGAAAGACGGTACAACGGTTTGTCGTGTTACTCTCACTATAAATTTCCAGATGAATGATGATGATGGGTTACTTGTTGTCAAGATTCTTCATGATGGGAATGAGTGTGGCAGCGCGAAACTCGCATTCATGTCTTCAAATATTTAAGTTTTGAGTAGTTTTAGCACATTTCTACGCTCAGTTGCGTTTAATTGAGCCTTTTGACTACGAATATTTGGTCGCCGAAATAAAAAGATAACACTGAGAAATGAACTCATTCTGAATTTATTGGTGCTGCTGGGCTTCGAGCCAAGTATAAGTTCTCTGACGCATAAGGTGGTCTTCACGTAGGAGCAGGTGTCTTATAATAATTGTCTCCTAACCTATAGCTATCCATCTCCGCTTCCAATTTCCCGCGCTTTTTATCTTACTCAAAGGAACTTGCTGACCTTGAATAACCTAGCAACATTTTAAAATTCTCAAGCACGCACTCTCAAACTCATTACCCAGCTTCTTCGGTCTGGCGGTTGGTTTTATCAAGGACGCGGTTGCTGTTACCACGAGAAAGGAAAAACACGGTTTCTTCCAGCTTAAGCGTCTCCTGAACCGAATTCTTCCACGATTCTCATACCTCAATAGCCATGCATAATATGACTTCATGGTTCTACGACTCAACTATTACGAAAGCGACACTGCTCCTACCGTATTCAGCTTCCTCAACACAATGGTTCTGATCGCCGGGAATAAATCCTCCACATCGTAAACGAGCTTCACATGTGCAATTAATGATCATCGTCAGGAGGGATACCAGGGGTCCCCTGGACTCAATTGCGGCGAGAATCTCGGAGCCTCTGTCAACGCCATGGTGATCTGAGGCTCCGGGGCTCAAAGACTACAGAACTACGGAGGAAAATGCTTGCGGCCGCTGACAACTCCCGAAGCATGATATGACCCAAGGCATGCCCGGGACCAGATTTTTCATTTTGTCTCCACCACAGAGTGATTGGGGATGCGGAGAATGGAGACCGCCGCCAAGCCCCCAGAAAATGCTCCAGTTGAGGGGGAATCGCCAGTTCCCTCGGGGTTGCCTCGCTCTTACAACTCCACCCAGCTGGGCTCGGTTCTTTTCGCGGGGGGATATCCGGAGAATGTGCTGTTGTCGTCGGGCGTGAGCGAATTCCCCCGTGTTCCGAGCGGGCCAAACGGGGAGAAGGAGGGGGGGGATTGAGGGCTGCGGTGCGGATAGCTTCAACCCTATTGCGCAATGCGCGGTGGGGACAGGATCCACGGGCGCGCCAAAGTCCGGCACGACTCTGGGTTGAGCTCATGCCATTCTGTGATTTGGGAGAGAAAAGTAAGGCCGAGTTGCAGATATATGATAATCAGCTGGGAGATAGATAGGTCCGTTATATCCGGAAAGGGCCGTGGCAACGAGTAGATACCCGTCGGCCATGGCTGGAAAGCCCTGCCTGGCCTCTCTGGACGGACCGAAGAGTTTGGCCGTTGTCACCAGTTTTTCTGTTCAGATCATGGCTTCGGCGGACGGCGTGGAAGGGAGATGGGAAAAGGCCCAGAGGTATCATCCAGAGCCACAGTGCTCCATCCCGCTGCGTGTTTGCCCGGGAGCCAAAAAGTGGATTTGAGGGTCGGGGGGCCTTTGGCGGCGACAACGCTGCATCGGGCCGAATCTCGGTGAATCTTTGCTGTCCGGGAGTTCTCGGTCAGCGCTGATGGGCGATGGACGATGGGCGGGCGACGACGGGAGAGAGGAACGGGAAAGGGAAAAAAGCAGATGGGGAATTCCAGGCTTCCAGAAGGAAAGTTGGGCAAAGTCTATTCAACTGCCGCGGGTTTGCGTGCGGTCTCGTGGTTGGGTTTTTGGCATAGTCGACGGGCACGTGGCTGCTTATTGCTTAGCTTCCCGGAGGAGGCCGGGCGGGCATCGGTCGCGGTTGAGCCTCAATCTCCCCACCGGTCGTCACCATCCTGTCACGGTCTAAAAACAGGAATATTCTGGGTCTTTTCTTACGAGTGCCCCCCCGGGACAGCCTGCATGTGACCCCCACGGATCCCTAATCTTCCCCCCCAAGTGCCGTTGCCGTTCCTCAGGGCCCCGGGCGGATCTGCAACCCAAGATTTCTGCCATCCCGCGTCCCGTCCTACGCGCAACCAACCTCGACAACAGCACGACGAGATGGACGCGCATCGAGGATCAAGAGCCAGCGCAATTAAGCAAATCATCGCCCAATTCTCTGCTTCCAATCTCAGCCGAATCCGTCCCAATTGACTCCCCCATGACGTAGCCGCCAGGGTGAGCCGGAGAGCCCCAAATAGGCCCGACCGAAAAGGCTCCAACTGACGTCAAAGCTCCGCCCTCGGCTTTGCCGGCAGCAAGCATATCTCGGGCAATTTGGCCCAACTACCCTGAAGATTTGGACGTCTCATGACGGACCCAGTTATGTCTCTTGCGCCGCATCACCGTAGAACCTCCGGCCGGTGGTCGTGTGCCAAGCTGGAGACGGGCCTTTCTGGGGGACCTGGGGACCCGGGGGACCCATTCAAAGCCCATTGAAAAGGAATCTCTTTCGCTGTTTCTGACTGAAGTTGTGGAATACAATCACATTCGAGATTCAATGACTAAAGCCTACAACCCATTCACACTTGTCTGAACAATCAGTCTTATCTTTGACTATTACTCCCTATCATCATCATCGCCATGAAGAACTTTCTCAAAGGAAAGGGCGGCGAGGTGGAGCACCATCCGCAACCACCCACCACCGAGCCCGATGTCCCCCGCCAGAAGGTCACTGCCATTGCCTGCTTCCTGGGCCTCGTCGCCAGTATCGGAGGCTTCATGTTTGGCTATGTCAGGTACGTCGATAAGCAATCCCGAGTTGTCGAGCTGTTAAAACTAACCCGGATCCACAGTGGTCAAATCTCTGGCTTCTTCCTCATGGAGGACTATGCCGAACGCTTCGGCGAGCTGCAATCCGACGGATCCTTCACCTTTAGCGCCGCCAGACAGGGCACCATTGTCGGCCTCCTCTGCGTCGGCTGCCTGATTGGATCCCTCATCGCCGGAAAGCTGGCCGACTCCATCGGCCGCCGCCTCACCATCTCCTGCTCCTCCCTCTTCACCATTGTCGGCACCATCATCGAGGTCTCCTCCGACAATGAGTGGGCCCAGTTCGCCGTCGGCCGTCTCGTCACCGGCCTCGGCATCGGAGCCCTTTCCGTGGCCGTCCCCATGTACCAGTCCGAAAGCAGCCCCGCCATCATCCGCGGCCTGCTCGTCTCGACATACCAGCTCTTCATCACCCTGGGCATCTGGACCGCCGAGATGGTCAACTGGGGCACAGAGTCCAAGGCCACCAGCGCATCTTGGAGAATTCCCAATGCCCTCTCTTTCCTCTGGGCCCTGATTCTCGGAGCCGGCATTCTCTTCCTCCCCGAGAGCCCCCGATACGCCTACCGTGCTGGTCGCGAGGACGAAGCTCGCAGCACCATTGCCAGACTCGCTGGTGTTGAGCCCAACCACTACAGCGTCAACAAGCAGATCGACGAGATCCGCACCCAGCAGAACGAGGAGAAGGCCGCTGCCGACACCCACTGGTACGAGATCTTTACTGGTCCCCGTATGCTCTACCGCACTGTTCTCGGCATAGTCCTCCAGGCTGGCCAGCAACTCACAGGTACAGTCAAGTTCCCTTAGCTCTATGTGGTCCAAACACTAATCACCAATAGGCATCAACTACTTCTTCTACTACGGAACTACTGCCTTTGCCTCCACTGGTATCAGCAACAGTTACGTCACTCAGCTCATTCTCGGATCCGTCAATTGTGCCTGTACCTTTGCCGGCCTGGTCGTCGTTCAGAAGTGTGGTCGCCGCAAGGCCCTGATCGTCGGTGGACTCTGGATGATGATGTGCTTCCTGTGAGTCTTATTGTTTCTGCTCTGCATGAACCACGCTAACATTTGCAGCGTCTACGCATTCGTTGGACACTTTGCCATTGACCTGGACAACCCCATGAACACCCCCACCGCCGGAGCCGTTCTCGTCGCCTTCTCCTGTCTCTCCATCGCCGCCTTCGCTACCACCTGGGGACCTCTTATCTGGGCCGTCGTTGCCGAGCTCTACCCTCCCCAGTACCGTGGTCGATGCATGGCTCTCGCCACCGCCTCCAACTGGTTCTGGAACTTCTTGATCTCCTTCTTGTGAGTAACTCGTTCTCCACTATTCTATCTCTCAATTACTAACCCCAACCTAGCACTCGTTTCATCACCGACGCCATCGACTACTTCTACGGTCTCGTCTTCGCTGGATGCCTGGCTGTCCTCGTCTTCATCGTCTTCTTCTTCGTCATCGAGTCCAAGGATCGATCCCTTGAGGAGATTGACGCCATGTACCTTGCTCACGTCAACCCCATCAAGAGCAGCTCCTGGAAGGCTCCTGAACGGGAGAAGAATGCTTCCGGCTCGGATCGGGACGACAACACCGGCGCCGCTGTCTCGGAGCACCACTAAAGGGTCTCCTTTTGAATATGGCATCAGCTGTCATATAATAACCCCATAGACTGTCACATAAATTTAACTAGCCTGCTGTTTGCTTCTTTAAACTATTTCCTCGCGTGATCTGTTGATGTCCATGAGAAAGGAGAGGACTACGTGAATATCCACTTCGCATGTAGCCTACACTTCGATTAGTTTGTTGCTGCAAGCTGTAATGGAAGTATTTCAGTAACTTCTCAAAGTAGTACAATACACGGGTGGAGTCTCGTGTCTACATCTTGTATAACCTCCCTGCTGGTTGTCGACATGAGCAACCAAGGAGAGAATGTCCATTTGTAGACGATATTCACACCACAACTCGCGTTCACAACGAATTTAATTGTCCAAAAGCTCCAGTAGTGCCTACAGTCTCTTCAAAGGATACTTGATCGGTCAATTATGTTAGTGGAATACCTCGAGCATATATGAAGCTTATTCACAAAGCATATTAGTGGTGAGAGCGAGCTTTCGACTACGCTAAAGTCATTTAGTTCAGTTTAGCATCTGCCACAAGCTTCATAATCCCTATTAAAAGCCCAACTGGGTTGGAAGCGTCTTAAATAGATATTCATCTACGCGAACTTCGTGTTCGATCTGTAGTGATCCGACATTCACATGAGAGGCACCGTGACCTACGCTTTCAGTCTTCCGGAATGGACCTCTACGGTTTAGGCGAGGTCGGAGCTATGCAAGAGGATATATTTGTACGTACTCGGGATGTATTCGGTCGTCCCTCAATCGCCTTGCATCTCGAGGTTGTTTCGTCTGGAGAATCGATCACGTTGCGAAAGTCCGGCATGTGATTGTGTAAAGCTTGGCATGCCTATGGAATGCCTAGACTCCACCGAGAGGCATTACCGAGATTGCTTCACTGCTTACACTTTGAAGAATCCAAGCCTTGTCATAGGGTGAGTTGGGTCAGGCTGTAGAGTAAGAGGTCTTGGCAGTCGGTGGTCTCAGGGAACTGAGTTTGTACGGCGGAACCCGCGGGCGGCGATCACTCACCAACATCTCGGACTCGGCTGCGCAACGGCATTTCGATCGAAACTCCGGACTTCATCGCCAAATAGTAGTTGTCGCTGCGGCAAGCTTCAATCGGTCTTTCGGACTTAGGCACAGGTGTTGTCGACGAGACGGGGCACGAGACCTCCGGGCCCTAACGAAGGCCCGACATGGCATGCGCCACTCATTGAAGCGCTGTCTATAAAACTGGCCACTTCTCTAAATCAATAAAATATCACACACGATCTCATCGAGTTATTCAGCAACATCCTCTCTATCTTGTTTGTTCCACCACTCAGCCTAAAAGCCTTGACTCCCCACTGCGAAGATGTCAACCTCGGGACCATCTATCCGGCGACTCGGATTGGCAGCCATCGCGGCTTTCAATCTGCTAGGGATCGTTCCACTCGTGGAGGGATCTCCGCAAGATCTAGAACGCTGTCTTTTCACAGCAGTGAACCGCCAAGCTTCGCAGGTGCAGTTCCCGTACGAAGCCAACTTCCAGGAGATCGATGCCCGCCCGTACAACCTAAACTTCCGCTACGAGCCCTTCGCAATTACATACCCCAAGGATAAGAACCAAGTCGCAGCTGTTGTTCGCTGCGCTGCTACCCATGACCGCAAGGTCCAGGCCAGAAGCGGTGGCCATGACTACACCAACAAAGGTGCGGACATGCCTACAGTAAAACCCGGAGAAACAAACGGCTAACACGTCTCAGCCCTCGGCGGAGCCAACGGAACAATCGTTGTGGATGTCAAGTATCTTAACAGCGTTCAAGTCGATTCGATTACTGGCCTTGCCAAGATCGGTTCAGGAAACAAGCTCAAGGACGTGGCCGAAAAGCTTCACTTGGCTGGTGGCAGGTATATGCCCCACGGCTCTTCTCCCACCGTCGGTATTGGCGGCCACGCAACTGTCGGTGGCCTCGGACTCCACACCCGTCTCGAAGGGACATCCTTAGATGTTTTGAAAGAAGCCGAGGTCGTCCTCGCCGACGGCAGTATTGTGCTTGCGTCCTCGACCAAGAACTCGGATCTCTTCTGGGCCATCCGCGGAGCTGGTGCCAGCTTCGGCATCGTGACAACCTTCACCTTCCAGACGAAACCAGAGCCGAAATAGATCCTCAACTTTGCCTGTGTCGTGGCCTCCACCAGCGCGGCATCGCTCGCCGACTCATTCAAGGCCTATCACCAAATAGTCACTGACCGCAAACTGGACCCGAGATTCTCCGCCGCTGTGGTTATTCAAAAGAACCAGTTCATCATCAGCGGTGCATACTTTGGCTCCGAGTCCGACTTCAACGCCATCAAACTTGCGTCCCGCGTTCCTGGAATCACCGAGCAGACCGTTACCCCAGGCTTGACTTGGAGCCAGCACATGAATCGAATCTTCGACAGCATCTCCAGCATGTTCCCAGCGCAGTCATATTCACGGCTCAGGACACGGCCATTACGTATTCCACACTTCCCAGCAACAAGAGCATCGACACCTTGTTCCAGCATCTGCAAACAGGCAACGCGGGCTCTGAGCGGTGGTTCGTCCTTGTTGACTTCTACGGCGGCGCCGTCGGCAACCTGGCTACTGATGCAACTGCCTTCCCTCACCGGGATGTATCGTACTTCTTTGCGCCTTACGTTATTACCGAGTCTACCACCGGCTTGAAGACACACGAGTTTGTCGAGAAAGCTGTCCTCGCAATTCAAGGCAATCAACCCGACAAGTACTTATCCTATGCTGGCTACACTAGCCCGCAACTGGGTCCTCAGTCGCAGAAGAAGTACTGGGGTCCAAACTTGCCTCGTCTGGAGAAGGTGAAGAAGTCTATTGATCCTGACGATGTGTTCTCGACTCCTCAGGGTGTCAAGCCCAACTTAGTTTCTGCCGCTCCTGCACGAGCAACACAACGTGAGGAAAGTGCGGTGTGTTTGAGACGGAGTAGCTTTTATTGTTCCATCACTGGAGGATCTTCGCAGGTGGGAAGCGTCGACTTCGAGGGCTACAACTGATCGCACTAATACAGATACAATCATTCGCCTCTTATCTAGGCAACTTAGAGTAGCAATTTATCAATTACATAACTACCGCTTTGAACGAAGCAGATCTACACCTCAGATTGATGGTAGCGAACTTGTCGATCGCGCTTTACGTAGAGCAAACTGGGGGTTTATCTAGTCCACTACTGCACTTGATAAGAACCGGCTTGGGTCGCATAGGTAGAGAGTATCGCATGTAATTAGTTGAGGGGGTTTCGGGTTAAGTTGTGGCACTCCCTTCTTTGGTGAGCGATTACTTGATGGGTGGCTTGAAGGTTAGAAGTATGGTACTCCCGTGGCTTTTTCTCAGAGTTCTACTTATAAAAATAAATGCTGCTAGTGGGAGATATAGCCTGTAAGTACATATGTTTCCGCATACCTATAGCTCTAGTTAGTGCACCCAGTAACGAGGCAGTCCTCAACTCCTATGATCAATGTACTCCATCGAATTCCAACCGTCATCAAACTTAAGTATCCAGCCTCAATAGTTTCTATATAACCTCAACCCTCGGACGCATCAAAAAAGTCATCATCATCACTAGTCTCATCCTTAGAACAACCCGAACCACGCAGATGAAGAGCCCCGGCCGATTCCAGCACTGAGCCTGCCTCATCACACTCAGAATCATTCTCTGAAGCCCATTCACCTTCATTTTCTCCAACAAACCCATGTTCCGCGGCGGCCCTACTGTTTCTCTCGCGAGTCTCGTCCAACAGTAGGTTGAAGGCAAGGTACTCTTCTTCAGTTGTCAAGGGGAGCCCTGGCACGTGACGCCGGGATACAAGCCTCCTCCAAGCTATCATTTCGCTTGGAGTGTGGCCAGAGTCGTTCACTGCGTCGGGATCGACCCCGAACAGCTCAATGTCTCTCAGGAAGTCAATGAGCTCCAGGTCCGCGAATAAGGCTGCGAAATGTAAGAACCCATTGCCAAAATCACTGACAAGATCTTTTCTCGCTCCGAATTGTAGAAGAAGATCAACGAGGGGTATGTTCCGAGAGCCAATGGCCAAGTGAAGGTAATGTGTCCCGGTTGGTCGACAATTGATGTCAAAGCCATGGCAGAGTAGAAGGTCCAGGGAATACTTCCAGTGTTTCCTCATAGGGTGCCATCTTTGAAAAGGTCTATAAGGTGCCAAGAATCCCGACAATGGGTTGTGCTGGAAAACGTCATTCATGATCGCACCGCGTTCCAGTAGTAACTCAATCATGTTAGGGTTGCCGAAGGCAAACCTGATAGCAGTGTATCCCAGTCTATCCGTAGTGTTGACGTCAATTCCAGCGTCCAGAAGAAGTTCAACCATCTCTGTGTGGCCTAGACGTTCGTGACGAACTGCATAGTGAAGTAACGAACCCGCGGCACAGCTTTCGACAACATGGATGTCAAAATTTGGGTGCGCTAGTAGCATTTTGAACGACAAGAGATCTTGCTGATAGATGCAGTAGTGCATCGGAGTTGAGCCAGCATAGTCAGCACAGTTGATGCTAGATGGATCCTGGGCAATGGCGGAGGAAAGCGGGATACGATTAACCCCAAACAAAGAATCGTGAATTATAGTTGAGTCGCGTTCTTGGTCTTCTCCTAGCTTTAAAATCTTCCGATATAGAGCATCAAGTTCAGTGCTGAGGGATTGTCGTAGGTGTAGTTGCAGATACGCATGCTTTGATGGCGACCTAGATCTTGGTAAGCCACACTTCTTCTAGTGCCTTCAAAGAAGAAAAACGACATGCCATCCGGTGTTATCTTCCAGATCTACAGGCGAACCTTGATCGAGTAGAAAATCGGCAGTGTGAGGTTCACTTTCGGCGCGAAGAGCGAGCTAGCTCTTGTGTTAGAATAACCAGCACTTAGCGATATCTGACCTACTAGGAGAAGAGACCTCCCTCCTTGATCAATGTCAGAGGGGTGCAGTATCTTGTTAGTCAGAGTCATCCTAAGCCATTCCAAATCATTTCTTCTAATGGCCCAGAACGCTCTGTTGTCCGGTAGCACTCTCTGAATGTTTATGTGAAGCGTGGCTCCGTATCCAAACACACTGTTTCCAGCCATCGCAAAATATACTTGTCGAGTCATTAGCCACCGTGGGAAAACGTATTGCAACTCTACACTGCTTTGGGATCTTTTCTGGCACTTTGGAGAATCGCAGGGTCGCGCGTCCCACACGGGAAGACTGCTGTATTGTAGAAACAGCGATCCTACCACAGACCGAAGCCATTTTGGGGTCGTCACCTGAGCCTTGCGATGGCATTGGCATTTGCAATACTTCGAGCACGTCACTCGTAAAGAAGCTTGAAAAGACCAGGTTGGCTCGCTTGGAGAGGTCTTATTCGGAGAATTCGTGGATATGTCGTGGGGACTCGGTACTGGCGGGATAGTCGCTCGAATCAATTGCTCGAGCTCGAGGCGCTCTGTGCGAAACTCGTTGAGAGATCTTTGCAACCCATTGAACCCAGTTTGGTGCGCCTCGGCGATTGTGCTGTTCAGTTCTCGGACCGAAGTCAACTCTTCCTTTGTCGTGGCCACTATTCTGTGAATGTCTAGGGCTATTGCTGTCTGTCTCACACTTTTAATGGAACATTAGCGACAGTTCGCAGACTTGATCCGTTCTCACAAGGTCATACAACCTTTGGGTCGAAATGAGTGCATGGAAGCACAGCGACAGGTTTCCTTTCGTCGCATCCGCTTTGGCCTTGAGCTGAGCGATACTGCTTCTCTCTCGTAGCCACATCTTCTTGGAGACACCTAGCTTCCCAGTTTTCGTATTCGTTCGGGTCGTCGCTCGGAGACGATCGCACAAAGCCTCAAGCTCCAGCACTGTTTGCCGCAAGTCATCTTCTAAGCCCAGGGTACTGATCAAATCAACGTTGGGCATGAGTGCGTTCGGCTTCTCGGACTGCAATTCTTGCAGGGCATTCGTGACTTGGCCCAGCACAGCCTGCAGGGTCGAGAGCTCGTTGGTCAAGTGCAAGAACTCGTCGGGAATATTCTTGAGGGATCGGAGGAAATGGATGCCCTTGCCAACTGCCGCGGTGGCTTGCGTCAGTGCGATGACGCTTGCTGCGACCGAGAGGGGATCCATCTGTGACAAGGGTTGGAGTGTTCTTTCGTACGAGGCAAGCCCACAACGGAGTTGACGATCGCAAGACCAGCAGAACGATAAATGGCACGGAAAGAGAAGTCGACATAAAAAAAAGTTGACGTGGGTGAAGATGACGTGAAGGAAGTTGACGTGAAGAAAGTTGATGTGGAGAAAGCTGGCGAGAAGCGATGTTGACGAGAGTAAAAGAGCCCGGTCGGTCGGTGCCCGACAAGAAGTGAGCCATCAGAACGCCTCGAAGTCAGCCCGACAAGAGTCTAAGCCACGGTGATGGTTGTACAGGCATCAGCCAGTCGATGCCTCAGGCGATTGAACAATAAGGCTCGCCGATTGGGTGCCTTACACCATTTTCAGGCCGTTGACCGGCGGCCTGGTTCGCCCTCCTCCATCCTGCATACCTAGGTCCTAACAACACCCTCATCAGTTTCTGAGTACTCTGACGCCAAAGGACCAAATAACATCACATGCGGCCCAGTGTAAACATCAAGCCACGCTTCTCTTATTTAATACTTCTAAACAATATTCAATGACCAGCAACCAACGCAAGTCTATCCTCATATCTGGGTATCAAACCATCGGCCGCCCTACGGCCAGTCCAATTCCGCTCCCAACTCCGTGTCAGTCCTCACGCAAACTCCGCGTCTAGCCCGTACTCCGCATCCATGTCGGGATTGTCATCGTCCTCGAATCCTCCCTCGTACTCGCCGCCGCCGCCTCCAAACTCCTCGCCGTCCCCGTCGCCGTAATTTTCCGTTTCGTCAAACTCTTCTTCTTCCTCCTCCGCAGGAGCTGCCTCGCCGTCGCCGGCAACGCTCCCGTCAGGCGCGTCATTCGCATCGTCGGCTCCAAAGGTGCTACCCGCCACGCTTGTCTTGCCGCTTGTCGCCTCCGATCCGGGGCCGCCGATGTTGGGCATGTCGAAGATGTTGCGGATGGCGTCGTAGTTGATCCTCTTGGACCACGCGCGGTCTTTGGCCACGTTGATGGCTGCCTCGGCGGCTGAGCTGGCAGGGCTTGTCTGTCCTTCGCCCATTCTAGCACGCTTGCGCCTCTTGCGAGTCTGTTTCGGCCGTTCCGCCTCAATCTTTTTCCTGAACACCTTTTCCTGATGCTTCCGTAGCCACTCCTTATTCTGGTTCACCCAGATCATCTCCTTGATCTGAGCTTCTTCCGGCGACAGTAAACAGTTCATGACCTCGAGGTCGTCGGCAAACTCATCCTCTGTCACATCCGCAGACATCGACACCTCTTTTTGGGGCCGTTGTTGTAGTGCCCAAACGGTGTGGATCTGCGCGCGCTGTTCAGCATTTGAGTAGGCCATGGCGTGCTCGTACGTCAACGGGTCGTTGAAGATCTCCTCAATCACGCCCTCCAACTCCTGTTCGTCTTGCTCCCACTCTTCGTTGATGGGCAGCGAGGGCTTATCGGGTTTCCCGTTCGCACGCTGCCTGGCGTCTTGCTCGGCATCCTCATCCATGGCATCACCAAATTCTTCCACAAGATTATCCAGTCTTTCCACGTTGTTTTCTTCGCCCTCCTCTCCCTCCTCCGCGTTCGCATTATTAAATTTGTTGACAAGGGAGGGGTTGTCGGCAATTTGTGATGGTAAAGGTGGGATGATGAATCCATCGTCGTCGCGTCGATATTTCACGGCGGGAGCTTTGGTGAGATCGGCACCTCCCCGAGGGGCTTTGGCAGCTGTATCCCTTGACGCCTCCCCATCCACCCCATCTTCCGCTCCAACTTCCGGCCTCTTGCGTTTCCGCCCCTTGCTCTCCGCCATCTGCTTGTACTCTTCCGTCTGCCTGTAGAACGAGGGCGGGTCGTGCGAGCTCTCCAGGAAATCCTGTTTCAGAAAGTCTTCGACCGACATGCGACTAGATTCGGTGAACTTGAACTCTTGCAGGCGACTCTGGATGGTGTGGTTGGTGACTTTGACGATGTAGACGACCTCACGTACGGTTCGTCGAAAGTTGTGCATTCGCGCCGCCATCAGCAAGCAGGCGCCGCAAATGCCCGAGGGGCGACGGCCCATAACCATCCAATCTCGACTCATCCGTTTGACGAGACGAACGGCGTCCTCGGCGACCTTTGCCGTCTCTTGGTGAAACTCCATCTTGGTTGCAAACCGCCAGATGAGGTCTTCGGGGTACACGGGGATCAATCCGTCGTTGCCAATCGGGACGACCTCGTTGAGTTTCTTGAAAATGCGCCCAAGCTTGAAGACGTTGAGCTGGACCAAATCAGCCAGGTCGATGAGCATGAGTTTACAGGGCGGTTCGGCTCTGCATGCAGCGTAGAGACACACGGCGGCAACACTGGTCAGCGTACGACCCTGGATGAAGTTTGCGCTCGATGCCAGCTTGAAAACCTGCGTTCCGGCAGTCACCAAGCTATCGCTGACATTGAGTTGCTGAGCATAACCCTGCATCAAGCTCTTCGCTTCCCGAATGCTCTTCTCCCGATCATCCGAACCACCCACTCTTCTAAAAGCCGGACCCATGCTGCGAACACCAGCCTGGTCCGCACCAATATAAGAACCCTGGACCATGGCCGCGCCCGAGGACGTCTCTCCGAACTGGACCTCGGCGACGATGTTGCTGTCGTCGGCGATGCGACCACACGTCTGACAAGTGCCGTCGACGACATTGGGCTTCGGACACGCCTTGTTGGGGCACTGCGGCCGGGAGGGATGGGCGAGCGAGGCATTCCGGTTGATTGCTGTGCGGGCGATTTGGGCTTGGGCGGTAGCTGCGGCTCGGCGTTCTTCGCGCTCGCGCATGGCTCGGACGGGATTGGGTTTTGAGAATCGAGGTTTGGCCACGGGGCGTTGGCCAGTCGGGGCCGTCTTGGGCGGAGTGAGGAACGAAGACATGGCGAGGGATCAAGTTTGGTTGAGCGAAGAAGTCGAATTGCCGAGAACAGAATCGCGGTTTCGGAAGATGTGCAAAGTCGACGGCATTCAGCGTTGGATTATCGTTCCTTTTCCAGCACCACTACTCTCTCCTCCCCCAGACCGTCAAACGGCCAGCTCAAGTCGGGTTATCAAAGCAAACTCTGGCAAAACAGAAGACGCGAGGGAAAAAAGAAAGAGAAAAAAGATCGTGTTGGCAAGCCCGCGTTGGCGATGTAAGTGGATTCAGACCGGACGCGTCTCTATGCAGCGCGAGATACTGGTCGAGAAAATTGGTGAGCCGGGTCTGCGGCGGGGTTTTTTTCCTGGCTTTGGTGGTTTTTGTCGGTCGATGGTCGAGTGGGGAAGCGTGACGCCTCGCTTAAGCTCTGCCGTTTTCTGAGTCATGTGCCGTCGAGTGCAGGCAGCGATGGTTCGAATACCGGTGGGCAGTGATTTTTGCGGTCTGCCTGGTATGCACAGAGGTGTATTTCTGGGTTCACCGACGACGATCGAGGGGATTGGGAATGCGTAAAAATTCCAAAAGGTGTTTGTTCCGACGAGGCATCAAGGAACGTTTCTGCCCGCGCCTTTTCGGAGGTGGGTGACGAAAGGCAGCGAGCAGCCCGACGATTATCCGGTACGCCATTGTCGTGCTCAAGCACCCAGATGGAGAGGCGCTCGTATTGTTGTTTATTACACTCACCACAAACACTCACTATTGTTACCTCTACAGGCATCCTAGTCCTTCACAAAGGTGCACAACACACAGCCAACCAATTACCCCCCCCCACGCCTGCAAAGCCCGTGACTCAATGCCACCAACCCCTCATCCCACATGCCCAGCGTGAACATTCGCCCTTCACGGCTCCGCGGCCCCAACTTCCGGAGCGCATGCATATACATCGCACATACCTCGGAACGCCGTCTGACTTCCACCATCGCAGCATCTCAGCTACATTACGAAAAGAGTGGGAACAATAAGGTAGGTCTCATCCTTCTGGTGAAGGCGGGGGATTGGTCCAATTACGTCAGAAGTTTGTTGGTTGGCTTCCCCCGCGGTTGGAACACGGGGGTGATTAGGAATCATGTTGGACGTCGAGTGGCTTGGCCTGTGAAGAACAAACATAAAAGCGTGGACGTTCCTGCAGAGAACACACTCGTCGATAATCATCAATTACACTATTCTTCTACTTGACGCTCAAAATGGCATCTTTCACCCTCGCTGCCGGCCCGGACACTGATCTCTGGAAGAAGCCGCCCTCCTGGGTAGTCTCCACGGGTACGGCCTCACCTCTTTCACTCCATTCTCAACTCACTAACCATCTTAACCAGCCCCCTCCCGCTCCCACTCCTCCGGCCCCGCAACCAGCTTCTCATCCGCCTCGGTGACCTTCACCACCACCTACGTGCAGCAGTACGACCAGGCCGGCATCCTCCTGGCCCTCACGCACCCGACCGCCGGCCGCAAGTGGATCAAGGCTGGCATCGAGTTCTACAACGGCACCGCCCGCCTCTCCGTCGTCGCCTGCGACGCCTGGGCCGACTGGAGCGTCGCCTCCGCCGAGCACGCTGAGGAGATCGTGTCTGGCGCCCGTCCCGTCACCATCGCCGTCGAGAAGGACTCCAGCAACCTGGGGAGCTCGCTGTGGATCTACGTCGTCGACGGCGAGGCCAAGACCCCGCTGAGGGAGATTTGCTGGGTCTACGGCAAGGACAAGGGCGAGGACTGGGATCTGGAGGTGAGCGCCCTGGTGGCACGTCCTGGCAAGGAGCTCGACACTGAGTTGGAGGTCAAGTTCAAGGACTTTGATGTCAAGTGGGCAAAGTAAGGTAGTCGGTCACTGTGAGGTAGTCAACCATCCATAGCTACAAGATCACTTCTCCAACCAAACATCACGTCACAATACACAATAGAACCAATGTGAGGCGGCCGAATTTCTCATTACCTCGACCCTGACGGAGCTCACGCCAGGGAGGATCGCTCTGCGACCCTTGACTACCTAGGTATATCAATCATCAAGATCGTAACATCATTGCGGCGAAACCATTCGCCCCCGAGACCATGCAGGGTCCATCTTCGCATCCCCCAACTCATGTATCCTCCAACCTTACAAAGGGAAAGAGTTAAACGATTGTTGCCGAGAGATGTGATTGTTTTGTTTTTGTGTTTTTTTTAACCAGGCAGCTACCCCGAGAGACGGAGGCACACGAGCCCATCCGGTGGGACCCGTGCGATGTTATCCTCGTCTCCCTGCTTGGGGGCGCTACCTGTCGGTTTCGAATGGAGATGTTTCCTTTTGCCGTCCCAGTGGTCTATGCATCGTGAATAACGCCCAACCGTTCCGTGAAAGCAAATCCAAACAGTTGACTCCATGCGGTAACACTGTTTTTGTTTTTCTGAGGTGGTGCAAAACATTGGCTCGTCATCAATCTTGGCCGTTTTGCGTTGCGGGTAAAAAGCAATAAAGCAGACAGCAGCTGTCCGTTCCTTTTTTTCCCTTCTGTTGTTGAATATGCATGGCAAGATCCAGTGCCTGTAAATGCAACGCCAGACAAAGAAAAAAGTGACCAAATGCGGCATGAAAATGGGTATCAAAGCGGAGCTATAACGACGATGCAGAACTGACAAACGCCCAGGACATACCAAAAACACAAAAATGGAGCGGAGGACAATGGCTCGTATGCGGCGGATTAGATCCTCTCAGCCCGTGTACTCATCAAAGATTCGGTCGGCCAACCTTTTGAGAAGTGGAGAAGTAGTCAAAACGAACTAACTCCCAAATGGGGACTTTCAATCTGATGAGGGAGCATGAAAAGCAAACCAACGCCCGCTGAAGTCCAGAGTTCCCATGGTGTCGCTTTTTTTTGTGTTTTTTGTTTTCGGTGTGTCGGGTGTGCTTAGTTCCACGCTCGTCCTCCTGCCATGAATCACCCTCGGGTTATTCACACGCGCTTCTGGAGGCCTGAGAGTAGTTTGGTGCAGTGGTGGCCCAGCTTTCAGACGGTCCTCGGGGTGCGAGCGTTGCTCACGTCGATGACGTCGTCCAGGTGGTTGCACATGGCCACAAACAGGTCGAAGAACAGCTTGCTGCCACCCGCCTCCATCTCAGCCTGCATGGTCCCGCTCCGCTTGAACGTCTTGCGGCAGCGGATGATCAGGGCGAGGTAGTGAGCGCGCAGGCGGCTGTCCGAGTCGGGGGTGTGGGCGTAGGCGTACTGGGCGGACCGCAGGATGGTGGCAACGTCGATGCCGGCCTGCAGCCCCTGCTTGCGCAGGGCCAGACGCTTGAGCTCCTCTAGGCCGTATCGATCCGCGGCGCAGTAGATGACCGTGTCGCGGAGGATGGTGGCGTTGACGCTGGACAGGAATACGGTGGCCTCGGAGCCGTTGGCGGCACCGGTGCCTGCGCGGCCACCTCCGTTTTCGGGGATGGGGGAGGTGTGAGGCGTTCGCGCTTGGTCCTCGAGCTCCCAAGAGTTGCGGTTGCGGTTGTGTAGCAATCGCGGATAGTAGTCACCCTTGTAGAGGTACTCGAGGAGGGCGGAGAAGGCCTCGGGTTCTTCGTCGGGGAGGGAGATCCTCCTGCTCTGCGCATCGCGGTAGCCGCTCCGCAAGGCGGCCTCGAAGAAGGGCGACTGGCGGAGGACGTCCTCGTGCGCTGCAAAGAGCCGGCCGTCGCGGCCTACCGTCAGGGTGACGATGGGCGAGGGCGAGGGCGCGGTGGCCGTCGCCGAAGTGGCGGCAGCGGCGGCGGCGGCAGTGGTGGACTTCTTGGGGGGTTTGGGGGCGGTCGAGTCCTGCTCAGTGAGCGACCTCTGCAGTTTCGATAGCTTCGTGGGATCCCGGATGGAGCCCGATCTCTTGAGTCGTGTAGCCTTCTCGACGCGGCTCTGCGTCTGGTCCTGGGACCGGAAAGAGCGCTTGAACATGGCTGCGGTGGCGGGGTTGTAGATGTGACTGGAGAGCGAACTCGTTGTGGGATTCAAGGATGGGAGTGAATGACCGAGAGGATAAAGGACAACCGAGACGAGTAGCAGGTCGGCGGCCGGTCGTTTATATAGGTATCTCGGGGGGTAAGGCTCCCAGCTTGACGGGCTTGTCTAGAGAGCGACGAAAAGAGCGAAGAGAGGAAAAGAGGTGGGGGAGAATCGGGGGGGAAAGTCGGGGGAAAGAGAGTGTGAGAGAGAGAGCGACGCACAAAAGATTGACTAGGGGTCCGGGCGGAAGAAGATGCCTCTGGCAAGACAGGATCCTCGTGATAGCTTTGCGACCCTTTTTTGGTTGTGTGTGGGGGAAAGAAGGAGAAGGTCGGAGTCGTCAGCGAAGGGTGTGGGATATTTGTACGGCCTCAGCATCCACCGGCGGCGCAACGCGGGACTCCCATTCGCCGGCGCCAAGGGCCCAGCCATTCAGATTCGCGATCTGGGATGCGGGCAGGACGAGCAAGAAGGGCTGAGAAACAAGGCACCACCAGGCACGCCCCCCAGACGGCCAGCCCTGCGATGCCATCCATAGTATCCATCCTTCATCCATCATCCATGTACCCTCACCGGCACGCCCTCCACCACGTCAGTGCAAAGTACACGGATGGTACATCCGGCTGCGTCTTGGGCGGTCGGGTACCTTAATTTAGGCCTCGTGCTAGGCCTCGGCGGCGGGGGAGACGGGATGGGTACCTTGAAACGGCTGAAGTCGCCGTACTCGTTGTCGGTGACCGTTCCAAAACGCACACGCCCAAGACGCCCCCCGGGATTGCGGCCTCACTCCTCAGGGGAAAACCCGAGGCGTGACCTCGACTGACCGAACAACGAACAACACACACCTCACCACACCTCACCGCAGTCTAATTTCTAATTGCCTCAGGACCAACAATGCGTTGTCCGCGCTCCATCGACTTGCACCGTCCGCACGTGAGCGCCTCGCCATGCGCCAATTCGTCCGCCGTCCAAAGAACGAGGCCGCAGATGGATGCCCAAGCCCAGGTATCGGTCCAACGTTCGCCCGTCGCCTCGATCCAACTTGCACTCGATTGTGCAGAGTGACTTGGCTCCCTCCGCCCTTCGGACAGCTTCCCCTCAGTGGTCGTTCGACTCATCGCGACAACCACTCACGTCGCCGCCATGCCGTGTCACCGTCTCACCGTCTGCATGCCCAATCCACCGCGCCTTGGAATAGCAGCAACAGCCGCCAGCCCGGTTGCATCTCCTATCTGCTCCTCCTATCTGCTCCTCCTATCTGCTCCCGCATTATTGGCCTCGGCCTTGTGTCCCTCCCTCCAGAAGAGCCAAACGGTCAGCCCAAGATGGGTGTCCCAACCCAGCTTACCAGCCTCCCGCCTCGCAGAATCTTGGGGAATCGCCACGCTTCTGCACCCGGATCTTGCTGTCATGACTGCCTCAAGCTCAGATCTTGTTGATCCGTGCCGAGACACTGTCCGCGAATTATCCTCTGTCCGACACTCGCTAAAGCACAGCACCGACAAGCACTAACGCAGCCTTAATCGTAGTGCACGAACCCCTCTTTTGTGTAAGTGCGTGATGCCGACGCCGACGCCGATGCCGATGCCGCGATTGAACCATGCGTCATCCCAAAGCCTGTCCCGCTCGTTCGGGGTCATACCGGATCCGCAGCCGTCTCCTTGTCCGCGGCAGACTCCGTCCAAGGAGTCTGCATCGAGCTTGAAACTCTCTCCTCAACAAGTTCGGTCCAAGATTAGATTCGCGAAAGGGTTGAGGACGATGCCTAACCCAAAGCCTCCAAGTGCTTGACATCAGACTACGTCGACCCCTATTGCACCACTCGCACCTGCATCACCATCGTAACATCTGCAAAGAAGATTCTGGAAACCCGCCATCTCAGGGGAAGCGGTGTCAAATTCCCATAAACCCACCAATTCAGAACCCCCAATTAGCAATCTAGGTCAAGTGATCGATCTCTATGCCCGACTAGGCCCAAGTTCCTCCTGATAGCAACCCAACCCGCCTTCCACTCCCACTTATGCCCTCATTTCAATCGCCAACTCATCCTTTTCCAAGGTCTTGAAACATACAAGCCCCTTTTTCGTCCCCGTTGGCGCCCATTCAAGAATCCAGTGCGTCATGGACGGCTGCAATGGCGCGCGCCTCCGAGAGCGACCACGTGAGGCCCTCGCGGATACCGATTATTCCTTGCATCAAAACGTACACTGTTCAAACATCAGAAGACATTCGGGGCCAACCTCGGAAGTCACTTACTAATGGGCGCCAAGAGGATGAACCCAATGCAGTAGACTGTCACCGCTTCTTGAGAACCGACTTGGCTCGCATCAAGCCAGAAAAATGGGTAATAGTCGGTGATGAGGGTCCCGATGGCAGCCCAACCAAGGTAGAGACCGGCGAGGAAGATAAGCCCGAGGATGTGAGATACGATTGTCTGAATCATGTTAGTGGTCAGTCGTTGTCAGGATGCCGGCAACTCACAATGGGGCGCTTGATGCTGTTGAGCCAGAAGATCTCCGTGACCATGATGGCCGAACCGAGCCCATAAAGAGCGAGAATAACAAATGCTCTGAACCACCCTTCCCCAAACAAGTCACTGACTGTGATACTGGTTAGCCAATACGTAGGCGGTGGTCGGGGAGACATACATGGGGCATCGGGGACAACCATTGTCGTATCGGTCCAAAGCAGTTCGGCGTTGGGCGCAGGTGTAGGCTGGGGCTCCGGTGGTTCGCCGTCATTCTGGCGAGTGATGAACCAGTAGATGACCGAGTTCACGAAACTGGCAACGACAACGGCGGTGTAAAACATGGTGAAGTAGAACTGCTTCCGAAGGCTCGCCATGTTGCGGGGAAGGGACATGGCTGTGATGATCCATCCCTCAATACCATCAAGGTAGTCATCCTGATGAGGATAGTACAAGTGGGTGAACGTCCAGGACTTTGGGAGAATTGTCAGCCGGGAAAGGTATGGGTGCAGGCGAGGGACTTACAAAGGTGACGAGGTGGTAGAGAAAGACCAGAAAGAAGCAGATGATGGAGTAATCAAAGATGAGCCGCCAGTTAGAATAGTCCGACTCCTCGTTGAGCTTGTAGTCGGCAATCATGGCGCCGGTGCCAATGATGAAGGCAAGCATCAGTCCTCGGAGGATGACAAGAACATTTTGCGGGATGAAGCGCCATGGCGAATGGCTGGCTCGCAAGAAAGCAGGCTGTTGAGGTTGCCCCGTCAGTATCAAGACACAAAGCATCGAAGGTGCAGGACTCACGTAGTCTTGCAGGGTGTTTGGCCCGGGCAGGCCGTTGATGGCTGTGAGAAGAGGAGCTGTGTCCATTTGGATGGCTGGAACAGAAGAGCAGAAGCGACGGTGCAAAAATGACAAATAAGACTGATGATGGACACGGAGAGGAGGAGGACAGGCGATGATAAGTAATGCTGGAGACACAGGAGAGAAGAGGATGGTGCCGAGCTCGAGACGAGGCAAGCTGGCAAGCGACTGGACGAGACGAGTGACGATGTTGGCGAAGGAAAAGAATGAAGCACGTCTCGGAGAAGACGGAGGATGTGAGGACACTCGGGTCTGAAGCACAGACCGGCCAAGTGCAGAGGTGGAAGGCGCCCGCTTCGTTCTCTTTGAGGCAGGAGACAGGACAGCTCTGGTGTTGACAGGTTGGCTTGAAAATGTTCGTGTTTTTTGAGGCAGGAAGCAACCCAAAGCAATTGCGGTCCGGCAGTCCACGGTTCAAGCAGGTGGGCCAGAGGTCCGATGTATCGGTCGTTTCCATGAGCAGAGACAGAATGCTGAATTAATTTACTGTATTAAATTGTCCCGATCGATATCTTACATGGCCTCGGTCTGCACGCCCCAGACAGTTCATCATCAGGCCTCTCCATCAGTCATGCTTCGGGGCACTGGCGGCGCCTTCCTGCTCCATGCCCTGGCATCCGGTAATCTTGCCGGCCATCTGCTCGACCTTGCCGTATCCCTGGTTCGGATCCCGTTGCTCCCCAACCTTCTTTAGCGCAGCGAGTCCTGCCGCCTTGTCTTGCTCGCCCGAGGCCTTCCACGCGTGGGAGTTGGTTAGGACGCCGACGGTGGCCTGGAGAAGGAGGCAGGTCAGAGTGTGTGTCAGATGAGGCTGGAGGGCAGGAACTTACCTCGGCAGCACCCTTGACATACTGGTAGTGGCTTCCAATGATGCCTGGCTGCGCAGTGCCTTGCTGCTGCTGCTCCTGGCTGGTGTTGCTGTTGTTGTTCTCTGCCATGGTGACGGATGTGGTGGCTTGTGGTTGTAAGTGGCTTGCTGTTGCTTGTTGCTGAGTATTGGGCAAGTGTCAATTGGATGAAGAGAAATGGCAAGAATGACAAAACACGGCAGGTCTCGGTCTTAAATACGCCCACTACAAGCTCGGTGCTCCCCTCCGGCAATCGAGCGATGACATCGATATCGTCCTCATGCCGCCGTTAATGACATCACCCACTTCCCCATGATTCACGCTGCCCCTCCACACTTTCCCGCAAGCCGTTCGGGAGGGAGAGGTGGCAGGCGGGGCGTCAAGCCACAGCGCACGCCACAGACAAGCCACACCAGCTTGCAGGCATGTGCTCTGATGCCTCAATTGACCACCCGCCAGCGTGGCCTGTGCGCTCCGGCGAGAGCCACCATGTCCAGTTCTCGACATCACCAAGCTCCAGCTCCAGCTATTGTCGCCGCGTCCAACTCTCCCACCACCACATTCTGCCCGCAACAACCGTCGCCATGCTCTCAAGCCTCCAGAACCCGCGGCAGGCCGCCGCGCAGCTCATGAACTTTGCGCTCATCCTGTCGACAGCTTTCATGGTATGTCGTCTCATTTCCTCCGTCCCTGCGCTCCCGTCTCACGTCGCTAACCTGTGCTCGCAGATGTGGAAGGGCCTCTCTGTCATCACCGACTCACCATCCCCGATCGTCGTCGTCCTCTCCGGCTCGATGGAACCCGCCTTTCAGCGCGGCGACCTACTCTTCCTGTGGAACCGAAACATACTGAGCGAGACGCAAGTGGGCGAGGTGGTGGTCTACGAGGTGCGAGACAAGGACATTCCCATTGTGCACCGGATTGTTCGCAAGTTTGGCAGCGGGTCAGGTTCCTCGGCTCTATGCAGTACCAGAAGCAAAGCTAACACGTGTGGACATGCAGAGAAAAGGCCCAGCTCCTAACCAAGGGCGACAACAACCTTTCCGACGACACGGAGCTGTACGCCAGAGGGCAAGACTTTTTGGTGCGCAAGGACATTATCGGCAGCGTCGTGGGATTCTTGCCCTTTGTCGGATACGTGACGATTCTGCTATCCGAGCACCCTTGGCTCAAGACGGTGATGTTGGGACTGATGGGTTTGTTGGTGGTGCTGCAGCGAGAATAGACTTGGGGTTAGATGAACGACAGCGAGCGAGCGATGTGGAGGACCGAATCTATACCATAGCCACGGCAACTGGATTGATACCCTGATGCACAGGACTTGCACTTGATTGCACCTAATCGTGACAATGCTAAGAGCTGTCAGGGCCGAGGGCCGGAGGAGCGTCGGCGGCTGTAGTACGTACTCTGCGGCATGCAGCCGCCGATCGGACGATACCGAGAGGGAGCCCGGCGGAGAAGCAGCCATGAGGCGGAGGAGACTCCAGCGGCGAGGCCGTGCCGCGGTGGGCTAACACTGATTTCCTTTAGCTCGATGCCGATCACTGCCAGAAGGGCACTGGACATTTGGCTGAAAATATCATCGTCGGCTGATTCGTGGTTAGTCGCCGTGAGCTGGACGTGGGAATGCTAGTCTGGTGTTGGTCGCGGTCACCTCAGCAGCAAGTTGAGTATCGCTGTTTCACGACTCCCTGAAGCCAACAAGGACCAGCTAAAATTTATACGAAAAATAGATACCAACGCCCTCTCAAGTCCGCCGGTCCACAAGGCTGCACACCAGCCAATCTTCTTCCCCTTCCCCTTACAGAAGTCTCCGGGACCAGGGTTTCACCACCAGGGGCAGCGGCCAATAGGCGAGTACTATCTAACACGCTTTGCGCCTAGTAAAGGCGGGCCAAGAGGAAAAACGGCCCTGGGTGTGAATCCTTTAGACGTCGCTTAATTAGCAGCAGGAGGATCCAGAGGGGGGGGACATCGCGAAACGAGTGGGCATGAAGAACAAATTTCCCTTTCCCTTTCCTTTCTCTATTTTTCTCTTTGGTTTACTGGGAAGAGGCATTCACTCGTTACTGTGTCTTTCTTCGTTTACTTGTTTTTTTATCTTGTTCATCATCCATTCTTTGGTGCAAGACTCACACTCGCTTCAACACCACGGTCGACGACGACGATACTGCTAGGCTGACATCACGCAACCTCACCAGCTTCCACTCGCTCAACTCTGCCCGCCATGGCGTCTCACTCGGTTCAGCCCGAGTACACGCGCGCCGCCACGTCAACGCCCACCCCGACATCTCCTCCAGCCACGCAACAACTGCCACCAGGTCAACAGCAGCAGTTCTCTGATAGCCAGCAACAGGGCCAGTTCCAACCAGCGTACTTCCAACCATACGACGCAAGCCAACAACAACAATTCCAGCACTTCCAACAACACCAGCAGCAACAATTCCAACAACAACTCCAGCAACAGCAACAACACCCCGTCTACGTCGCCAACGCCCTCAAAGCCTGGGTCTACACCAAACTCGCCCTTCACGCCGCCTCCATCATCTGCAGCATCTGCGTCATCGCCCTCAGCTTCAGCATGCCCGACGCCGACGACACGCGCTACGTCTTCATCCTCTGCACGCCCATCTTCTTCCTCGCGCTCATCTGGGACGCCGCCGAGATCGTCACCTGGCTGGTCCGCAAGCGCGTCGCCGGCATCCACCCGGGCGCCCACGTCGGCGTCTCGCTCATCATCTGGCTCGGCGCCGCCTGCATCGGCGGCATCCAGTCGGCCTACGTGTCGCTGACGGCCCACGACAACGACGACGACACCTGCTGGGACAGTGGTTCTCAAGAGTATGTCGACTGCCAGTCTTCCTCGTCCAGCGCCCTCATCGCCGCCGCCGCCTTTGCCTGCCTCGTCTGGTTCCTCCACTTCACCCTCTTCGTCGGCGCCTGCGTCGACACGGCCAAGCGCAACGCCGCCAACCGCCGCCGCGTCGTCGTCGTCGGCCCGCCGTACTGGGGCCCCATGGCCCAGGGCTGGCAGCCCATGCCGCAGCATTGCCCGCCGCAGAGCCCCGGGCTTCAGCAGACCATGATGCCGGTCCAGTCTCAGAACATTCCGCTCCAGGACCGGAGTCAGACCGGGTACGGCAAGGAGGGGGGCCAGTCGAGCGCGCAGCCTGCCAGCGGGGGGATCACCGAGTACTACTCGCCGTCTGAGACGAGGACCTGAGGAGTTGCGGAAGGGGATGCAGATGTAACTTGATTATTCTAGAGGAACGTTGAGCGTCGGGTAGACATTGAACGGGAATTCCGCAATCATAAATCATAGACGCAGACGGTAGGGGAAATACCACAGCCAATATACACAAACTCATCATCCAAACCTTAACATGCCAACAGAATGAATTATAAACACCCAGCATACATCGACAAACATTACACGAATGGGTATACTCCAAACCGTCCTAAGCGGATCACACAATGAACGAGGCCCCTAGCCAAACCCGCCTGCCTACCAGCCCGCCATACCATGGTCTATCGCAACAGAAAAAGCACAACCCAGCCAGAACCCGTAATCCAGAACCCGGAAACCAGGCCATAACAGAATCAACGCAACCCACGTCACTCAGCATCCTCCTGGTCCTGCCACCGCCGCGTCCCCAGCTTGCGCATCTTCTTGGGACTCCCAGGCGCGCTCGCCGTCCTCGACGCCGCCTCGCCACTGACGCGCATGCGCTCCAGCTTGCGGCCCAAGTTAGACACGCCCTCGGCCGTAGCAGGCTTAGACGGCGGCGCAAAGTCGTCGCGCTCCTCGAGCGGACGGCGCTTAGTCGGGCTGCGCGACGCCAGCTCGCGCTTGAGAATACCGTTCTCGCGGCGCAGGCGCTCGACCTCGTCCTCGAGATCCTCAATCAGCACATTCTCCTTGTCGCCGTCACCATCATCGCCGGGAGCCAGGCCGCGCTCCAGGACCTCGACCTTGCGGTCCCAGTGCTCGTCGTTGCGCTCCTGCTCGAGGGCCATCGAGGCCTTCCAGCGCGCCATCTCGAGGGCCAGGCGCTGCTCGAACTCGGCGGCGCAGTCGTCGCGGATGGCGGCCTCGAGGTCCAGCATGCGGTCCTCCATGGTCAGCAGGTGGGCCTCGGCCGAGACGCGGGCCTCGGCCTGCATGTCGGCCTCGATGCGCAGCTGGTCGACCTCGTCACTAAGGCGGGCGATCTCCAGCGCGGCAATCTCCATGGTGGCGCGCTCGTCGGAGCTCATGGGCGGCGTGTAGTTGCGGTACGGGCCGGATCCGGGAGGCATGAACGGCCGGGCGTGCTGGTGCGACGGGCTGGGCGTCCGGTTGCTGGCCATGGGCGGCGGGTGCGCGAGGATGGTGGTGGTGATGGAAGGGATGCGCGGCACCGTCACCTCGCGTGCCAGGGCGCTGTAGCGCAGGATCTGAGACGTGGCGTTGAAGTCGCCGCGGGGGTCGGCCGTGACGATCATGATGCCTCGCTGCGGGTTGCGTCGCGGTGCGTGCGGATGCGCCGTGTTGGACGACGACGGGAATGAGTTGGAGAAGAGCAGCTCGGTGAGTTTGCATTGCCGGTAAGGCACGATGTTGGGCTGCAGGCGTTAGTATTCTCTTCTTCTCCCTCTCTCCTTCTCTTCACTGCCCTGGAATGGATCGAGTGCACTCACCTTGGCCGAGTTCCCAACCTCGCTCTGCGTCTGCAGACACTGACCGAGATACATCAGACTCTCATTGATCTTGCCCGCCTCAGCCAGCGTCGCGCCCTGTGTCTTGGCGTCTCGCGCCCGCTCGCTGCCAGCCAGATCGACAATAGTAAACCTGCTGCCCTCCCATGGCCCACCTCTACGGCTACGCGTGCGCTTCTTGACCTCGAAGCAGAAGAAGCCGTGGCTGCGGCTGGACACGCTGTTGCTGCCCGTGCCCGTGACCCTGCGCTCCTGCAGGCCCGTCTCGACGACGGCGAGGGCCTCGGCGTACGTGGCGCAGACGACCTTGCGCAGGCCGGCGACGACCTTGCGGTCCGGCGACAGCTCCGTCGACTTGAAGAGCAGCGGGCGGCGGCGCAGCTCCTTGGTGGCGCCCGACTTGGACGGCGGCGTCAGCAGGTCGTAGATGCGGTCGTTGTGCACCTCGTACATGGAGATGACGACGGCGTACTCGGCCGACGGGTCGCACGAGACGTGGATGCCGCTGACGTCGGGCAGCTGCGGGAGCGCCGAGGTTCGTTGCGCCTGTCGTCGAGGCGGAGGGGACAGCATGCTGTGGTCGCCCTTTAGATAATCTTTAGCAATATTCTTGACACGGCTCGCCGCCGTGAGCGACATGAAGTTGCGCGGCTTGGCCCGCTTGGGCGTGGTAGGCAGGTTCATGGTGCTCGTCGACGGCCTGAGGTCTCCCAGCGGCAACCGCTCGTCGAGAGAACGATCCTATCGCTCCTCGGCCTCGGTGACAAGTCGGACACTTTTCGGACTCGCTGCCGATTCCCGGGGAAAGGCGCCGGGCATGGTCCCAGCCAGCGTCGACACTTGACGGGTGGCGCTCGGGGGGTTGACATAGGGAAGGAGTCGCGGCCGGGGTCGTACAATCATGGGGGTGGCGGCGCGGGAGCCTGCCCTTGACGCCGTCAGGTTCTCGCCCGCGGCGTCGAAGAACTGCGGCGCAATCGTCAGCGGCGACTCCGAGGCGTCGCATGCCTGCAGAGACTCCTGCGCGGCGTACAGCGAGTGCGTGTCCAGCATGTTCTCGCCGATGGATCGGAACACGACGTCCATGGCGAGCTGTGTCAGGCCGCGCTGGCTCTTGGAGCCCAGAATCGTGTGTGTCTGCGTCCATCAGCATTCATTCTTCACACCCAGCCGGGAATAAACCTCTTCTACCTTTCCTGACCCAGTGACGCCCAGCGTAGCCACCACAGCATCGGTGCCCTCGCCGCCCTGAGGCGCCAGCACGCCCTCGACAAGCGAGGCGATCCCCGTGGAATCAAAGACATCCAGCTGCGAGGCGTCCTCCTCAAAGACCTGGGTAAAGGCAAACTTCTCAATGGCGCGCCGCCGGTCCGTCGGCGGGTTCAGCGTGATGTGCGTCGGGTGCGGCTCCGTCTCGGGGTCCTCAACGTTGAGGATGCGCTCGGGGATGGCGCTGCCGTGCGGCGGCGGTCGTAACCGGAGGAACACCTCGAAGAGGTTGTGCGAGGACTTGCGCGACGCGTCCATGGCGGGCGAGCGGGCGGGTTGGATGGATGGACAAGAAAAGGCCGAGGCTTTTTTTTCTTTTCGAAATGTTTTCTTTTCGACAGCAGAGTCCCGGGATTGAGCTTTGCGTTGCGGTGCAGGTGAGGAGGCGGTGGGTTCTGGTGATGGAGCAGAGTCGGTACAAGCCAGGTTCATGGATGCACCATTGACGAGTCAAAGATGCGGGTGCGGGCTGCACATTTCACCTGGGGGGGGCTGTTTACCGAGTGGTTGATACATGCTGCTGGCCGGGCAACCTGCGGCCGGATGCGATAAGATAAGGACGGGTGCAGAATTGGAATTCCTGAAAGCGGGTTGGCGCGCGGGAGGGTGCACGGGCCTTTTTTGCTGCAGGGTGTGCCTTGTGAAACCTTCTAACCAGATGCGATTCAACGTCGACTGTCAGAATTCTTCATGTACATTGTGCATTCCACACCATTTCCGGACCGTCGTCAATAATTTTATCTTAGTTTACTCTACGCCTTGACAACATGTTTCACGAAAGCATCAAAGAGTTATAAATAATCATGTCAGATTTTGTCTACCTCCATCTAGATCCATATACGAAATCCTCAAAGCAGACAAAGACCGTCAAAAACATGTAAAAACTTTTATTGTTACCATTAGGAAAAACGTTGTATAAACACAGGCGCGCCATCAATCCGTATTAGCTGCATTATTCGTCCCAGCAAAGCTGTCAAAGCCAAGCTGAGCCCTCGCTGAATTCTCTCGGGGTGGATCACTGATCCAGCCTCGAGTCCTGGTATCCCAACCAAGAGTAGAACGCCGAAAGCGGCTTTCCAAGGCCCTTGTCCTTTTTATTTCCCGTTGAGCGGGAGGTTCTACGCTGCGCATGCCAGAAAGAAGTTCGCTGAAAAGATGAAGAAAGGAAATGTCAAAAGAGTGGACTCGTTAGGTGGCGAGGCCAGGGATAGCGCTGCCGTGCAAGCTATGCCGTCCTCACACGTTTTGTTTCGCCAACGTGCTGCTGTCGCATCATATACGCAGCAAGTTCACGTCCGAGATGCTTCGGTGTCTCTTGTGGTTGTTGCCCACGTCGCCAGAGGCCTTGCGTTTGGCCGAGACCGAGTCTAGAGGGCTTCGTGCGGCGTCGCTCATGTGCCTCTTGTGCCGTCGCATGGGTGTCAGGGGAACCGCGGCAGTATCGAATCGGTCCGACTTGAGCCCTTTGAGAGCAGTGTAGTTGTAGGGCCCACTGAATGCCAGTGAGTCTTGGGTGGCTTGGTTGCTCAAGATGAGTTGCTGATTAATCTGGTTGCGGCGGAAGGCGCCCACCGTCTCCGAGTTGAGATGCGACAAGACCTCGATTTCGCTTCCAGCAGTACTGGGCCGAGCAGGCGTTGATGCCGGATCCCATTCTCCCTCTCCTTCCTCGCCCGAAGACTGGCCGTCATTCCACATGATGAAATCGTTAATGTCCAGCTTTTGCTCGGCGTCATCTTCATCGTCCTGTAAGCTGGGAGCGGTGGAGCTTTCGTCTGCGGTGTTGGCCTCGGATGGAAAGGGGAAGAACGCCTCAGCGGGTCCCATGGCCTGGGTGTTGATAAAGTCGCCAAAGGTATTGGAAGAAAACATGGCGCTGAGCATCATGTTGGCTGAGTTGCTCAGGATAGGGGATGTTTGTTCTTCCATGGGCCAAGGGAAGTGGAACTGCTCGGGTGAGAGGTCGAGCTGGCGTCGGCGGTGGGGCGTGAAGATCATCATCTTCCGGGTGAGAGGGTTCAAGACAGCAATGGGCTTCTTGTCAGATCGATCCAGGTTAAACCGGCCGACGCGGGGTTCGCCGCGCTGTGACTTGACGGGGCTGTCCGTGTCAGAATCGGAATCGTCGCTTATAGGGTGAGAAGGTCGTCGACTCTTTCTACGGGCAGGAGGCTCAGGACTATCGTCTTCAGTGGTATCGCCATCAGCTGCAGCAGCAATGTTAGCAATGGAAAGTCGAGGCGTCCCGCATGGCAACAGGACTCACTCTCATAGCCGTCCAGCTCTTGCGGCTCTTCAAACGACGGCAGAGGGGTTGAAGCGGCAGTGACTGGCTGGGAAGCCATTGGAGTCGCTGTGGGGGTGTCATCGTCGGACAGCTGGCGAACGACCTCCTCGGCATCCGAGTCGGGTTGATCGGCGTTCCCGTAGCTGTAGTCCCAGAATGAGCCGGAGCCAGACGACTCATCTGGATCATTCTCAATCTCTCGGCGGAAAGAGGGGTCGAGGGAATTTTGAGACACAAAAATGTCTGGAAAGAGGTCGGCGTGATCATCCTCTGAATCGGTAGAGTCGGAGTCACTAGAGGGCACATCGAAGTGAACGTGGCGTTCAATAGGGGTATCGGAACCGAAGACATTGGCATCCTGGAAGAAGTCGGAAATGCCACCTTCGTCGACGTCGGACATGATGCCGGCCCAGCTGCCGTTGTCGTCATCATCGGCGTCGGCGTTGGCATCGTCTTCCTCGTCATCGTCGTCGTCGTCGTCGTCGTCATCCGCATCTGCATCAGAGCTTTCCGGATCCTCGTCAAGGATCAGTCGCGGCCGAGGAGCTGTTGGGGTTGCGATATTCGTTTCTCCAAGAATATTCTGCTCCTCGGCCGCAGCAACATCCTCCTCGTCGTCATCGGAAGAGTCGCTAATTTCCTCGACGGCTGAATAGCCACCCTCGTCTGAGAGGTCGAAGGACGAGGACGAGGTATCAGATACCCGGCGGCGCCGCTTGGTGGCCTTGACCGGGGTGGTGGGATTTTTTCGCCTAACGTTGCGAGACATGATGTGATCTAGGGGTGGATATGAGTGCCTAGGTAGTCTGTTGAGTTAAGGCTGGTAAAGTAGTGGCGTTGCTTGACTACGGGGTGGTAGGTGGTTGTCGTAGTCTCTCAAGGCGAAAGTGAGGAGGAAGTGGAGCTTCGTGGATGGCGGACTCCCTTGTCGGGCGATGTATGTAGATAAAAGGCCCCTCGCATATACGAGCAATTCGTAGGATGGTTGATTTCAGAAACAGACTCTCGGTTGAGCTTGGGAGCTCAGGAGCGGGAAAGCCTGTGGGAAACTGGGTCGAGGTTGGGTTTGAATGGTGGTAACACGGAGAACTGCTGGACTGCGGGCCAGGACCAAGGACGGCCTGTGGCCCGCAGTGGGCGTTTACAGTCCAGCGGCGGCCGAAGGCATTGTGACTCGACGAAGTTTCGGTAGGGGGTGTTTTCTGATCTGGGGATCTGGAAAGTGCGACTTCGTTGTCTTGGTGGTTGGGTGAGTTGGTGATGCCAGAGGAAGGAGAAAACCGAGGCGAGCAGACGAGGAGGAGAGAAATATCCCAAACTTTTTCCGCCCGCGGTGGGGTCGACGCTGATTGGCCGGGCGGGGGTGCTGCACGCCCACTGCACGCCCACTGCGAGGGACCTGTGCCTCCAGCGCACTCAAGGCACTCTCTCCACTGCCTGCAGGGAGTCTGGAGCCCGTCCACTCCACTGCGAGGTGCTGCCCTTCAGGTGTGCGTCAGTGCCTGTGAGTGGATGGAGCATTTGGGGCGCCTCTTTACTTTACAGCTGCCGGGGGTTTGGGCCCCACCAGAGCTGCGCTAGGCCGTTTCTGAAGCCGCCTACACCTCGTCACCGCTTTTTGGAGCTTAAGATTCTGAAGCGTCAGAGGAGTCATAGGCCAAAAGTCAACGTCGATGGCCAGTCTCAGGAGGGGGGGAAGCGGCAGCTGTCCGTAAAGGTGAGTTGGCGATCCCAGGCTGGCAGCTGTTTCGCTCGCTACAATGCAGGGTGGGAGATGCGAAATGCGCACAGGTTTTTTTTGTTTAATTCCTTTGCCGGGGGCTTTTTGGTCTACTACTGTACGATTACGATGCCGGCAGACGCAGGGGCAAGACAGACGACGCGACGGGCTCGCTTGACTGCCTTGCCTTGGGGGATAGCCCTCGTCGGACAAGGCCCCTGGTCAGGTCTGGCCGGAGTTTGACCTGGGGGAAGGAAGAAAAGAACAATGGATGAAGGATATGGAGACAATGGAAGAGAAGCACAGACGCCTGGTGTGAATAGTGAGTACCCCAACGGCGGCCAGAGACAGCGCTGGAGCAACAATATCGGAAGTGGCTCGATTGTCAGTCGACAGTCTGGCCCAACGGGATATTAGACTACACGGCGCTGCACCTGAGTGGGCAGAACGGGGACCACTGGTTCTTCTCACGGCACTCGTCTCGTGCTCGTGCTCGGCAGGCTGCGTTTCAGTGCGGCGCTGCATCCCTTTGGTTCCCCATACGAAACGTACGTCTCGGGGTAAGCAGGTTGGCAGGCAACGTACGTACATACTGTAGATGATTCGAAGCAGGGAGCCGGTCCATGGATCTGGAGCAAACTTATGGAACTGCCTCCATTCGGGCGCATCGGGTCGGCATGGGTGAGGAAAAAAGGGTCTTTCTGGCACTCCTCCGTGATGGATCCGCAGTGACGGCAGCTCCACCTCTGCAAACAGGGGGCGCGCTGAGTTCCCAGGGTTTCTCACCTCCCTCAGAGACTGCGGGTGGTTGTGGCATTGGCTGGAGTCGGAGTTCCCAAGAGGCTCAGCGTGTATGGAAAGCCAGAGAATCCCGCTCTTGTGCTCCGTAACAAACTGCTAGTTCTGATCTTTGTACGTAAATCTCTTCTCAACCCCTCGGCCGCATTCATCCGTGTTGCCACGGCCGCTGGTGGGGTTCTTCTAACCCATCTCCTCAGCCGACTCGGCCTCGACGACGCAACTGGTCAGCCCCCGGTAGCTCGGCAGAATAGTTGACAGTCGAGAACGATGCGGATTTTGAAGAAATGAGGAGGCCAGCGGAAATGGCGGGTAAGTAGCCTGCTCTACGAGCTGCGGTGTTTCTCAACCTGAGGCACTAGAAATGACGATGGGCGGCAATGTGCTTTTGTTTCTCCAGGTCTCCCTTGCTTGGAGCCGCAGACTCAGACACGCCTCACCCCGCCCCATTGGGACGCAAAGTTGCTGTGAGCCGCCGAGGCTTGATCCAATCTCGCGAGTCTATTTCTCCTTTCCAAACTCACTCAACTCAAACTTCCTTTGCCTCTTCCCTTCCCCTCTTCGTCCTTTCAACCCCTCCTCTCGCCTGCTTGCCCCTCCCGCCCCTCCCGCCGTAACAGGCACTGCCGTCATCTGGGCCAACTAGCGGCGCCTTAGAGCAAGACACGATGGTGTTAGAGCTAGCACGTGCAGTGGTGCAGCTTTGCCCAGCGCTTCAGCACTGTGTGCCCTTGGGTAGGTAGTATTGCTAGTATTGCTCTGTGGACAGGAGGGGCCCTCCGAGGGTTTTTCCCTGTCACTTTTCCTCGCTGCTGATCTGCCAATCATTGCCCCGGCATTAGCACCGGAGCTGCACCATGTAACGAGGGGCAGCCATGACGACGACCGTTGTCATTGATGCTGAAGCTGGAGCTGAATCTGAACCTTTTTGTCCAATCTTTTTACTTTCTCGTCTTGTGGTTTCTGCTGCCTGTGTGAGCTCCATGAGTCAACTCTGCAGATCTCCCCCATCGAATACAAAGTGGTAACACTGCATGCCACGCAACCCCATTGGTCGGAAAATCAGCCCGCCCACCCTTCAACTTTTTTGTGACTCCAACCTACCAAGATGCCAGGCATACGTTGGTTAACTCCGCCCAGACACCCTTTACCATTCTTGAGTCACTTTACTGTGTGAATCCGTAGCTGGCTTGACTTGATCATATTCTTCCGGAAGCATGTATCATGGAGACTAAAATATGCCATTGTAATTTTATCGACCTGCAAATTTGTATTCTGAGTGCGACCCACCATTTGGACAAACTCGAGCTCCCGTTTATTAGTTGTCTCAACGTCTTGGGGACCTTGCCCGAAAAAGGCCGTTCAACCTTGGAAAGGGTGCCTGACGCACCCGCGCCTTTATTACACCAACCCACATACAAGCAATATTGCTTGGTGGTCAGATCCAACCTTGGTATGCAGCAAGCGAGCTGCTACCGGGTAGGGATAGCCGATGCATTTGGGTGCGCCACTCGCCAAGTTTGCGAGTTGGTACAGACTCCCAGATGGATATATCTAGCTCCTTCAGGGAACTCGGACTTGAAGAAAAACTCCAAGGGTGTGGTCAGCTGCGATATTGGGACGCGATGACTCGACAGTCTGACTGCGATGGTGATTCATGTCTCACTCGACCCTCTGTCTCCCTTTCCTTTGCCTCTCATGACGGCCAATTACATTCATAATTAGTATAGCAGAATAGGCATCAGCGAGGTAATATTATCGCGGTATATATCACTGGACCACAAGTATGACTAACTTTGCTAATGTTTGCAACCTCGGATGACCCTCTCGCCCGGATAATTGTCGAGAACTCTGAACATGTTGCATTTTGATCAAAGCTGTACAAGCCCAATGTCATCAAAAATCATGTTGCAAACGCGGGCCGGGTAAGTGCAGTTCATTCATTCCTGTGGGATATCTTGGATATCAGGACAGCGGATTTCAGTGTCCCCCTCACATGCCACAAATGTAATCCTGATTCTTGGGGTACATGCCAACGAGAAAAGCTTCTGATAGTAAGGATGGCTGGTAGAACGACAAGATCTAGAAGAAGTGTGAACTTGTGTCTAGTAATGTGGTGTGAAGTACCCCATTCTGAGCGATTCTTTTTCATAGACTTATGGTCGAAGCTCATTCATGTCTAGAAGTCCCCTGCATTTAGATGCAGAGCGTAACATGGGTGTCGAAGGGAGGTGAGCCGGAGAGGTCATCTTGCTGGCGGAGAGGGAGACAGGAGACACATAGATCAAGAGTTCTAGGTGGGTTTTTGCAAGGAACAAAAATCAGGAAAGGGGAGTCGACTGTGGAACTCATTTATAGCTATGAAGCAAGGAAGTAATTGAAGTGAATTGAGATTTAATTATGGTCCCGGCCGGTACCGTGTCCGTCTCCGTGGTCTCATCGGTTCGCGGACCGGTATTTGAACCGTCGAGAGCTCCAACCACCAGTTATTGTGTTGGCTCGAGCAGTTCAAAGCAGAGACTTAACACGTATCAAACAAGCAAAGATTTGTATCGCAACATTCTTGTGTTTGTCAAGAAAAATGACTAATTTACCCATGCTTATAGTCCGTCTGCATGTGTAAAATCCAGTGAACTTGACCTGTAGGAAGTCGACTGACGGGGCATGCATACGCGAACCCGTGGCAACCACTTGCTCGGTGGATGATGGATCACGCGCTGAGGAGTACATGAATCACTGCCACTTAGGACTAGAATGTATCCTACCTCAGCGTGAACGAACATCCAGGCAGAGAAGGTAAAAAGAATGTTAATTCACGTCTCAGAAGTAAGGCCCGAGGATGCAACGAGAGCAAAAATGAGTCGACCCAGCCAGGATTCGAACCTGGAGCCTTTGCCACCGGAAAGCAACGCCCTAACCATTAGGCCACTAGGCCGCTGATACACATTTGAAGATGTTGTGGATCAGCTTTCGATGTGTGGAGCCTGAGGTATATTCTTTTATATTCCTCCTGTCCTCAGGAATATGTAAGTCCCAGTGTTACCCTCACTCTATAATTAGATATCCTCCCAGAGAGTAAAATGGAACTTCTTCCTCTCTAAAACGTTAAGACAACACTCATGTCTTATAACTTTAAACTCTAGGCTGTATATATGAAAATTCGGTAGGCATTCAGGAGCTAATCATTTGTATGTTTGCGTGACAGAATGCAGCAAACCCCATATAGTAGCGTTGCAAACACCTGTTTACAGGAGAGTAAATATCCTAGTCTCTATTAAGTGGTAATAATTTAAACAAACTATCGCCATTAACAGCAATTTGCAATAATTAAATGGTTTTTGGCAGGTTAAGTGACCCTAATATCCTAGTATAACAGAAGATGCTCAATTAATAAGAACAACGAAGTTATTTCTGACAACAAAGAGGTTGCCTCCGATACGACTTGGGATCACTTAGCCGTTCCATTTCTAATCTTTAGGGAAGACTCATCCGAGCAAAGAAACCTGGCCATTTTTCTACTTGCTTAACTAGGTACTACGCTCAGACTCCCGACGGACCGAACCATACTATTTACTATAGACAGACCGTGTATCTAATTGGGCCAGTGTTGGCAAGACCTCAGGTCGGCAGAGATGTAGTTATTCATTGCAAGGTCGGCTGCAAGCTAGTGGAAAAAAATGAGACAGCTTTGAGAGATCTCCCATCGCCTTCACGGAGGAGACCGACTGATCACTCAGTCTTGTGAGCACGGCATGGCTCGCAGTCATCATGCTGGTCAGGTCATTCATCCCTTTCAGGCCACGATACCGGCATCGACATCCATTAGAAGGCTCGTGCCTAAAACCCGCTACCCCCGAACAAACACAGGCATCGTGTCCAGCGGGCACTTGACATTCACTGTCGTCCCGCCATCATACTCCCCCTCCCCTTTAAACACTGTCCACTTCCCACTCTGCGGCAACACCGGCAGGTACACACTCATCGTCGCCGTTCCCGGCTCCAGCACCGGACAGCACAGATACTTGTCGCCGTACATGTACTGCCGCTCAACGTCCCAGGCAGCCGGGTCCGCGGGAAACTCGTAGAACAGAGTCCGGATGACGGGCGAGCCCTTCTCGTGCGCCTCCCGCATCAGGCCCCGCGTGTACCCGCGCAGCTCCTCCCGGATGGCCATGTACTTGCGGCAGATGGCGTAGACGTCGTCGCCGTACGACCAGACCTCGTTGGGCGCGCCGCTGAGACACCCGGCGCCGCCCGTGGTGCCGTGCTGCGGCTGCTGCGGGAGCCGGTTCCCGTGGAGGCGCATCACGGGGCAGAAGGCGCCCCATTGGAACCAGCGGACGAGCAGCTCGTGGAAGGCCGGGTCGCCGACGTCGCCGCCGTGGAAGCCGCCAATGTCCGTCGTCCACCACGGGATGCCGGCGAGGCCCATGCTCAGCCCGGCGGCGAGCTGGGCGCGCAGGCTGGGCCACGAGGATGCCACGTCGCCGCTCCACACGAGGGCGCCGAACTTCTGGCTGCCGGCCCAGGCGCACCGCAGCAGGTTGATGATGTCCGACTGGCCCTCGCCGGACTGGCCCTCGAAGAAGCCGCGGGCGTACTCACGCGGGTAGAGGTTGCCGATGGCGACGTTGGGGCCGAGGTGGTAACGATACGTGTCGAAGTCGTAGACGGTGTACTCTGGCTCGGCCTCGTCGAGCCAGAAGACCTTGATACCTTTGTCGTAGTAGTTCTTCTTGGCCTTGTTCCAGACGTACTCACGGGCTCTGGGGTTGGTTGTGTCGTAGTGGATGGTGTCGCCCTGGAAATCCATGCCAGTCTGGACACCGCGGTCGGCCCGGATGAGGTATCCCCGTTCGCGCATTTCCTTGTAGTTTTCAGAGAGCTTGTCGACGGTTGGCCAGATAGAAACCATGAGTTCAATATTCAGGCTCTTCAGCTCCTTGATCATAGCGTCTACGCTGTCAGTTAGTCTTGCAGAGTAAACGTTCAAGGTACATACCTGGATCCGGCCAGTACGTAGGATCAAACCGCCAATCACCCTGCTTGGGCCAGTGGAAGAAATCAACAACGATGAGATCGATAGGCAGCTTCTGCTTCTTATACTCTCGCGCCACCTCAAGCAGCTCCTCTTGGGTCTGATATCGCAGCTTGCATTGCCAGAACCCTAGACCGTACTCTGGCATCATTGGAACCTTGCCGGTGACACCTGCGTAGGCTTCGACAATGTCTGCCGGCGTATCTCCTGCCACTACCCAGTAGTCGAGAGACTTGGTGGAGAGGGCGTCGAAACTCATGACATTCTTGCCAAATATCGCGTTGCCGATGGCAGGGTTATTCCACAAGAAGCCGTAGCCGCGAGACGACACGGCAAAGGGAACGCTGGCTTGGGAGTTCCGATGAGCCAGCTCCAGTTGGGTGCCCTTGATGTCCAGAAAAGGCTGCTGATACTGGCCCATCCCAAAGATCTTCTCCTTGGGGTCTAGACTCTCGAAACGGGCGGTTAGATGGTAATCGCCGCCAAGTATCGGTTTGAACTCGCGGGCATCGACGTTGAGGGAACTGCACTTGGGGTCGCTGAGATCGTGCAGGTTTCGAGCGTATTCCTCGAGCAGTAGCTTGCCCTGGGAGTTGAGCACAGTCAACTTGCCGCCGGCGGTGATGACGGCTTTGATCTTTCCGTTTGTGATGGAGCCCGAGGTCTTGTCAATGGAGATTTGCGGTTTAATGGAAGCTTGCTGTTCTAAGGCCCAGTCTTCCAAAGGCATAGAGGCCATCTTGGTAGCGCGGACGCGCAATGCGTCGTTGCCCCATGGTTCAACCCAAAGCTGTTCCGCATCGTAAGCGAAAACAAGACGATTGTTCTCTTCAAGGAGCATTTTGAACGGAATAGGTTCTCAGGTGGCTGTTGGGAACTTGCGGGAAAGAGTCGTCGAAGCACCAGTAAATGGGTTTGAAGTGCATATAAATCCGGCATTCAGGGCCGCATCTCCGTTCCCCGCAACTCCACCGGTGCAACGCCTGATGATCAATGGTCAGCTGCAACTATTCTGAGGGGCTATTTAGTACATACACGACGTGTTGCATGTGTGATAAGGACTCCGGAGGATGTTCGGGTGCGTATCCAGGGTTCCTACACTCCGCCGGACTATCCACCGGACTCCCACCGGAGACAGGTCAGCGCTGATACTGCAGGATGGTAAAGTAAGAAGCAGAGGGGATGAACGTTTATGCTTCTCTCATCGCGGGCAATGTAGTGTGCGTCAAGCAAAGCCTGAGGGTCGTTCGACATTATGTATATTACAGATCTCGGGCATTTGAGTCGTGTTCAAGGCTCGCAAGGTGTGTATTATGGAGTGCGGGTTGCATTGACCAAGCGGCAAGGGAATGGCTGCTCCAACGCGTGGGCAATGTTAGTAATGAACTCAACCCTGATACTAACTCAGGTGAAGATATCGTCATGAATGTGTTCTTAACCCTATATCTACTCTCTGATATTTTGTCCATGTGCAGTTGCGATTCGGAGTCTCGGAGCCGATGGGACACCGTGAGGTGGGGGTAAGCATGGATTTGACGGATTTAATGGAGCTGCCCGATGCGGATCCACCACGCTCACCTCGTCTGTAGGATCGCAAGGCAACGATGAAATGATGCAAGGGAGGCCGATCTCGGATGGGATGGAGGAAAAGGCAGATATTAAAATTCAGTGGTGATACTACGGAAATAGCCCAATACCCCAAATCCGGTGTACGAAGTACTTGCACTTGTAAGCCAGCACTATGTAGACATCCAGTCTCAGCTTGAAGCCGAGCCTCAGGGTTCACTCCACTGGAAAGTTTCACCGGAGACGGGAATTAGGGGAGCACAGTGCCAGCCACACGCAAAGACTTCTCCCTCGCAGCCCGTTGGCTGTTACATAATACGAAACGGGCAGCTGCACTGCCTCGATGCCACACTGTGCGGACCCAGCGCCGCCACCGCTGACTCGGCGCCCGGCGTACACGGTATACACGGTATACACGGTATACACGGTATACAGACCTCCCCGTACCCACGATTTGCGCCGGAAGGATGGGAAGGACGCTCTTTCCCTGGTCGCATGACTTTTCCGAGGACCTCCTACGTACAACCACCACATTTCTCGCTCGTCATCCACCTCGCTTTGTCTTTCCCATCCTTCCACGCTGCCTCGAAATCGACTTGTCAAGAACGAGACGGTGAGAGACGACATCGCGCCCGCTGCACAGTCCCGCCTGCGCCCTCGAGCGTCCCCTACAGTACCTACCAGCGTCCTCTAGGCCCAAGGCTTCAGGCTCTCCCTCCTAGGCCAAACGCGCACAGACAGCGACGCTCGTGACTGTCGTCATCGCAAACCCGCCCTCGACCGAAGCCGTCATTCCTCGACCTCCACGCCTTCCACTTCTACACTCACGCACTACAGACACCACGCGAGCCACCATGCCGTGGGAACTCAACCAGCAGCGGTTTACTCGCGCCATCAACAGGAAATACATCTATGGCCGAATTGTACGTGGCCCTCCTACCCTGCGTCTGCCTGCTTGTGCTTGTGCACCGCCAAGTGGCTTGTTATCTACACCTCCAACCGCCACATCCACACCCTGCTACCTCTGAAGATCCGTCGCCACCGATTATTTTTCTGGTCTCTTGGCTCCTTCTCCGTCCTCCTCGACGTTACCTCATAACCCGCTTTCATTTCTCTCCACCGACAACCTCCAACTCTCCCAACAACTTCAATCGTCCAATTCCACTCGATGCTAACAATTCCTGACTCGCACAGCCTCTCCTCCACACCATCATATTCTTCATCGAAATGGCGTTCGTTGCCCGACTCACGACCAAGTTCAACTCGTACTACAACGAGCGACCACGTACGTAGTGCCACCGTTCCCGACGTTCACATCACCCGCGATCGAGCGAGTCGACGCCCATGTCATGCCCCGCAAAATTGCTTCACTTTGCTGACATCTTCTCTGCCCAGTCATGACGATGATGGTCACCAACGCCATTCTCGGTGGCATTGCCGACACCGTTGCCCAGACTGTCACAGCCGTTCGAGAGCGAGCCCTCCGCAAGTCCGGCGGCGTCGACAAGGATGACGGCATCGCCATGACCATCCACGAAATCGATCGCAAGAACCCTCTCTACGACCGCGACTTGATCCCCGACTCCAAGGCCCTGCCACCGCCCTTCGATTTCGAGCGCCTGACCCGCTTCATGGCGTATGGTTTCTGCATGGCGCCTGTCCAGTTCAAGTGGTTCCGATTCCTCGAGCGCATCTTCCCCATCACCAAGACGAGCGCTTTCGGCCCGGCCATGAAGCGTGTCGCCTTTGACCAGCTCATCTTTGCGCCCTTTGGTGTCGGACTATTCTTCACCGTCATGACTGTGGCCGAGGGCGGTGGTCGCCGTGCTGTCTCCCACAAACTTCGGGATATGTACATTCCGACTCTCAAGGCCAACTACATTGTCTGGCCCGCGGTGCAGATTGTCAACTTTCGACTGATGCCAGTGCAGTACCAGCTTGTAAGTTTAAGAGACATTTTCCTGCCGAATACTAACATGTTGACAGCCCTTTGTGTCGACTATTGGTATTGCCTGGACTGCTTACCTGTCCCTGACGAACGCTTCAGACGAGTAGACGAGTGTTGGCAACTAGAATGACGGACACTTGTCTATATCTTAAAGACGTCCGTCATCCGTTGGAGTAGATTACAAGAGGGTCCGATAGCAGGGCTCGATAGTTGCTGTGGTCCAATACGGGTGGCACATTTCCACATCTGGACCTAGAGGTTTCTTGCATTCGCTTGGGCGCCGGCGGGGAATTGGCCTTCCGTCGGCTACTTTTGGTTCTCGACAGGTTCGAACGAGGGCATGGTGTTGAGGAGTTTTGAGTATCTAGTTGGGACTTGGCCTGGTCTTGTCCTGGTAACGATTCATGGGACGCCAGGGAATCTCAACTAGGTTGGTTGTTTATGTAATGGAAAGATGCATGGGTTGCATCGAACAGATAGCGAAGAATAACTTTACCCATGTCAAGATACGGTGTTGGTGATATCGTAAGTTGCCTGATGAGTGCACAGGCACAGGGCATGCTGGCGGTCGTCTTGAGCGGGTCTGGCACGGAGCTAGATGTCTGATTACACCGGGCTGGAGGCCATCCTTCGGCCCGCGATGGGATCTCCCTTGTTCCGCCTGGCCTGGGTGGACGACGTCAACCCGAGCTTCGCCGGGCTGTTGTCTGTTGTCCTTACGTAGCAAACAGGTGGCTGGCGGGAAGTCAGACCCGCGGCCGGGGCTGCAGCGCGGCATTACCGCATGGGCAGGACCCGGATGGGCCCGGGATGGGCGTGGACGGCATCTGCCCGAGAGGCTCCGTCGTGTGGCCGAGAGGGAGGAGCTCGCGTAGAAAAAAAAGGGCTGAGTGATTTAGACGGAAAGCGGTGGTGGTGGTGGTGATTTGGACAACACCATCAGCGTGGCGTCACGGCGGGACAGCGGGCCCTGGCCATCCCTGCGGCAGCCACTACAGCGCAGCACTACGAATTACAGCGGGCTGGGGGCTGGCGAGCTTTCACACCACACCACCACACCACCAGGACCTCACCGCACCTCACCGCGCGCTGGCTGAGGTCCGTCGCGCCTCCGCTGGGTCGTGGGGGGTTCTGTGCTAGGTGCTGTAGGCCCTGCAACGCTATGGCCGCAGGGCCCGCGCGATCGCTGCAGCGCATCTTGCTACAGCGGTCGTCGCCCGTGCCCTCGCCGCTGGCTGTGGGACCCCGCCGCCGTCATCTACTTCCCCTCCCCCACCTCGTCGACGCGCCCTCTTCTTCTTCTTCTTCTTCTTCCCTCCTCTTCTCCCTCTCCTTCTTCCTCAGACCACCACTTCTCCCGACTTCAACAATCATCCATTTAAATCCCCAAGAAGCCGCAGTCATGTCTCTGTCCAACAAGCTCTCCATCACCGACGTCGACGTCAAGGGCAAGAGGGTCTTGATCCGAGTAAGTCGCCGCGTCTGCCCCGCCATGTTGTTCATGTCGTCCACGCCATGTCAATGCATTCGCTTCACCATGGTTCCCGGTGGCATGAGCTTGTCTCGAGCTTCTTGACGCTTCAATCATCGAGGCAATGTCTTTTCAGTGTCCTTGAACCCTTCCCACCTTTCCATCGCAAAGCTCAACCATCCATCCGCCCCGCTCATGTCACAAGCTGCCCCGCGCTACTTTCATCAAGCTAACACGCATCGTCTCTCCCACCAGGTCGACTTCAACGTCCCCCTCGACTCCGACTCCAACGTCACCAACAACCAGCGCATCGTCGGTGCCCTCCCCACCATCAAGTATGCCATCGACAACGGCGCCAAGGCCGTCATCTTGATGTCCCACCTCGGCCGTCCCAACGGTGCCCCCAACCCCAAGTACACCCTCCGTCCCGTCGTCGGCGAGCTCGAGAAGCTCCTCGGCAAGTCCGTCACCTTTGCTCCCGATTCGGTCGGCCCTGAGGTCGAGGAAATCGTCAACAAGGCCGACAACGGCGCCGTCATCCTTCTTGAGAACCTCCGCTTCCACATCGAGGAGGAGGGCAGCTCCAAGGACAAGGACGGCAAGAAGACCAAGGCCGACAAGGCCGAGGTTGAGCTGTTCCGCAACGGTCTGACCGCTCTCGGTGATGTCTACGTCAGTAAGTAAACCTCGTGTTATTTCCCCCTTGTTCCGCTTCCCGCCGTATCAAGGACACGTCTCCTTGTTCCATCGTATGATACTAACGACGTTCAGACGACGCTTTCGGCACTGCTCACCGTGCCCACTCTTCCATGGTCGGTGTCAACCTTCCCCAGAAGGCTGCTGGCTTCCTCATGAAGAAGGAGCTCGACTACTTCGCCAAGGTCATCGAGTCCCCTGCGCGCCCCTTCCTTGCCATCCTTGGTGGCGCCAAGATCTCCGACAAGATCCAGCTCATCGACAACCTGCTGGACAAGGTCAACACCCTCATCATCTGCGGTGGCATGGCCTTTACCTTCAAGAAGACGCTCGAGAACGTCTCCATTGGTGGCTCCCTCTTCGATGAGGCCGGCTCCAAGATTGTCGGTGACCTCGTCAAGAAGGCTGAGGCCAAGGGCGTCAAGATTGTCCTGCCCGTCGACTACATCACCGCCGACAAGTTCGCCAAGGACGCCAACACCGGCTACGCTACTGATGCCGAGGGTATCCCCGACGGCTGGATGGGTCTGGACTGTGGTGAGAAGAGTGTTGCGCTGTACAAGGAGGCCATTGCCGACGCCAAGACGATCCTCTGGAATGGCCCCGCCGGTGTCTTTGAGTTTGACGCATTCGCAACTGGCACCAAGGCCACTCTCGACGCCGTTGTCGAGGGCTGCCAAAAGGATGGCAAGATTGTCATCATTGGCGGTGGTGACACTGCTACCGTTGCCAAGAAGTACAACGCCGAGGACAAGCTCAGCCACGTCTCAACCGGTGGCGGTGCTTCCCTGGAGCTGCTCGAGGGCAAGGAACTGCCCGGTGTTACTGCCCTGTCGAGTAAGTAAATTACGAACCTCGAATGACGGAATGTTGAAAATAGTAAAAGGTCGGCTTGGAAGGGCTAGTCTGTAGCAGGAATATATCCATAGCTAAATAGAATCCGGCGTATTAGTCATGATGCCAATGGAAATGTGCCCAACGAGAAATGTGGCGTAGTCACTCTATGCCGATGCGCTTCGCTGTACACGAGCACAACCAGTGCCCGCAGTGCAGTGCCAATGTTTGCGTGTTGATGATTCATTAATAACGGACCCGTCTATGATGTTGATGGTCTATGTCCGCCCCATTCCTCGTTCCCTTTGTGGCTATTTTGTTCATCTCCGTTTCGCCGCCTCGACCTTCTTGAGCTCCTCCCTGTGATTAGGTTAGCCAGGTTGTTCACGTGCAGCCATCGAGGTTACGGGTCGATAGATCGATGGCGCGGGCACAGGGCAACGCACTTTAGCTGCGCCGAGAAGTCATCGGTCGTGTCATCATCGTCCCAGCTCTCCTCCCACAGGTGCTTCGTCTCGCCGCTTCCCTGGGCAGCTTCGGTCTGATCCTCTGGCCAGTCTAGTGGAATGTGTCAGCGGGTTTGCTCGTTGACGGGGGTAGCTCTCGAAGCTATGTATTCAGCTCCGGGGAGTGCGCCAATGCATCCAGATCGCGGGCGGCCCGGGTAGCCAGCACCACGAAGAGTGGATGGAGGGGGGGGGTCGTACCGTCGACGGGGAAGTCCTCGAACTCGTCGTCCTCGCCCAGGGCGGTGGGCTTCTGCTCGGGCTTCTGCTCGGCGGGCTTGTCATCTGCGGGCTTGGTGTCTGAAGCCATGGTTGTGTTTGTATGTGTGTTTCGTTGTTGTGTCGTAGTGAGAAAATGGGGAACGCGGTTGGTGTAGTAGGCGGAAGATGGCGAGGTTGGCTTGCGATGTTGGAGCGGATGGGGAGCCTTGCGCGACGAGGCGGCGGAGGGGAGGGCCGGGAACGGAAGAAGTTACGGGCCGTGGGGCGAGGGTGTAGGGTAGGAGTTGGCGGTGGAAGGGGAGGGAAGGGGAGGTTGTTTGGGGTTGGAAGAGGCAACGCTGGCTTGATTTGAATTAGGGGGCATTGAATCAGGTTGAAAGAGGAGTTTTTGAAGGATTGTACATTAAGGGGAGTTATTGTAGTAAATTGTAGTAAATGCGGTTTGCTTAAAATGGTGAATGGTTGGTGTGTTAGTTCGAAATCATAGTTGCGAACACGCACAATGCTGACTTTGGCTGACGTAAGTTCGTGAGAGTCTCAAGTTGAAACAGTAACTTGGGCATAGCCTCTTTCCCTACGTATTCCGTCGCCATCCCGTCCTATCCGACACAGCAAAGAAACAACAACATTGCGTCCTCCACTCGACTAACACAACCGGGTTTCCGTGCCACCCGACGGGACACAGACAGAGAAAGCCCCGCCAGACTAGAACCCGCAGACGCCTGAGCCGCTCTGGGAATTGCGCTTCGGCCGGCAGCAACGGCCCCGGACGCCGCCCTGTGAGAAGTGTTCCCGCCTAAATCCGGCCTATGCCCCGCGCGGTCATGGATGGCTTATGTCGAGCATTTTTCTCATTCCTTCAACGTTTGGGCTCTCACACAGTCTGGATTATCAAAATTCTCGCTTCACGTGCTACATGTGGCCTCATATCTTACGAAATTGTCTTATTCTGAGAGACTCACACGCAGCGAATCCGTGGATTGAAGCGTTGGATACCTACCTACCTACTACACATGCCCGCAGTGACACTCCGCTCACTTCCCTCGTGTAGCGGGGTTCAAAATCGCCCCGACACCCGACGCATCCTGGGAGTCGACGACGTCAAGCCACTTCTCGGGTTCGGGTCAGGACGTCAGCAGCGAGGCTGAGCCTGTAGAGAGAGGCAAGGACGCTTCGGGAACGCCTCGACGATCTGGATTGCAGGTAGCGCGGAGACTACTTATATCTACACGACCGTCTCCGGGAATTCTTGTAGGCGGGAGAGTCTCGACATCCAGACCTTCAGCCTCAACACCATCACCACCACCACCACCATGAGTCGATTAGCTGGCTGGTTCCGCTCGGGCGCAAAGGCCGACGACGCCAGCGTCAGCGACGGCGACTCGGGGCGCGACAACGTGGCCAAGGAGATGGAGGACATCGACGACGCCATGAACTCGGCGGCGCTCATCATGAATGACGACATCGACGGCGCGTGGGAGCGGCTGCAGACGGGCGACTCGTCGTTCCACCAGCTGGGGCTCGCCGTCACCATCTTCATGCGGTCGGTGCTGGGCTTCGAGAAGGACGTCATGGCCGAGACGACGGCCAAGCTGGACGAGTGCGAGGCCCGCGCCGCCGCCGACTTCAAGAAGGCCCAGCGCCGCGGCAAGGCCCGCGCCGGCAGCACGCTGTACCCGCCCGGCACCGAGTTCGAGCTGGTGCGCGCCGAGACCCAGCTGATGGGCGCTGTTGTTGGCGTGCTCCACGAGAGCCTGATCGAGGCCATGAAGAGCTTCTACAAGCTGCGCAGGGCCTTTCTGACCCTCGACGCCATCATCGCCGCCGAGGAGAAGGCCCTGGCCGAGCGGGCTGACCGGACCGATGACGACGGCGCGAGCAGCAACACCACCTCCGTTGATGCCAAGGACACCTCGTCGGGGCTGCAGACGCCGGCCAACCCCACGGAGCCGTCGACCACGGCCACTACACCCGAGGGAAGCACCGCCGGCGACAAGACGCCCGACGACCGTCCGCGCTCCCCCTTACACATCAACTCCAAGCTCGTGACGGCCGACACGGTGCTGCTGGACAACCCGCTCGAGATCTTCGTCCACACCGGCGCCAACATGTGCTTCGGCATTTTGTTGCTCATCCTGACCCTGGTGCCGCCGGCCTTTTCGCGCATCCTCTCCGTCGTCGGCTTCAGCGGCGACCGCGAGCGCGGCGTGCGCATGCTCTGGCGCGCCACGGCCTACGCCAACGTCAACGGCGCCCTCTCGGCCATGATCCTGCTGGCCTACTACAACGGTCTGCTCGGCGTCGTCGACATCCTGCCCGACAAGAAGGACTTTGACGAGCACGCCGACGTCGTCGGCCCGCCTAGGGATAAGTGCGACGAGCTGCTGGCGTCGATGCGGCTGCGGTATCCCAGTTCGAGGCTGTGGCGCGTCGAGGAGGCCAGGCAGCACGCCAACGAGCAGGACCTGCCGCGGGCCATCGAGATCCTAACGACGGGCGAGCCGTCTAGGATGAAGCAGGTAGCGGCCGTCAACAACTTTGAGCTGTCCATCAGCTACATGTTCGCGCAGGACTGGGACGGCATGCGCGACTGCTTCCTGCGGTGCCTCGAGGTCAACGACTGGAGCCCGGCGCTGTACTACTACATGGCCGGGTGTGCCTCGCTGGAGCTGTACCGCGACGCGCGCCGGGCCGGCGACGAGGTTGAGGCCCGCCGGCAGAAGACCAAGACCGAGGACTTCTTCCGCAAGGCGCCGTCGGTCGTGGGCCGCAAGAAGTTCATGGCGCGGCAGCTGCCCATCGAGTCGTATCTGCACCGCAAGATCCAGAAGTGGGAGGAGCGCGCCCGGGCCGCCGGCGTCGACCTGGCGGATGCCGTCGGGCCCAGCCCGGCGCTGGAGATGTCGTACATGTGGAATGGGCCCAAGCGAATGGGGCCCGTCGAGCTGGAGCGCGGCATGGCTAATCTGGCTTGGGAGCGGTGCACTGCCAAGGGGGAGCTGGTGGAGGCTATCAAGAAGGAGGTCGACGAGATGGGAATCTGGGCGCTGCTGAACGCGACTCTGCTGAAGAGGATGGGCAAGTTTGACGAGGCGAGGGCTCTGCTGGACGAGCACATCCTGAAGCAAGACAAGTGAGTTTTCTTCCTCTGCGACTTGGAAACCCCTATACTGACGTGACGACAAGATCCGCCTTCAAGGGACCTACTAGGGACGACTACGTCCAAGCCGCCGGCAACTACGAGGTGGCCTCCATCGCTTGGGTCGAGTGCTGCAACCCGCCCGGCGGCACGATGGACGAGGTGGCGGCGTACCGGCGGGCGAAATTCGACGAGTGCCAGAAGCAGCTGGACATTGTTAAGGTCTGGGAGGCGTACTACCTGGACGCGAGGATCGGGATGAGGGTGCAGAGCGGGCTGGAGACGCTGGCGTGGTTCAAGAAGAAGATGGCGTACAACTAGGACGGACGGCTGGGGATTGGATAGACATGGCCACGGACGGTTCACAAGAGCCAAGACTGGATTGAATAGAGGGCGGGGATCTGGATTGGATATGGAAGTAAAAGGGAATAATGATTGAGGAGTCACGAGATATGGTATCATAAATAGCAACAACTTTTCAGTGCAAATACAGAACTGATACTGAACAGAATAGCTGGCTCATAATCAAGAAGCGCGTTTGTTTGACCTCGTCCTCGGGCTTCTCCTGGGTCCATTCCCACCGCCGTTCCTCAACGCCTCGATCCCGTTCTGAATCGCACTCGCTCCGCTGTCGGCCTTCTTCACAGACCGGCGCTTGAGCTGGTGCTTGTCGGCCTCGGCCTTGACATCTTCCAGCACGTCGCCGCCGCGGCTCGTGCCGCTGGCCCAGTCCAGCAGGCCCCAGGCGCCGTAGTTGGCGGTGCCGCCGCTGGCATAGTGGATGGCGCAGCGGCGCGTGATGCCGCCCATGATGATGCCGGGCACGACCGAGTATCCGGACATGGCCAGCGTCTCCTCGGCGGTGCACAGGGCGAGGAAGAGGAAGTAGGTCAGCAGGTGCGGGCGGAGGAGCAGCGCGGGCAGGTAGACGGGGACGAAGCGGTGCAACAGCAGCGGCAGCGGGTGGTCCGTCATCAGCTGGAGGGAGTAGGGCGCGGCGTCGCGGGCGTGGGCGTAGCGGGCGTGGAGGCGGGCGACGAGGGAATCGCGGCCGTGGAGCAGGTAGCGGTGTACTAGGTAGACGAGCAGCTCGCGGGCGGCGAGGAGGAGCAGGACGTGCTTGGCGAGCAGCCAGGGGAGCGGCAGGGCGGAGGAGGCGCGGAAGTCGTCGGAGCCGGAGACGGCGGCGAAGAGCGCGGAGCAGGCGGCGTCGGCGGCGGAGAGGGCGGCGAGGTTGGCGAGGGCGAGGGCGAGCGGGCGGGCGAGGGCGCGGGGCGGGAGGGCGGAGCGGCCGCCGAACTTGAGGGGCTCGGCGAGGCTGGGCAGGGCGAGGTCGAAGAGTAGGGATAGTAGTGAGGGCGCGAGCCACAGCGCGGCGCGGATGGCGAGGGTGCCGACGAGGCGGATCTTCAGCGGCGAGTGCGAGAGGATGAGCGTGGTCCACGTCATGTAGAAGAAGAGCAGGTTGAGCGACGTGGACCACGACGGCGACGAGGGCGCGAGGAGGTAGGTGGCGATGGGGAGGGAGAGGAGGATGTCCATGGTGGGTGTGTGAGTGGTGGTGGTGCTGGGGGCATCAGAAGGAGAGGTGCTGTGAAGAAGCCTGGGTTGTGTAGTGTTTACCGGCGTAGACTGACATGGACATTAGACGAAGAGGACGGGCGTTTGATGTAGAGACATACAGCTTGTGCGGGTTATACCGGCGCGGACTGCGATGCGCATCATGACGTCGGGCGTGGACGATGATGACCGCGGAGCGATGACGTAGAAGGATAGGTACGTACCCCCAGAGCCGACCCAGCCCTACGGAAACGAGAAGGAATCCGGAATTTTTTAGGCGCAACAAAGGATTAGGAGAAGAGCGAAGGATCCGGTGCTTGTCAGTGGCTAGGCGGGGCTAGGGCAGGGGTAATGGATGGGGCTAATTTGGATGCGTAAGGGGGATTTGGGATTTAACTACGGAGCAGACGGCGAACGTTTTGGCTGTTGGGCAGCGATGATGGGAGGGTGATTGCGGTATGTGTGGGATGGTATTTTGGATACTGAGGAGATGGGTGTAGTTGATGAAGGGTTGTCTGTAGTTGGTAGGAGCCTCTATTCGTAGTGATGTGCTAGACTGTCATCCAGACGATAATACACGATGTCTGGAGAAAAGAACGACACAATGCCTCGCTCTCCTACATATACCGTTATAACCTTCATGGACTGAGGAGAGTTCAATAATAGAAAAAGAACATGCAGGTGTTGGAATATATAGTTAAAGCAGTTGGGACCAGAAGTTAGGACTGGGGATTGAGTACGCTTGTTAAGGAAATGAGAGTGTAGATACTTTAGTACTCAGACATAAACCCACTTGTTCTCGCGTTTGTTAATATTAGGCCCAGAAGCGCACTTCTAGAAAAGCAACGCCTTTTTGCCAAGCGGCCATGACTAAAATCATAGCTGTGCCTGGACAATCCCAGCACGAGACCTGACGACCCTGACCAACAGAACCACAATGAACACAATTCCTAGCGAGCTGCATCCTGAACATCTACTATGTACAACAGTCCTCCGTCTAAAATATGAACCGCCGCTCAAGTAAAAAAGGCCTCGAATATAAAGTGCCCGGGAGATCAGCATCCACACTCCATCCGCGGCGTCCCGGAGAACAATGGACGGAAAGTGGGAAGGGCGACCCCTGAGGGCCCCTGGCGTGGCGCATCCCTGCTGGCCACGGGGCTGCGGAGATGTGCATTTGGGACGTATTCGCATCTTGACAGGATGGCGGGACATGTCTGGACAAGTATATTGAAAGTGCGGGATCTTTCTAGGGGCGTGGCTGCCTTGGAGAACCAACCTCCTTGTATTTCGACTGAATTAGTTCCCTTTCCTTTGCATTCTGAAGCCCGGCGTAACATGGAGATGCAGTGGCCCAACTGTCTTGTCTCACTGACCCAACTGTCTCATTGGTCTCCCTCCGACTGGCTAGCTGCCTTAGGTCTCCACCCTCATTGAACCCTTGAGCACAAGCTTGGACCACCCGGCGGTTTTGCACCCGCGACCCTTTCTCAACTCACTTTTCGTCGTCTGCCCCCCTGCATCGATCCTCATGTCAGGTACGTGACCAGTGACCACTGACGGGCGGGTGCGAATGGGCGGGTGCGAATGGGCGGCCGCATCAACGTTGCATGTGCAGCACGTTGCAGGCGGTTAATGCATAGGTAGCCTGCAGGGTACCCTTTGCATGTCACCGCTGGTGCATGACGCGGCGGGCATCTTCAGTCTTTCAGGGCTGTGACTGTGAGTCCTGGACTTTGGTCTGAGGACCCTTCCATTAGGCGGCTGCGGCTGTGGCATCCGCTAATGAACCCTCCCTACCTTAAGGCCGTCTCTTGTTCCGCCTCATTCACGACGATCCCACTCGGAATCAGTCGACCTCTGGCTGAGACTGCCTACCTCACACCAGCGTCTTTGCTGTCTCGGAGCAAACAAGAGTCGGATAGACCTACTCACCACATACAATGTTGGACTCGCGCAACAAGCAATAGCGCCACCGTCTTACTTCTTACTTGGCATCAGAACCCCCAGTCTAGCCCGTCTTTTCCGTGTCTCGGTCTCCCTCAAGTTCTCAACACGCTCAATCTCATCTCTCTGTCACTCCCTTGAATCGCTCCCCGCCGTTTCCTTCGCCTTGGCCCTCCAGCTTCCGTCTCGGCCTGTCTCATCTCATCTCGCCTCAATCATCGGTGCTTACTTTGCTTCTCTTCTTTCCTTCCATCTCGCCTCGTCCCCTGTTCCTCTCTCCCCTCTCCCCTCTCCCGGCACCGAACCACATTTCCCTTCTCCACTATCCCTCTCCACTATCCCTTCTCCACCGAGGGCTCCATCACCTAATTTTCTCCACCGAAACCCGGGTCCGGGTGCTACGCCAACTGCAGCTGTAGGTACCTTGCCCCTACTTACCCTCCGCGGACTCCCGTTTGTACTTGGTGCAATCTGCCGCCATCCATCCGTCAACCGTCAACCGTCAACACCAAACCACCATCGCCGCTGAGCTTCGTCAAGAGCAGCGCAGCGCCGACCGACGTCGCACCCAACCTGCGCTGCGAACACGCTTGCTCGACCCGTTGCTTTACGACACTAATTTAAGCCCACTCCGACCGAGCGAGACGAGACGCCGACAGCCAGCTGCATTCTGCATTCTGCACTCTGCACGCTGCACTACCTACCCGTGCGCCTGCATCGCGTCAGGACCACTTCCCACCCAACGAGAGCTCCCGCACCACACCGCGCCGAACCGCCTGCTCGCCGCTGCCCAACTGATTCTGCTTTTCTCGACTAGTCCGCCGACCAACTGACTCGCTGGCTCACCCGTTGACCCGGCCAGCCATGGACCAGCTCGACCACGCAGATGCGCCCCCTATCCCGAGCCGCGTCCGTCACCACGGCCGTCCGAGGACGTTCCATCCCGCCATAGCCTCTAAGCGCGATGCCATGCCTCCCGCCAGCCCTGAGGTCATCTCCAACCTCATCACCAGCCTGAGCGTCATCTCCAAACCCGCAAACTCTCACTTCGAGGCCTCCCCGACCAGTCTCTCCGTCCCCACGAGTCCCGGCCACGCCCCCGGCCCCGGCTACCGCCACGGCAGCTTCGGCGTCGACTACGGCGCCTTCTCGCCGCTCAACCCCGACGACCTCCGCCAGGCCGCCGTTTCCCTCGACGACCTCGCCGCCTGCCCGCCCGTCATCCGCACCTCCAAGCCCCCGAGCGGCTACTCGCCCCTGACCGCCACCAAGAGCCCCAAGAGCCCGAGGAGCCCAAGCCGCGACAACTCAGGTGGCCTCCGTTCCTTTATCCGCAACAGCACCTCGCGCCCCTCGTCCATGGGGTCCTCTGTCGACAAAAACGACGACACCCAGAGCATCGGAAACCTGTCCATCGAACGACGTTCCCTGCCCACCCCGGAACTGAACCACCAGCGCTCGCATGACAGCTGGGGCAAGAAGACGAACAGGAGCTCCAAGGGACTCATGTACATGAGCTCCAAGGAGCAGCTCCGTGAGAGAGAGGTTGAGCGCAAGCGTGCTTCTGGCGGCTTGCCGACCTCGTCATCTGCCCCGGGCCTCGGAACCGGGAGTAGCACCCACTCTGGCGGCCGTGGTGATCCCTTCTTCGCCGAGACGGCCATTCACGAGGAACCAAACCTACACAGCACTCGTGCCCGCGCCCTAGAACGCCCCTTGGAGAGTCCCTGTGCCATTCCCGCCCGCGATTCCAGTCTTAGGAGGCCAGTACAGAGTGCGAAGCGGTCGAGTGCCAGACGATCGAAGCGAGATAGCGATGGTCATAGCGATGCTATCCCCGAGGGCGAGGAACACGGCCGATCTCGCGAACACGGAAGGAGAAAGCGCCATTCGGACCAAGACATGTTGAGGGCGTCGGCCAAGTCACCTATCTACGGCTTCGACGACTCAGCCTCCCCGACAAGGACCAAGACCATGGCGGGCCGCAGCTTCCTCGACGTCGGGGACGACCTACTCCCGGGAGAGGAGGACGAAGACGAAGGCGCGCCATTCCCTGCCGTCGCCCAGGGCCGTCGCCGAAACCAGAGCAACGAGCGCAACTCCCGCCGCCGATCAGGACACCATAGCCCGATCCCTCCTGATGGCGTCAAGATGAAGCGCAGTAGCTCGAGGCTCAAGCGTCTGTCGGCTCCTCTGACGAGGCCCGAGGAGCGCAGCCAAGAATCCGTCACGCCCGACAACCACAACCCGATTCCCGCGGGATACGAGCGCCCACAGTCGGCCGACTCGGTCGACGATGCCGTCGAGTCCTATCTGTGCTCGCCGCGCTTGTCGCAGAAGATCAGACATCCTCAGACGGGCCGTGTGATTTCTTTCTCCGAGGTGGGAGACTCTGAGGGCTCTGCTGTCTTTTGCTGCGTAGGCATGGGCTTGACGAGGTACATCACCGCCTTCTACGACGAGCTCGCCTTGACGCTGAAGTTGCGCTTGATCACCCCGGATAGACCTGGCGTTGGAGACAGCGAGCCGTACTCGGACGGGACGGCTACGCCGCTGAGCTGGCCTGGTAAGTGACATGACAGTGTACGAAAGAAGAAAATGAGGCTAACTGGTTGCAGACGACGTGTATGCTATCTGCCAAGCGTTGAAGATTACCAAGTTCTCCATCCTCGCCCACTCAGCTGGCGCAATTTACGCCCTCGCCACGGCTCTGCGAATGCCTCAACACATCCGCGGCAGAATTCACCTCCTGGCGCCGTGGATCCCTCCCTCCCAGATGAACGTGTTTGGCACGTCTCAGACGCTCCCGCCGACGAACGCAATCCCGACATCGCAAAGGATCCTCCGCGCTCTCCCGACGCCCCTGCTCAAGGCTGCCAACAGCAGCTTCATGACGGCCACGAGCAGTTCCATCACGAGCTCCCTGCCCAAGAACCCTCGGCGATCAAAACGCAAGGCCAACGCCAACGGGAAAGACGGCCACGCGAACCGAAACGTGACGCCCAGCCTGGACAAGGAGAATATCGGCATGGACGGCTACGGCAAGTCGCCCAACGGGCTGCTGGGCGGCGAGGCGCCGATGGAAGCCCCGAACGCGACGGAGAACATGGACCGCATGCACCCGCCGCAGGGCACGAGAAACGGCGAGACGGCGGTCCTGGCGGCGGCTCAGGACGCGATGGCTGACAAGGAGCGCCAGATGACGTACGACCTGCGGCTGACGCACGCCATCTGGGAGCTGGCGACGACGGGGGCCAACCCGGCCGTGGACCTGCTTGTGTGCCTGGAGCGGCGGCACACCATCGGCTTCCGCTACGTCGACATCACGCGGCCCGTCGTCATCCACCACGGCAGCCGCGACACGCGCGTTCCCGTCGAGAACGTCAAGTGGCTCGGCAAGACGATGCGCCGCTGCGAGGTGCGCGTGCTCGAGGGCGAGGGCCACGGGCTGATGGCCAGCGCCAGCGTCATGGGCTCGGTGCTGATGGAGATGAGCAAGGAGTGGGAGGACTGGATGAAGGTGACGGGCGCCGACGGACGGCGAGACCGCGAGAGGGGGCGACGCGGGACTCTGGGGAGATGAGAGTAAGCTCATGGAGCGGGAGCCCTGGGAATACGATCCGGGGAGCGAGGGAATATCACATCACCACTACCATGTCCAGGCCATCAACACCCGAAAGACGATGCAACGATCCGAGAAGAAGGGATGGGTCAAGTGCGAGAGCGAGGAATGGCCTCGGAGTCAAACGGGGATGAATGCGCTCATGTCATTCTAAATCATGTACGACTAATCCAGAGGACTTGGAAGTCCCAAGTAGAGTAATGTCTTAATTACAATTATGGCCGGGTTGGTACCGACCAAGTAAGAAGAATCTTGATGTTTAGTTTTGCGTTGCTGTGTTATTACCCCTTGACCCCAGCGTGAGATCGTCTACAGCTATTACTCGACGGCCACCCTCACACGGCATCGCCATCAGTCAAGACCCTCGTCCAGTCAAACTTCCTCCACCCGCGGCGAAAGGCGTCAACGCGCGTGTCGCCCCTCGTCCACCGGCCCTGCTTCTTGACGACGTGGGGCTCGGCGCCGACGATGCCGCCCAGGACCTCGCGAGCAAACAGGTCTCCGCGGGGCCATCGGGCTGCGTCCTCGACGATGTGGCCCAGGCCGCCGTCGAGGGAGAACCAGGCGTGGAAGTAGGGGGCCTCCTTGGCGATGCTGCGGCGGAAGGCGGCGCGGCCGAGGCCGTCGCGGGCGCGGGCGGCCGTGTCGACGACCTTTGCGTGCTGGGCCCACTCCTCGTCGGCGGAGAGGAAGGCCTCGCGGAAGTAGGCCGGGGCGGTGGCGCCGTCGGCGTAGGGGATGGGGGCGGCGACGAGGGCGGCGTGCGGGTGGCGGTGGGGCGCGGCGGCGTTCTCGTAGAAGACGACGTCGCGGCCCTGGTCGTGGTACATGCGCGTGAGGCTCTTCATGAAGTTGCGCAGCTCCTCCCACTCGTCGTCGTCGCACTCGAGCAGGTTGCGCCGGTGCGTGACGGGGACGACGACGGCGCCGCCGGGGCAGACCTCGGGCTCGGTGGCGAGGGTGAGGAAGACGCGGGTGCCGCGGGCGACGACGGGGGCGATAGGGGGCTGGTTGGTGTCGTCGTGGTGGCAGAGCGGGCAGGCCTCGAGGACGCGGTTCATCTTCTGGAAGTCGCTGACGGCCGTGTTCTTGAGGTTGACCTCGCTCTTGTGCACGCGGCGCGCGAGCTTCTCGGCGTTGTCGTCCATGTACTCGAGGTCGTCGCCGAACTTGGCGTCCTTGGCGATGCGCTCGGCCAGCCGCAGGCCTTCGCCGCCGGGTTGCGCCTTGGTGCGCCGCTCCTCGCGCACCATGTCGTCAATTGTCATGTCGGCGTTTTCCTCGACTGTGCCGCGCTCGCGCCCGCGCTTGGTGTCGACCGCCTTGGCTTCGGCCCGCGTGCCGGCCAGCTGCCGGTTGTCCATGACGCCGAGGACGACGGCGTTGGAGCCGGGGCCGCGTTGGGCTGAGGCGGCGGCGGCGCGGTTGTATTCGTCTTCGAGTTGGGCGGCGTTGGGCGCGCGGCGGAGCTTGGCTTTCATCATCTGGGCGCGGAGGCGGTTGAGGGCCGACTGGTCGAGGACGGGCGCTGCTGGCGTGGTGTCGTGTTGGACGGTTGTGTGTATGGGCTCAGATGGAGGCGGTTCGTCCTTGCGTTGCTGCTCCAGTCGCTCTCGGTATAGCTCCCCTGTCGGCTTGTCATTGCCCTTGAACCCAGCCCCGTACAGCTTCCTCCGCTCCATCTCGACCTTTTCCTCTCGCGCATCGTCAAACTCCTGCAGGCTCCCGAAGCGTTCCTCAGCCACGTCGTCGACGGTGCGCTGACTATCCTCGGCTTGGCTGTACACGGCGCGCAGCTTGGTCATGCGCCAGGAGGAACCCGCGTCGCCAAAGGTGTAGTCGACGGTGCGCTCGCGCGGGATGTCGAGCTCGTCCAGCGCCTTGCCGTCGTTGATCTCCTCGATGTGGACGTTGAGCTCGCGCTTGGAGACGACTCGCTTGGATTCGGGCTTGGGGTCCGAGGCCTTGGGTGCTTTGTCCGCGCGGTTGACGTAGTCGATGCCGATGGACGAGGGCGCCGTCATCCACGAGTCGCGGACGAGGGGTTTGGTGGTTTGTGAGGGAGCGTCGGCGGGTGGGTTCTCGTCTACGGGCAGGTCTTTTGAGTCTGTCTTGTGGTCGCGATGGCGGTGCCGCGAATGATGCTCGCCGTCGTCGTTGTCGTCGCGAGAATGGCGCGAGCGCTTGTGTCTGTGGTCATCGTCATCGTCTTCTCGGTGGCGGCGGTGTCGATGTCTGTCTCTGTCCTTGTCCTTGTCGCCGTCTCGCTCCGACTCGTGGCGGTGGTGATGCCTGTGCTTGCGATGGCGGCGCTCCTCCTTGCCACGCTCTTCTTGTTCGCGCTCTGCCTTGCTGGCTGCGAGGGACTTTTCGAATTCGTCGAGGCCGTCCATTCTTCCAGCCGGACCGACGCGATTGTTGGTGGAGGTGGGAGTCGGGAGGTTGCGTGATGGAAGTTGGCGTTGCAGCTACCGAGTGGAATGTTCAAGTTACGTCAGGTGTTGGCTTGGCCTAGGAAAACTTATTGTGGGGCATTGACCTTATGCGGGTGGGGCGATGTTAGAAAAATGATATGAAGGAAAACGAAGTTTAATGTTAATAGGAGAACCAATAAAATTGATAGTAAAAAAGAAGTTTTATGTTGAGAGAGGGAAACATACATATTAAAGATAAAATCACGCTGGTTGATGGTGGTTGCTGGGCAATTCAAGGTTGGAAGCTGAAATAGAACTGGAGTGTTAGCAGCAGAAGAAAATGGGCAGAATCAAGGCAAACTTACACTGATTGCAACAGTAGAAAGTCCATGAGTCCCAGCTCAATTATTGACGACTCGAGTCTAGAATAGTCAGTGATAATCGTTGAGGATTCAGGAAACAAGTTAGTGAAAACAGTCAGTTGAAAGTCTAGCAAACGCGTGGCATCGTTCCATTCTCGATACACGACCTCAAGATCAGATATTTGTAAGACCGGCAAGACTACTGAATTCCAAGCGGAGATAGCCTAAGACATGGGTAGAGCTGAATGAGTAAAACTGCCCGCCACCATTACCTTGATAGCTCAGTGTCGCCATCCGTTCCACTCACCATCCCGTTCAAACCAGATAGTACTTCAATCATATAGCATCGACATGTGATTATTGAGTTTCTCTATCCGAATAAAATCCAACACCGGTGCTGGTGGTATTATCTAGCACAATCCTCCTCAAACGCCGTTGCTCTGCTATAAAAGTTACACATACAAGCCATGTCCCGTACCCAATCATCAGGGTATATCCGCAAAATGAAACACAAATCAGCACAGTAGACGATACAGCCGTTTCCACATGGGCCACTTCATCCTCTCCTCGCGCTCCTCCTCGGACGAAATGTGCGTTCGGAAGTACCGCCGCCCCGTCTCGACATCCATCTCGTCGACCCGCACGATCCGCGTCCGGTACCACAGCTTGTGGCAGAAGTAGAAGACGAGCACAATGGGGATGGCCATGACGCGCAGGAAAAAGGTCTGCACCATGCCGGCCGTGGTGGTGTCCTCGTCGGCCGTGGGAATCGGCGACACGGCGATCCAGATCTGCGAGATGAGGACCAGCGCGTAGCCGACGCAGCCAAAGTAGGAGCCCCAGATGCCCACGTTGGACCGGAACGGCAGCTGCTCCAGCGACCGCGACGTGAAACCCCACGCCTGGCGGAAGCGGATGTGGCAGAGGCAGATGCTGCCCCAGGTGAAGAGCGACGCCAGGCCGCTGATGGACAGCAGCCAGTCGAAGATGGTGTCGTGGAAGGACAGGTCGGCCAGGAAGGCCAGCAGCCCGATGCAGGACGCGAAGATGATGGCCATCAGGGGGCGGCCCTGCTTGTCGACGTAGGCGAAGATCCTGGGCGCGTGGGACTGCTCAGCGAGCGCCGCCAGCGTTCGGGACGAACCGTAGACGGCAGAGTTGCCGACGCTGACGACGGCGATGAGGATGACGGCGTTCATGATGCTAGGTAGGATGGTGGCTCCGGCGCTCTCAATGGCAATGACGAACGGGCTAGCCGAGGCGTCGGCGCTGCTCTTGCCGCCCATGAGGCGCGGCTCGTCGGACGGCACCAGCAGGCCGACGAGCATCAGGGCGACGATGTAGAAGATGCTGATGCGCCAGAAGACCTGCTTGATGGCGGTGGGGAGCGACTTGCGGGGGTTGGCCGTCTCGGCGGCGGCGAGGCCGATGAGCTCGGTGCCGCTGAAGGAGAAGGCCGAGGTGACGAGGACGGTGCAGAAGCCCTTGAAGCCGTTGTTGAAGGCGCCGGGGTTGCGCCAGTACATGCCGCCGATGTAGCCGCTCTCGGGCTGGCCGCCGATGTTGATGACGATGGCGAGCAGGATGAAGCCGATGACGGCCGTGACCTTGATGATGGAGAAGACGAACTCGGCCTCGCCGTAGGCCTTGACGCCGAAGAGGTTGATGACGACGATGGTGAGGAGGAAGATGGTGACGAAGATGGCCTTGGGCAGGGCCTCGTTCCAGTAGGTGATGGTGAAGGCGCCGGCCATGATTTCGAGCGGCAGAGTAAAGAGCCACTGCAGACAGTAGCTAGCAAGGAGCAGTCAGCATCGGGGAATACGAGAGAGACGTCAGCAACTGGGAAAGACGAAAGAAAGACTTACTTCCAACCCATGGCAAAGCCCCACGACGGATCGAGGAAACGGGTCGAGTAGGCAGAGAAAGAACCAGCAATGGGGAACAGCACGCACAGCTCGGCCAGGGCCTGCATAGTGCAGTACTGCATGGCGCCGACGAGCAGGTAGGCGAGGAGGACGGTGGCCGGCCCGCCCTTGAACAGGGCCGGGCCGGAGGCGACGAAGAGGCCGGTGCCGATGGCGCCGCCAAAGGCAATCATCTGCAGGTGGCGGCCCTTGAGCTCGCGGGCGAGGGCCGTGTTGGCCGTCTTGGCGTTTGCGGCGCGGAGGTCGTAGTGGCGGTCGCCGGGGACGGTGGGCGGCGGCGAGGCCTGGTAGCCGCCGTCGCGGGCCTTGAAGGGCCGGCGTTCGGCGCGGCGGAAGCCGTCCATCCAGTCGGCTGCGGCGGCGGCGTGCTCGCGCGACGGAGCCGGTGGTTTGTTGGCCGAGATGTTCCACGTGGCGCCCTTGTCTTCGGCGCCGGGGCCGGTGCTGCTGAGGTCCTTCATCTCGACCACCTCGACGTCGCGCGTGAGGACGATGTCGCCTTTCATGGTTGCGGTTGCGGTTTCGGTGTGGTTGGTTTCACTGTCACGTCACGTGTGTGGGGTTGCACCGGCGCCGGAGGCAGGGAAAGGCCGGGCACTCTGAGGCGGTGATGGGGAAGAAGAGAGGGAAGAGAACATTCAGGAGTGGAGTGAAGGAATACCAGAGTGAATATTCCGGCGATGGTGGTGAGCGGCAGGTAGTCAGTCAAGTAGTCTTGCGACACCAACCAGACCCCCCAAGACACAGGCAGGTCTCGGCAGTGCTGGGCGATGCTTCCAAAAGGCTTCTAGAAGCTAGCACCAAGAAAAAGCCCGAGGCGGCGTCTTAGGGCGAAGTGGCGTTGTCACCCCCCTTCTTCTGGTCAAGAGGAAGTGGACAGGAAGAAAAAGATGCCAGGCAAGGGGCGGAAGGATTGCGGCGAGAGATGCGATTTGGGAGGATTCGTGCCGAGCCAAGCTGTCGGGAAGAGGGAGAGAGGCTGCGGGTGCAGGTGTGCGGCGGGAGTTGGTTAATTATTGATGATGGATGAAGGAGTTGAAGAGCGACAGCCGGATTAGTAGAGGCGGCGAGCAGAACAGTGGGTAAGGTGGACAGGGGACGGATAGATAATGAACGATGGACACTGGGTAATGGGTAATGAACAATGGACGCTGAATGGTTCATGGAGGAGAGAGGGAGAGAGAGAGAAATGGCCAGACGCAGACACAGAAAGAAAGACAAGAGACGGAGCCAAGACGCAATGCAGACGGACAGCCGATGCACTTGTTAATTACCTCAGTCTCTTGCTCAAACCACGGCCGATGGAGTTTCTCAGGCTGTCCCAAATAGCGTCACCATCCATCCATCCGTCCATCCCTCGCGGCAACGATGAAGAAACCGCCGGGGTGCCATGTCCCATGTCAGTCTAAGTGGCCCCCACCATCCACCACAGTTCACCAAGAACCACATGGAACGCATGATGATTTCCCTCGACATCACACGCCCCCCCTTGCAGATAATGCCCCTGGCGATCCATCTCTCTGCCTCCCGCGCATCTAGACTAAAAAAAAAAAACACCCGTTCATTCGTCAGCACCAGCCCGCGATACAGAGTGAGACGCAGGTGGTACAGCGCCAGACGCTATTCGCAAGCCAAGGTGCCTCGATTAGGTAGGTGCTGCACCCCCTGTAAGCCTAGGGGAAAAAGAAGGAAAAAAGGGTGGCTTGCGACATCTCTTGGCGCCATGTGCTATCGCGACGCCGGGGCTTGCCAGATGGAGCGAACTTGCCTGTGGGAAGAAGGGCATGCAGACGATTAAAAAAAAAGACGCAGGGGACAAGGGGGGCGAGCAGGAAGAGAGATTGGGAAGCGGTGGGAACCTGGGGAAGAAAGCACATGGACGAGCAGCGTCAATCGCCGGGGGTTTGGCCCCGCAACTGGCTATTACGTACAGAGATCTTGGGCCCTGGTCTTCTTTGAGAGGTGTAGGCTTCTTAGGGAAGTGTAGGCGTGCCGAGTTGCCTGTTGATGGTTTGGGTGCGTGTACTACGTGTGAGTGGCTCGAGTCAGAGACATGGCGTGTTGGTGGCGGCTCCGAGGTTGACGTCAAGGTTAGCACCGGGATGTGATAATACCAATACGTTATAAAATGTAAGGAAATGGTGAGGGATAGTAATAGTGGTAGTGATAGTAAGAGTGGTGTTGATAGCAACAACGGTAGTGATAGTGACAATAATAGTGGCAGCAACAGTAGTAGTGAGGACAAGTAAATCGTCTTGATTCCAAACGGTACAGAAACCGTGGCTTCGAGGTCGTCATGCCGCTCAATATCGATATTAAACATTCCAAGTATAAGCCCGTCATCCTGAACCCCATCCTATCCCATCCCATCCCATCCCAGTCGGCTTCCTGCCATGTCCATAGTAGCCCATTCAACCTCTCCCCCCGCGCTGCAACTCCCTCGCCTCCACAACGACGACCGACGCCGGCCGCTGCAGCACCAGCTGATCGCGCGTAATCAGCGAGTCGTGGCTCTGCGTCGGACTCACAGGACGATCCCCCGACGAGTCCTTCCGCGCCCCGTCGTCGTCCTTGGAGATGGACCCAGTCGTGGTGTGCGACGCCCCGCTGCTACCAGCCGCCCAGATGCCCTCAGTCGTCTTGACCGGCCGCGCCAGCCCGCTCGCCAGATCGCGCCGCCGCTCCTCCTCATCCTCCTCCTCCTCCCAGCGACTCACGGCCGTGCGCGTCAGCCGCGTAGGCTGCGACTGCGACCGCGAGCCCGAGTAGCCCGAGTAGCTATTCTCGCCCTTGAACTTCTTGCGCTTCACCCCACTATCGCGCAGGAACGAGCCCAGCGCGACCGTGTTGCCCACGCCCGTGGCGGCGAGGATCTCGACCGACGCCCACATGGTGCGGTCGACCTGGGCGCCGGCGCGGCGCACGATGAAGGGCATGCGGTACAGGGTGATGGCGACGGGGACGAAGACGAGGCAGAAGAGTAGTACTAATAGCACCTTGCGCTTGGGCGCGATCTGGCTCGACAGGATGATGGGGATCGGGAACGCGATCAGCACCAGGTCCGTCGCCACGCTGCACGCGCCCATGGTGAGCATCTGCGCCAGGCCCTGCCGGCACTGCGGGCCCGGGTCCGGCCGGACCTGCCAGTGGTGCGGGAGCGGTTGGCACTCGGCCAGGTCGCTGACCACGACGGCGATGAAGCTGAGGCCGAGCGCCCACCGCATGGCGACGATGATGGCGGCGTGCGACTTTTTGCGGGTTGCGCCGGCGAGGCGGCTGAAGAACTCGAGCGTTGTGTATTTGATGATCCATAGACTGGGGACAGAGAGCACGGTGTATTAGCGAGGAGTTTTTTGTATAAGTGGTTGGAGGTTGGGGCAGAGGCAGGCTTACACGGCGGCGTAAAACACACGACTGGCCATGACCAGCCGACTCCCAATGACCCTCCTATCAACCTCGTCCTGCGTCATGTCGACGTCGTCGAGGCTGACGTTGTTGGTGCCGTAGCGCAGGACAAAGTGCACGCACACAGCCCGCAGCAGCAGCGGCAGCATGGCGACAGCGACAATCTTGTCCTCGCGCAGCAGCTTCTCGACGCGCACGTAGCGGCCGCTCAGGCGGAGGATGATGATGGCGAAGCAGAAGATGGTGATCCACCACGACACCAGCAGCGTGGGCTTGTCTTCGCTAAAGGGCCGCCTCGCGGGGGCGTCGGAGTAGATGGACATGGCGGCCAAAGGAGCGGACGAGGTGGTGGCCTCAGTGTGTGGGGTTGTCGGGGAGGGTTGATGCTTTGAGGGAGGGTGGAAGAAGACGTTCAAGAAATACGTTCAAGAAAGACGTTTAGGAACTATACGTCCAAGGAAGAACCTGGCGTTCAAACGTAGACTGACAGACGCAAGAATCCCCGCCATGCAGAGCGATGATGGATAGAAGACTTGATCAACGAATGCATCTGGTTCTGGGGGCATACCGATGGCAGCTTATCAGGCTGGGCAAGGCACCCCGGCACGTCTCGAGTAAGGCCCTGTACAGACGATGAGCTCGCAGGAGGGTGAGGGCGTGCGGTAGTAAAGGGCCCTACTGCACGTCAAACCTCGGAACGAACTGGGCTTACCAAGTTCGCATCAGGGGATGTATCGCCAGGCTGTGGAAGGGTAAGTTGGCTAGAGATGGCGAAACGCGGCCGTGGTGGGAGTCTTGGCGGAAGCTCGCTTTAGCTCAGGACGTCTAGCTACCCATCACTCACCTGCTCCCGGGATCAACGTCTGTGCAGAGCATGGGCATCGTATCATGAGCTGCTCCAGAGGCGGATGAATGGCGAGCATTCCAGCAGCCGGTGGGGCTGCAAAGAGGGTCTCTGCGAACCGAGGACCAAGGCCAAGACTCAGTCTCAGTGTTGGTCAACTTGGCGCCGTCGGACCGCCTACCGCTTCGAGGAACCCACAAGCAAGCAAAGTGGTGGTGGGCGGCCAGGATATCTCGAGCCCCTCCAACAGCAGAACGGGGCCTGGTAGGAGGAGACTCGGAGTGGGTAGCGAGTAAAGGGCTGAGAAGGGAAATTCCTATCCGGGACAAGTGGCATTCGCCTGCCCTGGTCGATCCGATGCGTTGGACGCAAAAAGCCACCAAAGAAGGGGCCGGACGTTGTCTTGATGAGAGTACGGAGTAGTCATATCGCTGACACGGCGGAATCCGGATCGACAGCCAATGGCGGCAGCGGCTAGGCTAAGGCTAGGAATTAAGCGGGCCGAGGTGCTAGAAGAGAGGTATAAGAGAAGAACCCCTGCTCTGTTGGTAGAGGAAGAAAAGCGCTGACACAAGGCATAACATCATCCACAAGCCATATGGGTGAGATACATGACCTCCGAGCCGCGGTTTACTAGGTATGTAGCTAGCTCTCTCTCATCTAAGCCGCTGTTGGCCATTCTGGGACACTGTTAGACATTGTGGCGCACGTGGGAGAGGGAGGGGAGGGGCGCCGTTATCCCGGTTCTAGAAGGCCGCTCGCGCGCCGGGGCATTTATTCCTTCTCGAAGGCCGCGGATCTACGATTTGGGAGGGGAGGGGAGGGGAGGGGAGGGGAGGGCTCCTTCATCCCGATGAGGAACGAGAGAGACATGTCGTCGAGATAGACATTGGCAGCCCACCCGTCTTTTCTCCTCCCATGCGTGCCATTACGTTTTTCTTTCCTTTGCCCTCGATCTCCGGGTCCGGGGAAAATGGAGTCGGGTGGGAACTGTCAAGACAGACTGAGTCCGGGGGAAAAGCGACAAGGCAAGAAGAGAAGAGAGAGACACATGAAGTCAAACAGTCATACTCTGGGGGAATTGTGGAAAGGCGGCGATGCTGGCCATAGAAAACTGATGGCGTTACATAAAGCGGACGTAACGCTTTCATGGAGGGTGTGAAGGTGGTGCAGGGCTGGGTGCAAGGGTGCTGGGTCGGCGGCGCACGGGCGGATCCATTCGGGCCATTTTCCCAGGGGGCCAATGCGCTAAGTTATAGCGGGCGGGACACCCCCAACGGCGCCGTTCCTCCACTGGAAACCCTAGTGCAGGCTCTAGAACATGCGGGCTGCGATGGAGCCATGCAGAGAAAGAGCTTCGTTCAGCTCATCAATAGACTGGAAGCTTGGCCTGGATTCTTGGCCCAGCTGACGTTGGCCATCCGTCGATTCCACACACGGTCAAGCTAACCACAGTCTATTGCATCCAGCCTCAACTCGGACCATGCCCACGTCACATCATATCCATCGTCTCTACCAGATTACTCACTCTTCAAGTCCGACGGCCATCTCCCCATGGCGCCACCCCTCCCCCCGGCCTTCCGCCTTTGCCTCCGTCTTTCCGTCATTCCGCCCCTCCGTCATTCCGCCCCTCCGTCATTCCGCCCCTCCGTCTCCCGTGAGACTCCGGACATGTCCTCTCTTTGCACCCTGGCTGTCCGATGTAAGCCGCTGACAACGGAGCTTGTGTGAAATGACCTTGATCAATGTCGACTTTTCTCCCTCGGAATTCACCTTCGCCCTTGTCGCCTAGACGCGCAGCCTCCAACAGCGGCACTTTAGCTTCCACCTTCCCAACAGGTAGGTAGTCACTCTCCGCCAACGCCATCCTGGCTGGCCTCTTCCGCGTCCGTGGGTCAGTCACCTGCTAGAATTGCCTTAGCTGCAGGGGCCGAGGCGCTGCCACACAAACGCCAGCCTTGGCAGCGAAGCTTGGCTAAGCCGACATCGCTGTTCTGTCCGACCTTTGTCCAACCTGCGACTCTTCCAAAAGGCATCGCTCATCGTTCGCCACTGCAACCCTTCATTTCGCGTTGTAACTTGTAAAGTCGCATTTGGCAGCTAAACTCAGCCCTATCCTTAGCACCCCCAACAGAGTTCACCAGGCCATGCCGGCGCTGCAGATCAGATCCCCACTGTCAAGAGTGGCATGTTTACCTCGAGAACGGAACAATTCATCACAGCAACGTAGACATCCAAGCAACGGCCATCGTGCGGCGAGTCTATTGACACTAAAAGCACGGTTCAACCACACACCGCAAGCTTAGAAGCTTCCACCGTTCTTCTGCGACCGAGTCAGGACAGACCATTGCCGTTTTTTGCTTCCGGTAACAAGGCAGGCTGATAAGCAAGCCCCCGGATCTGCCGCTAGAACTAGATCCTTTCCGTTGCCTTGCCTCGCTAGGGATTTACGCCCTCGCCTTTTCATGTGCTCCTAAGCTTTTTAACTTCCCCGCTACTGGCATCTCCAACATCGCCTCAGCTGCGAGGTTTAACGAACCATCACTAAGCAAAGGGCTAAATGGTTAACTAGGTGTGAAAGGGACGTCAACTGAGAGCAATAATGGCATGAGCGTAAAGCAATGGAGCTAGACTATTCGATAACGCGTGACCTGGTGGCGTGAGTGGTTTGATGCGGCGAAAGATTACCTCTCGGTCGGTCCGAACTCGTGATGCACGTCGAAACTATCTTGCTTGAAAGGCATCACAAAACAGGCAGGACAAGCCCTGCGACCAATCTCCACCATCGAAGTCCTGTCTGCCTAGTTGAAACGAACGCAGCGCTTTCGATAGACGCGTTTTTCCTATCACGATATTGAGTTTGAATCAGAGACACATTCCTAAACAGATTCTGTAACGCAGAGGCTGTAGCAAGTAGTAGTGAGGGCATTTGTACCATCCCGGAGCCTCGTCACCCACCCGACCTGATGTAGTCCGCCGGTCATTCACCCAGTCAATTACCAGGACCCGTTGCTCCTGGGTCATGGACAGGTTTTCCATGGAAATAGCTCGAGTAAAATGTGTTTTTGCTGAAGATAGAAGGGAGCCGGGGTATCTTTCATAATTCCTGCCTCCAAATTGCAAGCTCGCCAGCGCGGGAGGCGACTGTTCAACTGAGGTTCTCTGTCTTAGGGTTTAGAACCTGCCTTGGTCTGCGATAAAAATTCTCACACTTGAGCAGTAGAGCATGCATAGATCAACCTTAGTTATCGACAGTGACTAGACATACAGCAAATTTTCGTTCTTCTTTGCCTGGGAATTGGCGGCACTAATCCTGGATCTGGTGAGGCAATCACCGGATCGGGTGTTGTACTCCAAATAGAGCGATTTTGGAGACCAAGACGTACAATAGATTATCATGTAGAAGACATGAGCCAATGAACTCAACATAACTGCTCAAAAATCGCCGGCGCGTCAGCTCGTTCACCAACTGTTCTAGGCTCCAACTTCAGCTTCAAGTTTAAACAGCTGAACTCTATTTTTGTCTTCTGATGACAATACTGTTTGAAAAGGCCAACGTGAGGTGGCTGGAGATTCTACGTGAAGTTTGGAGTCGTATCATCTTGTGCGACAAACCAAACAGAACCCAAGAAGAATCACCAGGTTCCATCTCAAACACCAATATACTCAAACGCCAGCCCTTCAAGATAGCCTGCCATAAAATGAAGCTTGCATCCGAGAGAAGAGTACAACTAGTATCGAACAGATACACGTTGAGGCGTATCAGTAAAACAATGGCATATTAGACAAGTCATTACCGACGGCTCCTGGCTTTTCCCTCAGCATCCTTCCCCAGTGCATCCATTATTCTACCAAAAATCTCGTCTTTGCTATTAAACTCCTTTTCATCAAGAGCAACTCGTACGTTGTCTAGAATGTTGGTTCCGCCATGTGTCGACTGAAAGCTCTTGTCCTGCTCTTCGTCGAGATTGTCGAGAAACTTCCGCACCATCCCGGCTACGGGATCATTGGTGACAGGTGTCGTCTCGAGCTGGGAGGAACCTGCCGCCTTTTCGGAGTTGACGGGATAAATCTTGTAAACAAAATTGGCAATTTTCGACCATGCTTGTAAAGAGATCATTGTCATCATCCCCGAGAGTGCTGTTGAGACGAGTCGGACCATACCCAGCGCTTGTGAATCACCGATACCGAATAACTCGAGCCAGTATTCTTCAATCGTGATCAGGGCGCCATACGTCCTCGGGTGCGCCTTGGCAACCGTCTTGCACATGTCCCTTGCCTGTTGGAAAAACTGAGTAGTTTCGGAATACGGCTCTTTGGAAGTCCACAGTGACGAGTTGCTGCTCGTGATGGCTAGCATCTGCTCAAAGTAGCTTGGGAACACGCCGGGGATGACCGGGTCACGTAGAGGCAACTCGTACAAGCGAACAGTGACAGGATCGTGGCGTGGCATGGGCGACTCTGGCTTTGACTTGCCCAAGGCACTAGACGCGTTGCTTGATGCCTCGGCCTGTGGCAGCGTCTCCGTTGTAAAGTGAAGCATAGCTGGGCCCTTCACACGCCATGCACTGCAGAGGAAATTGTCGGGGCAAGCGACGTAGTGGAAGTCGGCCCGTCCAAAGTACTCATATTTATCTCGATATCGGAGCATTTCGCAAAAGGCGGCATCCCATTCGTCGACAACCAGCCCATGCATGGGGTCAGGCTGCGCCGAAGCGTAGACCCAGTGATGCCAGGTTGATGCTCGACGACGTCGCCAGCGATACAGATCCTTCAGACTGGCAAGCTGCTCCAGGCGATCGGCATTCCAGTTCCGAGGTCTTTCGAGACCCAATCGCCCGGCCCAGTCGGTGGGATCCCAGAGACGCTGTATGTAGAACGGCCGTATCCTGGCGTCGAGGAAACTGGGTTGGCCGGGCGTAGAGAAAAGGTCATAAGCCCGGGCTGTGACTGAATCCTGAAGGAGGAACCTAGTCGTGTCATGTGAAGTCTTCAAGAGCCACTGGCCAATCAAGACGCCCTCAATGAGTCCAAGAAGAATCGTGCAGGCTGAACACGCGAGCGCAAGCTGCAGCAAGGGCTTGGACTGACGTGTGAGCCATCTCCAGCCGTACCAAAGGTAGCCGAGCATGGCAAGAAAGAGTTGAGGGAGAAGGGGATTGAATGGGGCAAAATCAAGGAAAGGCACTGAGGATGCGAGTTGGGGGACTGCGATGAGGTAATATTTAGGTTGCAGCTAGGATTGTTAGCTCTATTTAATAAATAGCGAGGGAGTCAATCTTAAACCAGCATGGTTCTTTTGCTTCTCTCTTTTGTCTGGCCCAAGAACGAGCTTCTGCTGCCTTGAGCGAGGGTCTCCTGGCCCACTGGAACCAACCTATTTCGGAAATGCCCGAGCTCATTGACGATGGAAGTCAAGCGAGGCTTGGCAAGTTGACGGCCTGTCTGAAGCTTGGAGATTCTCATACATATTTAGAGAGCAGTCCCTTTGCACGAAACAAATAGACGGCTAGTAAGATTATGGAAATCAGACGAACAAGTTTTAGAAATGGTGATTTAGTAAAGTCGACAACCCTCGCGTCAGGCAACCGTGCTGTGGTTCACAGAAGCAGTTTTTCTGTCGTCAAGCTATGGTATGTCATGACCGCTAGATACTGTAATTGGGTTGCTTTTACATATTGACCGCTGGCAAATCCTAGGCAAGGCCACCCAGAAGGACGTTGAACGGTACTTGGAATGGCTGCCATACGTGGACCCCCGAAGAGACCGCAACATAGCAAGACAGCCTCGATCAGACAAAAAGACAGGAAATTGGTTTCTTTAGGGAGAATTCCAATTATGGAAACAAACTCATCATTCATTCATGTGGCTCCACGCCAAAGGTACGGTCATGATCATGTGGCGTCCTGACTGCTACCATCATACTGATGTTTGACAGCTGGGCCCGGTAAAACGGTCCTCTGCTCGACGGTGATTGATCATCTGGAGGAAGATCTTCTCGAAGAAAAGCGCCACAGAGAAGGCCAACCAGGACAACGTCTTTCAGCCTTGGCCTTTTGCTTTTCTCCTCTCATCAAAGGCGACGAAATGGATCTGAGACGCTTCAAAATGTCTCTCGCCGCCCAGCTTTTCAAATCCCCCATCATGGACCGACCGGATATCGTGGGGCAATATGCAGTTCCCAAAGGATTTCAAGAATTGTACCGGAAGTTCTACCCCTCCAAGGAACCCCACAGCGAACACATTGGCGAATTGTTCTGGAGTCTTCTTCCGTTGGCAAACCAGTCATACATCGTTGTTGACGCCCTGGATGAGTGCGTCCCAAACCAGTTTCGAGATAGCGTTCTTGACTTTCTAGGAGCCATACTCTCAGGAACCGGGGGTAATACCCATGTCCTCCTCACGAGTCGAAGGCATTCGGACATTGAATTTATCATCATGCAACTTCCCAGTGAAAAAAACCTGGTTCCCTTCGACATCAAAGAGGCCAACGGAGATATCCAACATCATCTCTTGAGTGTTGTTCGGTCCAGCCCTTACACAAAATGGTCTAGTGATTTGCAATCGATGGTCATTGGACACTTAATCAGCCTGTCTGATGGCGTCTTCCGCTGGGCTGACCTGCAAATTCGTGCTTTGGCAGGACAAGCAAGGGAAAGAAATGTCAAGAGAGCCCTTCAAAAGTTACCCCAAGGTCTAGAAGCGACGTAAGAGAGGATGCTGAAGCAAATTGAGGAGAAAGACAAATTCGAGGAATCATATGCAATTCTTCAGTGGCTAGCCTACTCTAGACGCCCGCTTTGCCTCCTGCGGCGATGATGGGAACGCGAAGCTGTAAGTTTTCTTTCTCTACGAAAGCTTCTGATGCTCTTAGCAGCTCTGGTAGCTCTGGTAGCTCTGCTTTATACCCATTTGTGGACAGGACTGATTTTTTGGGCAGTTGGAAGATTGAAGATGGCGTCAACAGCGCGTTATTGGACTTGACATGCACTCAACTAAGCGTGGCGTCTAGATCTCAACGGGACTTGACTCTGTGGCGAAATCTAGTGAAGCCCGGAGTAGGACGGTCAATCACGTATGATATAAAGGAAGCCTTGAACGAGCTGCTTTAGTGACACAGGAGATATCTTCAGGTCCACGGCCAACGATTGTCTAGACTCTCATATGATTGCAGAGTCAGGTTAGATAGCAATGGGGCGGCATGATCGTAAAGCGGCTTGCGCTAGTCGCAATGTAAGAGTTTACATAATGAATTGGATGATCTCACCAGACTTTAATGATGATTATCCGAGTAGTATTAAAGCGAGCGAAGGCCTCAATCCAAGCGACGGGAAGTGAGAAGATACGAACCAGGAGTGCCACACGATTTAGCCAATTGAGTACAAAATACAATCTCCATTGTCATTGATCGTTTTCCATAATATCGTTTCCCGTCCAGTCCAACGCGAAGACGCTGATGGTTCCAAGACCTGCCAAGTGAGGCTATGCTGGTGCCGTGCCGGAGCCGTGCCGGATAGCCGCCACTCGGTCCACCAGGTGTTAGGGCTATTCCGATCTTCCCTTTTGCTTTCCTTGGCCAAGTGGAGATGCTTACGTGTAGGATTCAAAGGGAACTGTGAAGAGATAAAAGAAAATCTCTTCACGTGCACTTGTCTTGTCTGGCGAGTTGATTGTGTTGACTGCGCGGCGTCCTGCTTCTGCTACCCAGCTTCACAGTATCTCTAAGCCTGAACCGGGGCCGCCATTTGAATCGGTCTGGGTTCCCCATAAATGAACTCACCCGCGCTAAACTGCCGGATTATCCGAATGGCTACTCCTTACGCGAAGTTGCAGGGCGGCTCGACAACGACGTACAACGACAAGTACGTCGTCTTGTATGATTTCGGCGACGCTGGTATGTTCTTGTTTAATTTCTTGCTTCAACTCAACTCACTCATCTGACCTGAAAAGAACACGATGTGGCAATTAACGAGTTCAAAACTCTGCTAGAAGACCTAGACGAAGCCGGTCTTGACACCGAGGTCAGACCAGGCTATGAGCAATCGCTCCTTGTATTCGTCAAGGCACCTCAAGAACTCCTGGGACGCGCAGTCCACAAATCTAGGTGATTTTCCGCGATGGCCATAATTACCTGCAAAATGCTGATCAATTATAGGGTCAAGGACTGGTTGTACGGCATTACACCCAACCATCCTGGCGGAGACAAGAACACAGTAGCCAAAGGGGCATTTGAAGCCGAAGAGGTTCTGTCTGTATATCACCTGGTAAATTGGCCCAAGGAACTTGGTGGCGCGGGCATCACACCGGGAACAGGAAAGTGGGAGCGTGTCAAGTCCATATTCCCACTGCACAACACCGAAGTCAACCAGTCCCTGCTACGCCATCTCAGCAAGAGAATATTCCTAAAGCCCGAGGACCTGGACTCTATCCGGGACTTGCATGGTTCCAAGGTAAGGACTAAGAAAACCCTCAAATTCCGTTGAGTATGCTTGTTCTCACATCTTACAGGTGGCATTCTACTTTGCCTTCATCCAGACCTACCTCCTCTTCCTCTCCATCCCCGCCATCACCGGCGTCATTGCATGGCTTTGGCTCCCACGATACTCACTAGCATACGGAATCCTAACCAGTGTTTGGTGCACCGTGTTTCTGGAGTATTGGAAGATCAAAGAGGTGGATCTCAGTCTTCGCTGGGGCGTCAAGGGGATTCAGACGGTCAAAGTCACACGGCCGCAGTTTAAGTACGAAAAGGTCTTTGTTGACGAAGGTGGCCGCACGCACTATTACTTTCCGAAGTGGAAGCAAATTACTTGGCAGCTCATGCAGATTCCCTTTTTGCTCTTTGCGATGGTTGCACTGGGGACTGCCATTGTGTCTGTTTTCGCTATTGAGATTCTCATCTCCGAGACTTATGCCGGGCCTTATAAGTTTTACCTGGTAAGTTCCTGCCAGGCTCTCAACTACATCAATGACTGATGAACTTCAAGGAGTATCTGCCGACAATCCTTCTGGCCGTTTCGTTGCCGTATATTACAACAGCCCTGGAAGATGCCGCTACGTGGTCAACCGAGCTTGAGAATCACAGGACAGCCGACCACCACGAGATGTCGCTCACGCAAAAGGTCTTCGTTCTTAACATGTGCACAAACTACCTGCCCATCTTCCTCACGGCTTTCATCTACGTGCCCTTCGGGGATGACGTGGTGCCAAGGCTTGAAGCCATCCTCGAAAGGATCCTCGCAAGTTTTGGACAAAAGTTTATTCACGTGCCTTTCCGTGTCGACTCAGAGAGGCTCAGGAACGAAGTCATTGCTCTTACCGTCACAGGCCAGATTTCGAGTTTCTTTGAAGAGAACATCATGCCTCTCATGAAGCACAAGCTTTCTGGGTGGTATCGCAATCACCGCGAGGCGCACTCTGAGGGAGCCACGCTGCAGTCGATTGTCCCGGACGAAGCTAGCGAGGCTGCGTTCCTGGCTAGGTGTCGCAACGAAGCGACACTGCCTCTTTACAACGTTCAGGAGGACATCTCCGAGATTGTGCTCCAATTCGGTTACTTGGCCTTATTCTCGCCAGTGTGGCCCATCATCCCGATTGGGTTCCTCGTCAACAACTGGATCGAACTCCGCTCAGACTTTGCCAAAATATCCATCGAGCACCAGCGACCTGCCCCCGTTCGGGCGGACGGCATCGGCCCCTGGATCTACTCGCTCGACGCCCTCACCTGGCTTGGCAGCATCTCGACCGCAGCCATCGTGCACCTCTTCAGCACGGAGCACTTTGGGAACGAGAGCTGGGCGATGCTGCCCGTCACCGTCTTCATTAGCGAGCACGTTCTGCTCCTCCTGCGCGTCCTGGTTCGCTCTGTTCTTCACCAAGCTGGGTCTGAGAAGATCCGCAAGGATCGGGACCAGCGATACGCCAACCGTGTGCGGCATCTGGAGGAGATGGAGGCGAGCAAGCGCGCTGGGGTAGGGCTGACGGTCGCTGAGAGGGAGAGGAGAAAGTCGGTGCTCGTCACGGGAAAGGACGTCTTTTGGACGAGGCAAGTGGATGAGGGGTCCAGCGAAGCATTTGGCATCAACCTGATCAAGCAGGTGAAGCGTGGTGAAGAAGGAAAGTGTCAGGAGCCCAAGATGCAATTCCAGACGGGGCAAGACAAGGGAGAACGAATCATAGCCCTGCGGCTTGCCAACAACCAGGAGTGTACGAATATGGTCAAAGAAGATAACCATTCTTACTGATCCGGGAACCGAGGTCTTTTTACACGACCCAAGATAACCAGGCCCACGGTCGAGGTCGCAGACGAAGTGACGGCGGCTAAGGTATCCGAAACGAACCCTGGTAATCTACGCGAGACGCCGGCCTCAGCTCCGCTCACGGGGATCGACCAAACCTCTCTAGGTCATTTCTAGATGCGACAGCTTGGCGATTCTGGTAGGAGAGTTGAAAAACTAATCTAAGAATTTACACGTCGTTTTCTGTGTCTACCATGCTCTTAGGTTTCAATATTCTGATGTGCTGATCCCGGCGAGAATGTTTCCCATGACCCTGTCAATGGTTTGATGGCGTCTACCAGACATGCACCACAGAGTCACTTCCTCTGCGACTGAACATAGTTTCGTTGATCCTCAAACACCCGAAGCAACAGAACCGAATCATTGTTTTCCTCTGTTTTCGTCCATCCCTTTGCGACGTGTTCATGGATGTTTGCCGCCGCTCAGATCGGAGATCCACCCACCTGTTACAGCGGGAGGCCCTTGTCGGTTGCCCCTGCGAACCTCGAAAATTCCACCAATCGCTTACAACCGTGCTGATCAGTGACGGTCTTTGAGATGGCTTCTGGACGGAGTGAAAGGTCTCGGTTGGCGTGGTTGTTGGTGCAATTGCCGCCGAGGTTCTGTGTATCCAGTCAACCTCATCACAGTCATTGCTTATGGGTCACCACCCAGATGTCCGAACAATAGACCCGCCAGTTATTCATCCCAAAATCAGACGACTTCCCCGGGTCCTCGGCCGTGTCGATTCGGCTCCATGGGCCCGGACCCAAATAGGGCTCGTAGCCCGAGCTCTGAGACGTTCCGCGTGCCTGGCAGAGCAAGGGTTGCCAGGAAGAGCCGCACAGAGTCGCAGCAAACCAAGCTGTCATCTCAGACGCCCTGTCGGTAAGGAAACAAACCTAGGCGGCTACGACAGTCCCCGTTTCAGGATCCGGGCCCCTAGCGACATGGCGGCCGTCTCCTGAAGCCCACGACGGTGAGAATTTCCCAGCAATTGTCGAGGAGCAAGGCATGCAGTTGCGAGGGCGAGTCGTTTCCATAAAGGCCCTGCGCGTCCTCGCTCTCTTGTCCGTTCTCCCCTTCCTTCTCATCCCATTCTCTTTGCTTCGAGGTTCCTGTCTCTTCTCCGCAGCTGTCGCTTGCGCCATTCTTTTCTTCGTCTCTCTGAGCCATTTCATTCATTGCAAGCCCTGGTGGTTAGCTATTCCAGTTTCTCAGTCTCTTCTACCACTTTTCAACTACGCAACTTTTATACTCCTCCCCCACTTCAAACCATCACCATGCGTTTCTCACTCCCTTCCGTCCTGGCCGTTGCCGCCACCCTCCCTGCCGCCATGGCCCATTACAACTTTGAGTCTCTCATCGTCAACGGCAAGGGCACCGACCCCTACGAGTACGTCCGCCAGACGACCAACTCCAACTCGCCCATCGAGGACGTCACCTCGGACAACATGATCTGCAACCAGGGCGGCCTTGACGCCGACATCCGGGCCAAGACCAGCACCTTCACCGTTGCTCCTGGCGACGAGGTTGGCATGGCAGTCAATGTTGAGATCGGACATCCCGGTCCTCTCGCCGTCTACTTGAGCAAAGCTCCCGACGGTACCGAGGCCTCCGACTACCTCGGTGACGGCGACTGGTTCAAGGTCTACTCGCTCACCACCAGCGACATCACCGACGCCGGGCTCCAGTGGGCCACCTACGTGAACAACGCCGGCATCCACAACTTCACCTTTGCCCTGCCCGACAGCCTGGCCTCCGGCAACTACCTGATGCGCGCCGAGCACATCGCCCTGCACTCCGCCGGCTCCGAGGGCGGTGCTCAGTTCTACATGGGCTGTGCTCAGCTCAAGGTCGAGGGCTCCGGCTCCGGCACTCCCACCGACACCGTCAAGTTCCCCGGCGCCTACGACGGCACGGAGCCCGGTATCCTCATCAACCTCTACTACCCGGCTCCCACCAGCTACACCGCTCCCGGCCCCGCCGTCTGGCCCAACGCCTGCGAGGACCACACTGCCAACTTTGCCGGCCAGGCCAGCGACGGCGACTGCACCGGCAGCGACGGTTCCGAGGCCGGCTCCGGCTCCAACACCACCACCCCCGTTGAGACTCCCGTTGCCACTCCCTCGTCTACCTTTGCTACGCTCGTCCCCACGGCTTCGGTCCCCTCCAACGGCACCGTCGTGGTCCCTACCACTTCCATCGCCCCGGTCGCCGTCACCACCGCCGTCGCGTCCGAGGCGCCTGCTTCCACTCCCACCGGAGCCGCCGACTCTTGCGCCGCCAAGCGCAAGGCTCGCAAGGTTCGCCGCGCTGGAAAGCGTGCTGCGAAGCGTTCTGCCAAGAGCGGTACCCGATGGGCTCTCTGAGTGTTTGGTCTGGGGTTTCTTTTAGTTGATGGGTGGAGAGTCTGTTCCTCGAAGCATCGAACATGTGTTCATTCCTTGTAAATAGTGGCCTTAGCCATCACTGTATATCAGTGTGTACGTCCATGTATAAATATATCAAGACGCCAATAACTGGTCTGCATCGACTGACGTGATATGCTGCCTGGATTAAAACTGGATGCTCTGAAAAACAGGCCTGAATTGTAAGCCTCTGTATGACCTTAATTGGTGCCAAAGAAGTGTGGGGTACATCTTCTGGCCGAAGTACATGAAGACCTCTCGGAACATAAACTCTGAAACTAGCCCAGTCAAGCCTCTCCAATCCTTGAGGTAGACCCTTAAACCCATAAAGCTCTTCGTGCTCTGCTGCCAAATTATGCGACGAATCGTCTTCTAGCATGGAGAATGAGAATCTGGAAATAGTAAATAATCTCTAATTCGATGTTAGTCTCGTCAGAAGAATGGTAGGAACGATTCGCAATGTTTCTTCGGACATGTATCGTGAACAGTTTCTAGACAGCCCCGAGTAAAAAGAAAAGTAAATTCCTAAATTATCCCGTCATCTCTACAATTCTACACAGGTTTATAGCTAGAACTCTCTAAAGTCTATGCATCTACATATTCATAGCCCTAACTCTCAGGGACGATTTCCTTTATGTTACTCTTCGCGAGCTTCTCCGTTTCATCCAGAACCTCAATCATTCTGGCCCTAGCCTCTGAGTTTTGGGGGTCCCCAACCTTAGCCTTGCCCATGTGTTCCATGACCACGCAAATGACCGATTCCATCAAGCGCTGTGCTATCTCACCCGCTACACCGTGTTCGTAGAAGGCTGGCGTCTCGTTTACTTCTAGAAGCCACGGATTTCCAGATGAGTCAATCAGAAAGTCCACGGCGAACAGCTCGAAACATTTATTCAACGGTGTGAATCTGTCCGCCATTGTATGCGCAGTGGCCCGGAACAGTTCGGCCGAAACCTCGCAAATCTGATCGAAAATGCGCGCCTTCCAGTCTCCAGGGAGCAAATCGTCAGGCGCCGCCAAGAAGTCTCGCATGGATCCCCGGCTCACAATCTCGTCGTCACCCTGGAGCGCGGTGTTGGTGAGGGAGGACCCGAGGCCTGGGTTCTTCCACGGCGGTTCGTAATCTTTGATTGCGAGGAGGGCAAGCATCTCCCGAAAGACATGGACCTTCAGTCGTCCCACGGAGAGAACATAGGCTCTAGCGTGCCATTTTCTGTTCTCTAGCAGTGGAACTGAGACAATGTACCTTTGCGCAACGAACTCGCGCATCTGTGCGGAAGGGATGCGTTCATCCTCGTTGATCTCTAAATGCAGAGCGGGGGGTTTCTGATTTTTTTCGATAGCTCCACTGAGCGTCAGGTTTCCGGTAGTGGTGATCAAGGCATCGAGAGAACTGAGACCTGGGTTCGAAAGGCTTGGAGAGAACTCGTCAGGGTTGCTATCATACGGATTCTTCTCGGACACTGGTTCTCGGGCTGTTTCATAATCTTCAGACAGCTCATCTTCTTCCTCTATATCAGCAGCAAGCTCCAGATTGCTTGCGAGCTCCTCCACTGTACTGAAGATTCGTATTCCAGCGCCGCAGTCGATCAGTGCGGGCTTGAGAATCCACCATTCACGATCCGCCTCAACTTTGTCCTCATTTTCCTCTAGGGAGTACAACAACGTGAGATCGTCGGCTGCGGTCAGAGAATCATCCAGATACTCGCTGTAGTCGAGAGACAGCCGGACTGTCAGCGGAACGTGGTTCTTCAGGATGCTGTCTGGTCTTTTCGCCGTCCAATATTCCACAACTCGAGCAAGAAAGTCTTTTCGAGCCAATGCGTCGCTGTTGGGGTAGGCATTGATGAGTGCCTTGTCCGCGGTGTTTAGGACCGCAAAGTATTGGTTGAGATTCCAGCCGTCGCAGAATTGAAAGATAGTCTCGGCGTCCGTGGGGAAGTCGGCGAAGTCATCGATGAAGATGACGTCCGGGACATGTTTTCGGAGATGGGACTTGACATGTTCGTCAAGCCAAGGGCAAGCGCCCTGGATGAATGCATGCATTTTAAGAACTTTGGCCGATTGTCAGTCGTCTCAACGAGAATAATGTCCTTCTTCTGGAGGGAGAGTTGCTTGGCGGGGAATCGTGAGGTTCATAGATCGAGGTTCCATATGGTCGGTAACTTCAATGGCAGCAAGGAGTCTGCGATTGACGGCGAAAAGGTCAATACTACATATCAGGATTTAAGAAAGACGGAAAATAGACCTGGCCTCATTTTATATGACAATTTCGACGGCTTGGGCAGCTGGGATTTTGAGAAAACACAGAACGCCAAGAACAACCCCAGATTACAATTACCTAACATTAGCCCCACAAGCATCCTGCCATGGCGTTCTATTTGAGATTTTATTAATAACACGTAATTTGACGGCGAGGAAGTTCATGATGTTTACTCATGGAAGCCCAACAAATTCCGACTCTGGGTGGGAACGGTCGCGAAGTTGCTGATCTTCACTGACGCTTAGACGCAGATGAATGACCAGAGAGTCGTAAGACGAATGATCCTAGCTGTTTACATAGTAAACTTCTGTTGGCCTGGTGACTGCTTTCAAGGCTGGGATAAATTGTCCGGCCTGAACATTGGTCTCAGAAACTGACTCGCCCTTTACGTTATGTTTGGCCTTAACCGCCATGGCGCTTGCGAATTTGCAATGTTGGGGTTTCTAGTAGCACAAGAAGCCACACATCAACTGTTGCTACGATTGATCCTATTGTATCTGGCCTCACTACGAAAAGTACGCAATGCTCATTGATGAGATTGTAGTTTCGTTAGCTCGGAAATTAAATACTCTGGCAACCAGAGAGAGAGGAAGTTATAGCACAAAGCTTGCCACAAGGCCAACCGCATATATTCCGAAGTTAAAATTGATAACGAAAGACGGATGGAATGAGCTTTGAGCCAAGGTTTGTGCTGTTAAAGTTGATTGGACAGTCATTTAAGATTGGGCTTGGGAGACCCCGTTCACAGCAGTTCAAATCGAGTTCTGGGGCTCAGCTTTACTCGCTACTGATTGGGGAGAGAAGATTGGCTTCTTGAAAGATTAAATATAAGGGAGAAATTCGCTGGCGTCCGCTTTGGGATCATGTTTGACAAGTCTCGAGCCATTGGAAAGTGTAGGTGGCTCACAGGATCATCCCTCAGGTGTGCACTTCCTGATCTATAAGAGAGGCCTAAATGGAATTTCAGGGTATGATTGCCCGCTGAGAGCTTTCCAAGCCGACGCCCGTTGCCTGCCTTCTTTTTCTGATTTAATAATGACGTTGTCTGGGATTAACCCTATATCTATATCGAAGGCCCTTGAGTAGTATTAAGTTGGTAAAGGACCTCTATCGTCAGCCTTTGTCTCAATAGGAGAGATTCATCACTGTGCCGTGGCACAAGAACAACCTTCCATGGACGTCCAATTTCTGATGACTCTAGTCATAGACGTTGACTGCACCCACTTTCTGTTCTGTTCTTCTTTTACTGGTGGTTGTCCTTCTTCTCGCCCGTATACAAGCGGTACAGCTCGTTCGCGCTTGTCGCCCAGTCCTTCAAAGGTTGTCTGGCCTTCCATGTGTTTTTTCTTTGCGCATATAGAACTGAGTAGACTATTGTGAGGTGACATGCCCATCTTGAATCTTCAAGTTGCATGTTCGAGAATTGTAGTCATTTGACCGGCTTGACATGACTTCTCCCTTCACTTCTCATAGCAAACTAGAGATCTCAAGACCATCATTCCACCGAAAGTGGCTGAACCAGTGTTCTGATGGATGGGCGGGCTGATCCTCAGCAGTGACATGATGACGTTTGCGTCGAGCCAATCGAGGAGCTTCCTGGTGGTGAGCTTCGTAGGTACCAGCCAAAGGCCAAGACCGAGGATGTCACCAGAAACCAGGAAGGAAACGCGTCGGGCGACTCGGAAAGCTTCGGCATCAGCTCTGCAGATGTGCGCCGTCAACACGCATATTTGACTTCAGCATGTCCCAGCAGGCACAGTACGAGAACCGACTGTGTTCCGCGGCCGACGCTGAATGTCACGCGGCCAGCGAGTATCGGAGCGCCACTGTGCACTGTGGCGTGAGGGGCTCGCGATGGTTGTCGAGCACCTCCAATTGAGCCCTGCAGATCGCTGGCCATGACGTGTGGCCGGCATCACCACCATCACGAGACTGCGAGGGATGACATCAAACGTTGTAATATTTCACGCCATTATATATGAAGCTCAACCCCGCTCCGGGGGACGTGTGATTCTTCACATTCATCAATCTCTCAATTCTCAGGAAACACATACAAAGAACTCTACGAACAAACCAAACGCTTCTATCAGCAAACATGACTTCGCATCAGGCTCCCCACCAGACCTCTCATCATTTACACAACCCTACCGGCATCACCGACGAAGCCGCCATTGAAGGCCATGACCTCATTCACAACGCCGAGGTCGAGGAACAAAAGGTTGGTCCACTTCCACTCCCGAAACCCGACATCAGGTATACTGACAAGCCGTTTTGTAGCTTCATGGCAAGTCGGCCATGACCGAGGAGGACCCCGAGCCTCAGCAGAAGTCGGCTCTGGGCGACTCGTCCCAAAGCGATACGAAGAAAGAGGGGTCGGCAATGGACAAGGTCAAGGAAGCTTTGAATATGAAGAAATGAACAAAGGCAGCAATGTGAAAAATGTCACGATTGATTCGTGAGGGTGGCATGGCGCAAATAATGTCGAAATTGTCTCTCCAAAGTATGTAATGATTTGGCAAATACGGTATGTTGCATTTGGTCCGGAGCTGTTCATGTAATTGACTTCCACCTCCCCAAATCACTCAAGGGATAAAAGTAGCACTCGAAACGAAACCTGACACCAGAGAATGATCTAGGTCTAAGAAGGGAAATGGGTATCACAACTGCAGCAAGCCTCCAATCCTAAACCAAGTGAACTCCGTGACCGGCAAATATTTGCCTTGAACAAAGAACCACACCAAAACACCAATCCTACTCAAAATTCTGTATTTGTCCACGCTTCCACTCGTTGTCCATTCAACTAGAATGTACCAATGCAAAACAGACACGGTAGGAGCATCAACAACGTCAAGACGAACACGGATGGATGAGTGACAGCAGGACCCTTGCTGTCGTCACCACCGCCGGCCAGAACCTTTTCGCCGGTGGGATACTCGATGTTGTATACAGGCGCATCATCCAAAGCCGGCGCCAGCCCGAGGGTATGCGGACACACGGCCTGATTCTGGGCCGGGTAGTCAAGGTCGCACTTCTCGTCGAAGCCCATGGTGCAGATGGGGTCGGCAATGTTATAAAGAACGTAATTGTCGGCAACCCAGGTGTCGTTTTGGTCGAGGCAGCTGGCGAGGAAGTTCATGCTATTGGAGGCGCTGAGGGGCAGCTTGTTGCCCTTGGTGTTGATGAGGCCGTCGCACTCGGAGGCATCGACGGCCTGGTAGGTCATCTCGACGGCGCCGCCAGCGGTGGGTTTCTTGGTGGCCGAGAAGCCGGTGTACAGGTAGTTCCAGGCATCGTAGCTGACGTCGTAGGCGCCCTCGGACTGGTCGACGCGGAGGAGCTTGACGGAGCGGTCCTGGTAGCTGAGCTCGACGCAGATGTTGGTGCAGTCGATGGCCAAGGGCCAGTAGGCGATGCGGTCGGTGTCGACCTTGCAACCCAGCACGCCGATGGAGGATGAGTAGCTGGCGTGCGGCGTAACGCCGACCGTGTGGCTTTTGGACTTGGCGGCGGCGGCGGCGGAGACGAGTAGGAGCAGCGGGAGCCCCGAGTCTCGATGCCGCATATTCAAAGGAGCGATAGTAGATTCGACGATTAGCAGGACATGGAAGGAACGACAGGGTGCATCTTGCGGCGATGCAGCGGGTGGCAATGGACGCGAACGAAGCCGGCGCGTGGAGTGATCGCGATGCGATGCGATTGCGACCGAGTTGCGACAATTAGGGGCTGTTCCTGAGTTGCCTGTTTGAGGCTAGCTCACAGTTGAGATGATAGATTGAGTAATAATCCAACGCTAACGTTATTTGGTTAGTGTTATCTGATAGGTCGGGACTGTGTCGAAGCACAGTAGGTATATCGCACTGTACTTAGTACGGTTGGTTGACGGGTAGTTTCATGATTGAATCGACATCTAGGATTTAATTAAGGCTATTAAATAAAGAAGTATCTCCAAGAGTCTCGGCCCATGTCTCATTCTAAGGCGTTGTACTCGCTACGTACAATTTCGGTCCCCGCAGCCATAAGATATGAGACCGACGACATTGGCATCTGAATTGGAACCTCTGACTACACAAGCATTCGTTGTTGGCTCTGCGAAAGAATATCCGGTAAAATCAAAGTTTGCTCTTGTGTCGGTCTCATTGTTGGATTCTCATTGTTGGATCTGGCTGAACACACTTCCTGGTCTTGTACTTGACATCGCTAAGCCTTATGCCTTCTTCGTATTCTTCGCTCCTCGCCCAACGCGAGCTCCCCACACGCCGCAAGCCGCCCAAGACATCCCCCACATCGCCGCTGGGCAGGGCTGAACCGCCAGCTCCTGCATCCGACGTAATCACGGTACGGTCAATACGTCGATGATCGGGTGACTACCAATGACATCTCTAGACAAGTGCCTCCTGCAGTTGGTTACGCCCCATTCGGCGCTTTTATCCACCCACCCAGCAATGAACTTTTCGCGACATCAAGCCCAGAGAGGCCTCAAGCACAGGTCAAAACTCCCGAGGCCAAATCAGTACTAGCGACGTCAAGTATTTGTGACGGCCCAAGTCCACGAGCCTTGCTCTTTTATTGCTTTCATCTATGAGTAAAGACAGTGTATCCTCTTTCCAGTAATTGCTTGTTTCCCTCTCCACATCGCCTCGGCTATGTCTCAATTAAACCCCTTCCTTCAAGTGTGAAGAAGAGAAAAAAGCATGTCGACTACTAGAAGGGACCTGTCTTCAACTTTAAATAATGACCAATAGCAGCTAAGGGTCCTAGGTGTATCAAGCTCCTAGTGCTAGCTCACCATCACACTGACTATCTTTACGAAACTTTCAACGACTTCTGCAACCTGCACTCCCCTTCTTCCACGCGTAACCGATACATATACATACGCATAACAACTGCCGCCTCTCAGATGGCCTGTATCGTAGTTGCCTTAGAAGCGCAGCTCTCCATCCGAAATAGCTCACCTCTATTTTCCCTAGCACCTATTTTGAAACGACGTAAAATCCTTTCGCCGGTTTCAAAAGGCAGTAAATAACAGTGATTGCATCCAACAAACTTGCAATAATGCTGAAAAATGGGAACATGACAGCGTGGGTAATTATGGATCGAGAGCTCAATCCAGCGTCCAAGTCCTAGTGAAGGATGTTAGGATGAACAAGCATTATGCATCAGAGTGCTGGGGATATACCTGTATAACGCTTGAGAATATCAAGGAAAACAGCTCACTGGAGTTGCATATGATTACCATAACGTAAGTCGAGTAAGGAATCTGCGTGCGAGCGAAAATGATGTGCCTACCCCTGGGCTCGTCAACTGCCTTTGTAAGGATTGAAACTTGAACTTACAAGATAGGAATTGCAATAGTCGACAGGCACCACTGGAGACACGAAAGCTTCCCAACCACACCAGGAAGCCGAATCATGCCAGAAAACCAGCGGGCTCTCTGCTTGCACAAGTCCAATATGGTTTGTGGGGATTGCTCTCTTGCGATACTGGGAACCCATCCTCCCCTAAATCCCTTAGTCCACGCTCGGAGACTAAAACAGAAGTCTTCGACCAGTGAATCCGTGTCCCATCCGACTTCGTTTTCGATTTTGCCGCTGGTCAGTAAGAATGAGCCATGAATTCCGAAGATTGGATAATGAATGTAGTTGTGTGCGACATAGAATTTGCCGTAGTCATCTCGACTTCGGGTGACGTCGGCGATTGTGATGAGCTTATGGCTCCAGAATTCGTGGGCATTGTATATGATGATGCCCTGAACACTTGACGTCAGCTTGCGCCTTTTGCTGAAGCCTTGGAATCTGGAACGCACCTGACCATACTCGTATTTTGTTTGGTTCTCAGCAAAGCTGATACAGGCTGCAATGGCGTGCTCATCCACAATGGTTTCTTCATCAAGGTGAAGGACCCAATCATCATCTGTAAGCGCCATCTGTATTCGGAACCACTCCAGTGCTCGCGCTTTGTACAGAGCTTTGGGAGGCTGAAATGAACGGGGAGTTGCAACGACATTCACGCCGCAGTTTGAGAACAGCAAGTCCTTGGGCTCATCCGTGGCAATAGATATTCGGATGCGCGAGTCAAGTTGTTGCAGGTGGCGCATCTGTTCGCAAGACCTGATGACCGTCTAGCCGCATCAAAAGTTAGCAGGATATCTTCTTTCGTATGTATGAATGGACTCTTGCCTGGGGATTGGAACCTCGAGTCACGATACACAAGTGAAGCCTCCGCAAGTGACGACGGTTTGACTTGATAGAGATACTTCGATGGGGAGGTTGCGAGCAATAATTGGGAAACATAAAGATAGCAGTAACAAAATTCGTGGACTATACACCAGGTATAGAAGGTAACGATATACCCCATCAGCATTTGCGCTCACAACTCGGTCAAAGCCAAGTCGATTGGAAAGCCAAAGGCTGACTTAAGCAATATCAGCATCATAAAGAGAGAGTTGGAGGATATTTGCAGGGTGAGGGGCTATCGTGGACTGGGTTGGAATTACTTACAGCTCGTGAGGAGGAAAATCCCAATGAACGAGACAGGCTGTCGATACTTGAGAAGTGCCAGGGTTTTCTGAGTCCGAGTCAAACCCCATTTATTAAGGGAGCTCTCGGGGTTCAGCATTTTGTTCGATATTTGCTCCCAACCTATACATAAAAAAATCTCACGCAAGAGAAGAATGAGAATAAAGATTGAGATAATGATAAAAAAAGAAAGAAAGAAAGGAGACCTGAGGAGACATTCGGGTTATCTTTAAAGGATCAATAGACACGAGTGCCAACGACTCCAAACCCTATTTCTATTCAGACAAGACTGACGAGAGCGGAGACGACAGAAAAAATGATAGGCGTCACACACTAGAGAACGTGCGGAACGGCGAGGAACGGAACGAGTCATTTAATTAGCACTACAATATCATCACAAGGCAACATTCGTGAGAATGACAGCCCACTGGGTCGTCCGGATAGTCCCGAGACGGTATTTCAGTAGTAGAGATACAACCTGGGCCCATAGATTTAGTGAATTAGGTTTCGGCTGGCGCGTACGCGACGTGATGTTCTTCCCAACTGGGTCTTAGACTGCTGAGTGACGATGAATGGATATCTACTGAACACCTCACGTAGCAGATCTAGGGACGTCGTTATTATCATTCGAGAATTGTGTAGAAATGATACGACATCTGCATCCAATGAAAACTCTCGGAGCACCACTATCGCAAGTCTTGTGGAAGTGATCCTGGTAGAATCCACATCCGAGTTGACATTTTCTTCTTCGTTTACCCCTGCTATATCCTACTCAGCTCGAATGCCGTTCTCATTGGCGTGGCCGACGAGATCTAGACGCTGATTATACGAGCAACAACCCCCACCGGGGCTCGGATGTATGTCAGACTATCCGCAAGTAGGGTGCCGAAGCTCAAAGAAGTTAACTCAACCGGACCCGAAGAATTCCCGTACTCTAATCGCCTCGAATAGAAACCTTAAATTCGAAAAGGCAATGTGCTATGAGCATACATGGGTCTAGTTTCTACAGCTAGACCTTAGTATACGTCATGTTTTTTCGGGAAGGCTGCTTATCTGTAACGCCAATTCCTACAGCTATATGGATGTACTCAAGGAATTCGTTCTCTCGCCATGGCTCAATTCCATGTCTTAGATTCTTCTGGGCCCTTCGGTGGCTTCTGCCGCTGAACCCCCGAACCTCGGCACCCACAAAACTCTATATGTCTCCAATGTCGGCAGTTTCTGGGCCATGTCATTCGGTAGCCAGCGAGAAAAAGGGAAACAAGGTTTGAAATGATCCTTGTCAAGTAACCAGGGGGTTTGGTAACGGGCGCAGCTCGTTCTGTTTCCAGGGAAAATAAGTTGAGGATCGTTTCCCGTTCCTCCTCTTGTCTTTGAGATCACTTCGATCTTTTGATACCTAAGACTCTGCTTCTGGGTATTTCATCCGTTCCTTGTCCGCAATGAATCGGTTTGGACGCAGACAAACTACGCTGGCTGTAGCTGCAGTTCTCCTCGTCCTCAATTTCTTTCAATCTTGCTAAGGCTCTAGAAGCTTTAAATCCTATAGTAAACTAATTTTATAACAATCCAGGCTATAATATCATTTTATTTATAGGGAATAGTTTAGAGTCCCTGCCTAATTTCACTGTAAAATCAGGGCTGACTGTTTTAAGGCGCTAATTACGGAAGACTGATGCGTATAAAGCGGGCTACTGTCCCTCACAATATTCTTTGGTGTGCGCCATTTGAGGGAAATAGGTGATGGAAGTAGCTCTACGACAGACGGCATTGCAAGCTCGAATAAAGCACTACAGTTCTTGAGGTGACCTGAGTAAGGATGCCAAGTTTTTGACCAATTCGGAGTTGATATTACTCAGTAGGAAATTCTTTTTCGACACGCTGTTGGCGCTCTAAAACTTGTCGGTACTTTCTCAGTTTCTCAGTTGGCCTGGATGTGAGCTTTGAGGTATCTGATAGAATCAGTGGTTGAAGAGTGCGAGTATTTACGCTGTGGCGCTTGCTATGGAGACTTTGTTCTTCGCATCGGATGAGTCAGACATGGTTGATTCAGGTCTCGCCTTTTCCTGCAGCCGGACATGGCCGCGCCTATTGGAGGGATGAAGAAGGATGGGAAAGTTGGCGCTCTTTTTCCGAGGCCACCGGGTAAAACCCACACTACCCAACGAGACGGCACAATCCACTACCCGTTTGTATTGCACCATTTAGTGGGCCGAAAAGTGAACCACTACATCTGAAGAACATGCGGAGCACGCGTTTGACATTAGACACCGCAAGATCCAGGATGACGTGATGCAAGTGTCTCTGGCCGCCATCTTCACATTAGTATAGTGGTGAGAGGCTCCCTCTACTAGCTCTCAGAGAAAAGTCCGTAGCTAATGTCGGTTGATTGGACTACAAGATGTGTATGTGGTTGCATGCGGAGTCTCGAGTGGTATCAAACGGGTCGGCAAGCTTAAGTCCGTGTCAAAGTCCGTCCCTCCACGCTTGAGGACCTAGTCCGATGATAATGCAACACCGACAGCTAGCGCCGGTGAGGTGTCCAGAGAATTTGCATTAGCACCCAGAGCAATTCATACGATAAGCAGCACATCGCCTACCTCGAGAGCATACTTCTTACATCCCGTTTCACCTCTATAGTTCACTCCCTAGATATCGTCTAGTACTTAACAAGTGGAAGGAATGACGACCCAATTTCGTTAGCACGATAACGTACTTTCATTTAACAAGCGGCTCGAAAGGTTTCCATCCCTAGATGGTCATAGGACGTAGGACCGAATTTCAAGGATTCACACCTTCTCTTGAGCTTTGAATGGGTTGAGTTATGGACTTCTCGAGGAGTGGTCTGGACGTCAGTTTCCAGTATCACGCCCTTTTTGTCTGGATGCCCGCTCTATCAAGGGCGCATTGCTGTTTCTTGTATGACACCATCGAACATGCAAGGACTCGACTCATAATTTCATCTGTTGTACCTTAGAGGACAGAGCATTGAGAGGCCGGATTGGTAGTAAGCCAATCATACTTGTCATGAGAATCCACAAATAGCCTGTAAACTTTAATATGAACCCGCGTGTTCGGAGTTTAGAAAAGCAAATCTACTTACGGAGTTATCGGGAAATGATCATTCCGGAGCCTTGATGTGCCGAGGTTGGGCCCACCCATGACGTGCGTGGTAATGCGTCTCGTACAAGTCTTGGCCTCTCATGGCGAATTGACTCGATTGTATAAGTATTACAGCTGTCAGTTGGCCCGTTGATACTGTTCTAAACGCCCGAGTCACATCTTCGAATCGAAAACCAGACTTGTTACTGCCGGTATCAATCTTTGACATGTCTCGTTACGCAGAGGCCCACAAGGATCCCAAGGGTCCCGGCGATGCCCGTCCAACAGCTCTTCAGGTTGTACAGGACGAAGGGCTTACTGGAAAGCTCAAGGGAAAAGTAGCTGTCGTCACCGGTACCTCCTCTGGGATTGGTATCGAAACGGCCCGAGCTCTTGCGACGACCGGGGCGACCGTCTTCCTCCTGGCGCGCAATATTCCCAAAGCCGAAGAGGCCTTGAGCGAGATCGTGGAGCCTGGGCGCGTTGAGCTGGTGGAGATTGATCATAATTCTTTCCGCAGCGTTCGCTCCGCCGCATCCGTCATCTTGCAAAAGTCAAATGGCAATGTCAACCTGCTTGTCAACAACGCCGGCATCATGGCCCTCCCCAACCTGGAAGCCACGGAAGATGGATACGAAAAACAATTCGGGATCAATCACTTGTCCCACTTCCTCCTCTTCCAGCTTCTCAAGCCAGCTCTTCTCTCGGCCTCAACACCTGAGTTTCATTCCCGAGTAGTCAACGTCTCTTCTTCAGCCCACAAGGTACACGGCATCAATGACTCGGACAACTACAACTTCCAGAAGGGGGGGTATGAAGGATGGGTTTCGTACGGACAGTCGAAGACGGCTCTGATCTACATGGCCAACGAAATCGATCGTCGCTACGGGCCTCGTGGCCTCCATGCAACCTCAGTTCACCCGGGTCTGATATTCACTGGGCTCCAGAAGTACATGAGCAACGAGCAGAAGGAGAGTCTCAGCTCTAACAAGGAGGTGGGAAAGCAGATGAAGTCTACGGAACAGGGGGCTGCAACCACGATTGTAGCTTTGCTTGGGCGTGAATGGGAGAATAAAGGCGGAAGATACTTAGAGGACTGTGCAGAGGCCATCCCCGCTGCAGGAACTGACATCAGTGGACCTGGGTACGTGGCATATGCCTATGATGAAGCGAAGGAGGCAAGACTTTGGGCAGACTCTTTGAAGATTGTTGGCGAGAGAGACGACTCTGAGCCATTGTGATTCATGATGCGATGGCGGATTGGGATGACGTATGGCTGGTATCCAAGAGCGACATGTTTCTGTTTTGCCTAACTACCATCAAATTCATTCAATGCCTATATGGACTCTTCATCCCTCAAATGTTCTGGCGATTGATGTATTCTCTGCCTTTCCTAATGGCAATATTACGCCTTCTCAAAGAGTTACCACTTGAATCCTATGCTTACTCAGCTAAGATTCACTCTAGGCTGCCTTTACTCCACGTTGAAATTCCAACTTCGACATTCTCACAGTCTACAAACCTCAACCGGTGAAACCATCATGTCTGACAACAGCCCACCTGCGCCCAACTTCGACAAGGTTGATGCAAAGACTGATGATGTCTATATGCGTACCCTGAAATCCCAGTTCAGAGTGCTTGACCATGCGCCAGCGACCTCTCACGGTACGTACCTTGAGCTCACACCAGATGGCCTCGAACCTCTCGAGGATTATCAGGATGGTGGGTACCATCCCGTCCACCTAGGCGATTGCCTCGGTGCCTCCGGTCGTTATCGCGTGCTTCACAAGCTTGGCTACGGAGGATTTGGGACGGTATGGCTCTGCCGGGACACTCAAGATTCCACCTACGTCGCTGTCAAAGTCTTGGTCGGGGATGCGGCTTCCGACGAGATCCCTGATCTTACCCTGACGCAGTTGGACAAATCCATGCCTGGAGCTGAGTATATCGCAATGCCGTTAGACAACTTCTCAGTCGATGGCCCAAACGGAACTCACCCCTGCGTTGTACTCCCTGTTCTTGGTCCTTGTGCATCACCTGGCTTATGGAAACGAATGGAGGAGGACCAAGGCCCCGTCTTTCGGGAGATGGCTCATCAGGCCGCCAAGGCTTTGAACTTCTTACACAAGAATAAGATCTGCCACGGAGGTAAGTAATGGTCTTCCCTACTGACATATCTTTGCGCAACCTATTACTGATGGAACATAGACTTCCGACCCTCCAACATCCTCGTTAGACTCGCCAACCTCGATCACTTATCGGAGGAAGAATTACTGTCAATTCTCGGCCAGCCCCAAGAATCCCGCGTACTAACTGAGTCCGGCGAAGACATTCCGACCTTTTCACCAAGATATCTGGTTGCGCCCGCTGACCTTTCCCGACTTGGAAACGAGTACTTGACTGATGACATATGCGTCATCGACTTTGGGGAGTCTTTCCCTTTCGCATCGCCACCCGAGGATCTCGGTATTCCTGAACACTACCTCCCGCCCGAGTTGCTGCTGGAAGAAGAGGATGCCGTCGGCCCAGGTTGCGATCTCTGGGCTCTCGGATGCACACTCTTTGAGATTCGTGAGCAAATGCCGCTCTTCTACATGATCCATGGCCCAGATGAGCTAATTGCTGAGATGGTGCGCTTCTTTGGCAAGCTCCCCGAGGAGTGGTGGGAAAAGTGGTCGGCACGGGAGGAATGGTTTGACGATCAGGGAAAATACATCCGAACTAGATATGAGGAAGAGTGGTCATTGGAGGTAGCGCTGAGCAAGCCGATGCAAATTGTGGAGTCGTACAAAGACGGCGTCTCAAAAATGAAGACGGTCCTGGACACGCCTGAGCCGGAGCAGAAGCTGATGGCCGACCTGTTGTACAAGTTGTTCCAATACGAACCTAGCAAGCGCGCGACGACGGACGAGGTATTGGAGCATGTTGGAGCCAATCGGTGCGCCAGAAGTAGGGATACATAAGGTGACTTGATTTAGGTATATCTAGGGGCTGAAGGCCCGGGTTTTATGAAGAACGGGTCCTTTGGCAAATATCCTAGGATCCGGTAAATGCACCTTAAGCTAGCTTCTTTGGATGTGCAGAAGAGGGGATAATCTTGAGCTATCTATAGGGCCGAGGGCCGGGGGCAATAAGGTCCTTCTGCCTAAGGTATCTTGGCTGTACTAGGACCCTAGCCCTTGATATACCCCCTCAGGTTATAACCTATAGTATATATAAGGTATATTAACCTATACCTAATTTACTAGAGAGGCTAGGTACCTTTAATCTAAATTACCTAGGAAGATAGAAAATAAAGAGGAATTATATCCTTAAGAATAACTAGGCTAAATGTTAAAAATAAGGTAATTAAAAATTACTATTATAATAGTAAAAATTTAGAGATAATAATAAGTAGTTAGAATAGTTATAAAGATACCTTATTCTAAAGTTATAATAAAAAACATATTAGTAACTTAGAACCTAGAGAGAAAGAGAAATAGTATTTATAGCTACTATAGTAACACTTAGTAAGAAGTCCTCTAATTTTCTACTAATTACTATAGGGTCTTTATCAAAGGGAGATTTTCTTCTAATAATTCTAATAGTATTATTATATTATAGATTAGTTAAGAATTGAAAATATTATAGCCCTTAACGAAAGGTATATTTATTTGGGATTCCCTAGTAGTACCCTTAACCTAGTGTTAAAGGGTTTTAGGCTCTATATTAGGCTAATCTATTACCTAAAACATAGGAATTTCTCCCCTATAAGAGCCTTTATAAAGCTATTAGTAGCTATCTTAGCTATAGGGATCTATTAAAGCTAGATTAAGCTCTTCTAAACCTCCTAATGAAGCTAGTAATAATAAATATTAATGTAATAGAGTTTTATGATTAATTTGACTATATCCTTGGTTAGTAGGTATAAAGTCTACCTATTATTATACTAGATAACTGGAATTTCCCCTCTAAAGGATAGCTAGACTTTCTTATAGAGGTGTTTAAAGGCTATAACTTCCTTAGCTATCTAAGAGAGGGCTAGGAGCTTGGCTTTAGTTGATAAGGTTATAACTATATCCTACTTGCTGGATTTATAGAAAATAAGGCCCCTGAATATTATAATTGTAAAGCCTTATATACTATAGTAGGTAAGAGTATTATTAGTATAGGATACATTAGAAAAACACTAAAGAGAGCTATTTAAAGTAAAGAATAAGATCCTAATGAACCTAGTATTATAGAGGTACTTAATATACTCTTAGGCCTACTGTATATAAAGATCTAATAGGTTAAGGAGAAATTGAGTTAGCTTAGAGGTAGAAAATGTAGTATCTATATAGGTAATAGTTATAGGGTACTGAATTGAGCCTACGAGGGACTAGAAGAGCTTTACTTTCTTAGGTGTTATAGTATTGTTATAAGGAAGTAATTTAGGTCTAGATATAGGATAGGTCCTTAGTCTTTAATTAGAGTTATTATAGCTGAATTTATAGGTAATTTTCTTAATGTAGGAGTCCTAATAGAGCTACACTTTACCTTAGGCCTGATCTTAGGTTACCCTAATGCCTAGGAACTATTTAAGGTCCCCTAGTAACTTAACCTTATAGGCCTTTTTAAGTGACTTTTGTAGGTCTTTGTATTCCTCCTTGAATTCCTTATGAAAAAGGAACATAAGATTATTAATATAGAAGAAAAGAAGGATTTAGCTATTAAATATAATATAGGGCTCCTTGAAGATAATTTTAAAGCCTAGGGAGATAAAGAAGCCTATAAGTTCCTTATACTATAAAATCAGTAATCTTTAAAGTCTATAAAGAGCTCTTATAACCTTCTATAGGGTACTAGGATAGGTGTTACTTATCTACCTTTTAGAGGTCCTTAGAATCTTATAGTAGATAATCTTATTCTAAGGGAGTAGCTAGTTCAGGAAAGCTATAACAAAGTTAAATTAATATGCCTTAAGGTTAAAGAAGTATATAAGGGCTATAAGGAATCGAAAAGCCCTAGCTGCTAGGGTTATAGTATAGGTTAAGAGGTTATTTTCAGCCTAAAGATTACCTTAAATAACTAGTCTCACCTTATACCTTAAGAGATACTCTTCCTTATTGAACTTATAGTTATAAACCTATTATAGCTAGATGATTTTAGTATCCTTAGGGATATCTCTTCAGTTAATAGTAGCTATAACTTCCCTCTTTATAATACTATCTGTCTTAACCTATATAGCCTTTTCCTAGTCTAGCTAGTCTTTATATTAAAGAGTAGCTTTAATTAACCTTAGTAGAGGTTAGAGGGTATCTTAGTATAGCTGGATTTGGGTTATTAGAGTAGTAGAGATTATAGTACTAAATATATAAGTCATTTAGTTAGGTATTAAGGGAGCTATATTTAAAAGGGCTTTAATATCTATTTAGTTATAATCTTAACTATTATTAACTTTAATTAGGGTTATATCCCTTGACTAGGGGGATATTAATTGCTAAGTATTATAATAAGATGAAATAGTAGTCTCCTAGAGCCTTAGAGGTATAATTTCTATAGTCTCTAATACTATAATTAGTAGTGGGGCTAGGTGTTTAAAAAGACTATTAATTGTAATATTATATTCTAGGGTGATTTTAAGGCCTTTTATAATTATTTAAACTTCTTAGATAGTCTCCTAGGTCTTAGGTATCTTATTATCTAAAAGTAAAAGAGATTTATTAAAAGATATATAAGATATAGTTACCTATAATATATACTATAGTAAAGAGACCTATATTAGGTATTAGGTTAAGGAGATATACTTAGCTAAGTAGCTAATATAAGTGTAGGATTCTATCTTCTTCCTTATACCTTATAACTCTTCCCTAGTAAGAGGGAAAGCTTTATATCTAAAGGTCTTTAGGTAGGCTAGATTAGGTCTATAGTCCTTAGGGAGATGCTTCTATATAGCTATATTCTCATAGAGCTAAAGGTGTAGTATCTCTAAGGGTAACTTCTATATGTTAATCTCCCTAGGTATATAATTAAGTAGGTATATAGCTACCTTACTAGCAGCTAGCTAGAGCTTCTTAGGAAAGCTAGCCTAGGCTAGAAGTATCTCTATCTTCTGCCCTAGGATATACCCTAACTTCTCTATGTGCCTATTCTAGTACTAGTGGCTTAGGGCTGAAAAGCAGATTAGAATACCTCTTTTCCTAACCTCTACTAAGGTCTATATTACCTTGACTATAGTCTTATTATCTAAGACTATAGTAATAATATTAATCTCAAATTAGGCCTTAATAAGGGCTATAAGAAGCTAAAGGTAGTTAGGGACCTTATCTTTAGTCCTAATATAGTAAGGGAACCTTATCCCTATATGCTAGTAGGTAAATAAGGCTATATAATAGTACCTATTATAGCTATTAGGGTAATACTAAAGGTTAAAGGTTAGGACTTTTAGAGGGGCCTAAGGTAGATTATCTACCCTAGGTCTTTATAATATAACTCTTCTACCCTTAAAAGAGGTATAGATCTTATAGTCTTTAGTCCTTAGACCTATTATCTTAGTCCCTATAGTACTTATTATAAGTTTCTCTATTATCTTAGGACCTAGATAACCTAGCCTATAGTACTATAGCTACTCTATACTTCCTACTAGAGGTAGAGGATAATAGGAGCTAACTGTAAAGATAGCTTCTACCTCTATAATTACTTCCTTAAAGATAAGGCAGGGAAGCCCCTCCCTGATCTCTATAGTCCCTAGGATATAACTAGTGCTCTTTTCCTTTAGCTTAAGGGTCTTAGAGCTCTAGAAGATACTGCTTTTTCGAAGAAGAAGGGTTACTATTATACTAGTAGGGAAATTAGGGTTATAATAAGCCCTAGAGAGTATTAGCTTATAGCCTAGGAGGTTAATAACTATAGACCTAGCTCCCTAGGTATAACTTATACTATAAGATATTAGGTATATTACTATATTTATTATATTAAGCCTATTAGGGAAGTAGGAAAGGTTATTAAAGAGGTAAATTAATACTCTAGAGTTAAGGATAATACTATCCCTTATATACTAACCCCTAGCTATATAAATTAAGGCTTAAGCTAGTAGAATTATAACTATTTCCTACTTAGCTAGCTCTAAGTAGTTGGTTTTCTTCTTCTATATAGTAATATCTTATCTTATCTATTAATCTATAGCTAACTTTATATTAATTAAGGATCTAATAATAGGATTTTCCTAAAACTTTAAGGGATTATTTATCTTACTAGGAAGAATATAGAAGTAAGTACTCTAGTAATTTTATATATCTTTAGGGATATAGGTAAAGCTATAGTAGCTATAGATAGACTTATCCTATTTTTCCTTATTTTAGTCAGATTATAAGGCTATATTAGAGCCTCCCTATGAATTTATTAATCTAGCTCTATTAGTATATTAATTAGTTATAGTATTATAAGCTATAGGGATTATACCTACAGCTAGTATTAAGGCTATTATAGTACCCTTTTTACTAGCTAATATAACTATAAAGATAGACTATACAGAGGGCTTAGAATCAGAAGGTTTTAACTCTCTTATGATTCTAAACCTCTCTACTACCTTAGAGAGTAAGGGCAGCTTTTGCCACCTCTCCTAGGAGTCTATAAGCTTAAAATACCACTTATTCTAAAAGACCTAATTGACTTTAGTAATTACTACTAAAAAGTCGTAAAGTCTAGCTAAAGGCTTATCTTACTAGAGCCTATATTTAGTATATATTTGTTAGAGTTAAATAAACTTTAACTATCTCTAATATATTATATAATATTATATAAGTATAGCTTTTTATAGTACTAATAGTACTATATAGATACTATATAGGGTATTTACCCTTATACTAGTTACACGGCCCAATCGCGTATTATCGCCGATTTGGAGATTTCCCGACATTCCTGGACACCCATCTGAAACAGCCATACTGAATCATCAATTGCACATCCATTCTACAACCAATCATCAAGGAATTCAAATATGTCATTGACCTAGGTCTGGGCCACAGATTGGTATGCTTTGCATTGCAATTGGACCATCAGGGTCAAAGTTATCAGGGTATAAAGAGAGAGGGATTTCCCAAGTTGTCTAAATCTGTATCGATCTCTTACACACTCATCTCTTACTCAATTGAACACATAAGCACACCATTATAAAGCTAATTTCTTGCTCTATCCAATGGTATCACCTCTTTTCTAACAAGAGTTCATATACCCTCTCGAATCCCCTCAGGAAGCCTGGATATATCCTACTATCCTAGTGACCTATCCAATCACCTATCGATTTCCTATTAAGGAAGCCCTGCGTTACCTAACAGGTTATGAGCCCGGCTTAGCCCCACAATTCCTTCTTTATCTACTAAATAGGAAGGCTCCTTTTATAATCTCTTTTATTCAAAGAGATCTAAGGATTAGAGAGGAGGTTTTTCCAACCTATTAAAGCTGCTCTGAAGACTTAATTATAAGTCTAATATATCAGTTTACCTTTAAAGGAGAAATCCTTAAAGAAACACTGAATCTTTCTACTCTAATTGGCCTTTGTAAGCCTTTAGAAGGAAGAAATAACTCTAAGAGAAATCCTAGAGCTGCTAAAAGGGGCTCCTTTTATTCTTAGTCCTCTGGGCATATGAAAGCAGTTCCTAAAGGTAAAAATAACCTTTAAAATAACTATAATTATAACTATAACCTTATAACTAATATCTTTCTAGAAAAGGAAGGAGAAGAGACTAAAGGAAAAGAACTAGCTGAAGATTCTTTATCTACTATATCTTTAAAAGATTAGTCCTTATAAAATATTCTTTAAATAGAATAATATAACTACTTTTCCTGTATAAAAACCTCTTTTCCCCTTAAAAAGAAGATATATACTCATTTCTAATAAATCTTAGAAAAATCTCTAAGATGGGGAATGAAAAAATCCATTTTTCTAAGCTTAAAGGTAGTGAAAACTATATAACTTGGGCTATGAGAATGGAAGCTTTCCTTATAAAGGAAAAGCTTATACAAGCTATAAGAGTTTTAAATCACAATAAAAGTGAGGAAGCTCTAGCTAATATACATCTTCTTATATAAGATGGTCCTTTAATGTAAATTAAACATCTAAATGATGCTAAAATTGCTTGGGATAGCTTTAAAAGCTTATATAACTCTTCAGGATTTACTTCTGAATTCCTACTTATAAAGGAATTCTTTAATATCTCATTTATGAATTTTTCTACTATAGAAGAATATTTAAATAAGGTAAAAGAAGTATCTGATGAGCTAAATTCTAGGGATATAAAAATCCCAGAAAAAGTTATAATAGCTTGGATCCTAAATAATTTAGATGATTCCTTTAATAGCTATATAACTAATATTTCTCAGGCTTTAAGGATTAATCCTAATGCCTATAATTTAGAAACATTATCATCTAGCCTTATAGATGAATCTAAAAGGCTAGAAAGTAATGATAATCAGATAAATCTTTTAAGATTATCTAAGAAACCCTGGAAAAAGAAGAAAATAGCACTTAAATGCTCCCATTGCAAATTAGCAGGACATTTAGATAAAGATTGTTATTTTCTTCATCCTAATAAAGCTCCAAAAAGCTTTAAAAATAAGGATAATAGGGTTTCCAAACCTTATAAAAGGGATAATAAGTCTAAAAAGACTAAAGAAGAAAAAGCTGAAAAATCTAAAAGAGAGGAAAGAGAAGAAAATCAAGAAAAACTTTTTGCTTTAAGGGAAAATACCCCTGAAGAAGAAGATATTCTTGAAAGCCCTTATTCCTATTCTAATTCTATTATAGAATTAGATAGAGATATAAGAGAAGTCTCTGAAGACTTCGATATTGGGGTATATTTATCTCAAACCTCTACTTTAAAGAAAAGAAAGGCTAATAATACTCTAGGATCTTTAATATCTTATCTACCTTCCTTAAAGAAGCTTATAGAAGAATTAAAGGTAAAACCCCCCTATAAAAACACCTATAATAAGGATATAACTAAATTTATTTATAATACAGGTGCTACTAAGCATATCGTATCTAATAAGAATTTTTTCCTTAATTATAAGTCTATAAATCAAAGGGTTAATTGGGGAAAAGCCTCTTCTTTAATAGTTAAAGGCTGTAGAGATATTATAATAAGATTCCTAGAAAATAATAAAATATATAAAATAAGAAATTGTTTTTATATACCTGAATTAGGTGTTAATATTATAAGCCAGTCCTCTTTACAAGATATTTACTCCTTTATAGGAAATAAGTAATTATTCCTAATAAATAATAAAGGAAATATTATAGCTAAAGGAATAGAGGAAAATAATCTATATTATATACCTATTATTATAAAGAATAGTGATAAGAAAAAGGTAAGTTTCTCATCCAAAGCTAACATTCTTTCTATAGATAATAATAAAAATAATAATAATAAACCTATAACTATAGATATATATAACTGGCACCTAAGATTAGGACACCTTAACTATAAATCTTTAAAAAAGATTTTATATAGAAATAAGGATAAAAAATATAATATAAAAAAGGCAGATATTATAAAGATTTTACAGTGTGAAAACTGTATTAAAGCTAAAGCTATTAATAAAGTTAATAGAAAATCCTCTAATAAGGATTATAAATATCTAGATAAAATAGTAACTGATATTTGGGGACCTATTAGGATCCCTACATATAATAAATATCGATACTTTATAACCTTTATGGATATAGCAACTAGATATTTAAAAACCTATTTAATTAGGAATAAAAGTGAAGCTTTAGATAAGTTTAAAGAATTCAAGCTAGAAGTGGAAAATAATAAGCTTAATATTAAGATTAAGCAAGTTTTTTCAGATAATGCTAAGGAATATCTTTATAAACTTAAACCTTATTGCTTAACTAAGGGAATAGTATATAATACTAGCCCTCCTAATACTTCTGAGCCTAATGGGGCAGCAGAAAGAATAAATAGGACTTTATTAAATAAAGTTAGAGCTATAATATATACAGCTAAACTGCCTAAATACCTTTGGGGAGAGGCCTTAAATGCTGTTACTTATATATATAATAGAACTCCTCATTCTAGTCTTAACTATCTATCTCCTTTAGAAAAAAGAGATAATATATATATAAAACTAGAGGATCTTAATAATATAAAAGTATTTGGATCTATAGTTTATTATAAGAATAAAACCCCTAGTGATAAATTAGATACTAGAGTATATAAAGGCATTATTATAGGCTATTTAGAAAATAGCTATAAAATCTGGGACTATAATAAACGCTGCCTTATAATATCTAGGGATATAGTTATACTAGAAAACTGCTTTCTAGATGATAAAAATAGTCTAGACTATAAGTCTCTTCCTGTATTAGGAAGCTCTTTAACTAAAGACTCTATAAAAGAGCTTAAAAGTTTAAGAGAGGCTAAAATGCCTAAATTATCAGTGGAAATACCTAAGAAGCCAGCTGATTTCTATAAGGATTATAAAGAATACCCTACTATATTAGCTCTAGTAGATAAAGGAAATCCTATAGAACCTAAAAACTATTTAGACTGTCTATCTAGTATAGATAAAGATAAATGGAATATATCTATGAAAGCAGAAATAGATGAACTTATTAGGCAAAATACTTGGATTTTAAAAATACTTCCTAAAGGAAGAAAAGCCTTAGGAGGCCGATGGGTCTATAAAATAAAAACAGATAATAATAATAATATCTTAAAATATAAATCCAGATGGGTAATACAAGGGTTTAATCAAATCTTCGGATTAGATTATAATGAAACCTTTGCTACTACTGCTAGACCTGAAACTATAAGAATTCTTTTAATTCTAGCTGTTTCTAATAACTATACTATCTTACAGTTTAATATAAAAAATGCTTTTATTCATGCTGATATAGATGAAGAAATATATACAGTTATTCCTAAAGGCTTTAAAGATTATATTAGTAATTTTTATAAGCTTAAAAAGGAAGAAATAGCTATGATTAAAGAAGGATCTTTAGTTTTAAAGCTTAAAAAAGCTTTATACGGCTTAAAACAAAGTCCTAGACTTTGGTATAATTTTCTCTCTAATAAATTAAATGCTTTAGAATTTAAAGCTATACCATTTGATGAAGGGGTATTCATTAATAACAGCCTAAAAATGGCTATAATAATCCACGTGGATAATCTTATATTTATGGGCCTATATAATAAAGATATAAATAATATAAAAGAAGCTCTAGCTAAAGATTTAAAAATCCAGTCTTTAGGAGAGATTAAAGACTTCTTAGGAATACATATAACTATAAATAGAGAGAATAAAGGCTTATATATAAACCAAAATAAATATCTGTATAATAAAATTATACAATATAACAAAGGATCTATAGGAACTTCTAATACACCTTCTCAAGCAGGAGAAAAGCTTATTAAAGCAACTTTAGAACCTTCTAAAGAAGAAATCCTAGCTTTTCAAGGAGAAGTAGGATCCTTATTATATCTATCTATAAAAACTAGACCTGATATATCCTATTCAGTAAATACTTGCTCTAGATTTGCTTCTAAGCCTGATAAAAGCTATTTTAATGCTTTAAATAAGATCTGGAAATACTTAAATAAATATCCTAATTTAGGAATTTATTATAATTGCAATATAGATCCAGACTCTTTATCTAGTATTATAAGAGGCTATAGCGATGCTGATTGGGGAGCTAGTCTAGAAGATAGAAAGTCTATAAGTGGATTTTACTTCTATATAGCTAATAATCTTATTAGCTGGAATACTATAAAGTAGAAATCAGTAGCTTTAAGCTCTTGTGAATCTGAATATATAGCTCTAAGAGAGGCTACTAAAGAAGCTAAATATTTAATAAACCTTTATAGGTATTTAAATATTAATCTATCTTTAAGTTATAATAGAGCTATACCTCCTATATTAACTGATAATGAGGCTGCAAAAAAGTTAGCTGAAAATTCAGAATTTCATAAGAGATCTAAGCATATTGATATAGCTTATCACTTTACTAGAGAAGAAATTAGAAAAGAAACTATTAAGTTATTTTCTATAAGAAGTAAAGATAATATAGCTGACTTTTTTACAAAAAGTTTAGGTCCTATAGACTTTATAAGACTAAGAGACTTTTTATCTCTTAGATAATATATATAAAGGTTTTTATAGCTTATAAAGCTTTTCCTTTAAATAAAAGATTTTAGTTTTATCCTAAAAAAGGTTTTCTAAGATTAAAAATATAATATATTATTTTTCCTATATATTAGGTTTTTTATTTTTATAACTATATAATATTTATATCTCTTTATCTTAGAAGATAGAGAAATTAAATAATATAAATAAGAGTTTAATTTTTTCTCTTACTATAATAACCTTTAGAGTTTATTTTTTCTCTAAAATATATTAAAGTTAAAATATATATAAGTATAAAAACTTTTATAATATACTTATAAACTATTATAACTTTAAAGGAGGCTGTTAGAGTTAAATAAACTTTAACTATCTCTAATATATTATATAATATTATATAAGCATAGCTTTTTATAGTACTAATAGTACTATATAGATACTATATAGGGTATTTACCCTTATACTAGTTACGCGGCCCAATCGCGTATTATCGCCGATTTGGAGATTTCCCGACATTCCTGGACACCCATCTGAAACAGCCACACTGAATCATCAATTGCACATCCATTCTACAACCAATCATCAAGGAATTCAAATATGTCATTGACCTAGGTCTGGGCCACAGATTGGTATGCTTTGCATTGCAATTGGACCATTAGGGTCAAAGTTATCAGGGTATAAAGAGAGAGGGATTTCCTAAGTTGTCTAAATCTGTATCGATCTTTTACACACTCATCTCTTACTCAATTGAACACATAAGCATACTATTATAAAGCTAATTTCTTGCTCTATCCAATGGTATCACCTCTTTTCCAACAAGAGTTCATATACCCTCTCGAATCCCCTCAGGAAGCCTGGATATATCCTACTATCCTAGTGACCTATCTAATTACCTATTGATTTCCTATTAAGGAAGCCCTGCGTTACCTAACAATATTTAGTACCTATATAAGAATTCAATAGGCTAAGCTATAAGATTAACCTTTTCTAGCTTTAGGGTTCTAATTACCTTATATTCTAATATTAGATATTCCTCTTCCTTCTAAAGGGCTAGCTTAATAGTTAGTCTAAGCTATATAAGATACTTATAAGGGCTTTAGTATATAGAAGTTAAGCTCTTATAATAAGAGCTTAAAGATTTAATAATAAAGATATTAATTATAGTTACTATCTTATATATATAGTGGAATTTAGTAACCTTAAATATATATTATTAAGCTTAGAAAGCTCTTTCCTTAGTAAAGTTATTAAGGGAGATAGAGCTAAGAAGAGCTAGTAGAAGCTAGGGCTCTTCTTTATAGTCTAAAGGCTTATTATCCTCATTATTATTATTATCTTTATCATCTTTATTATCTTTATCTTCCTTGTCTTCTAGGGGCTCCTAGGCTAGCTGGCGAGACGCTTAGGGGGCTAGGGCTAAAGGAGGGGCTATCTAAGACGATAGGATAACCATAGGAGCTAGTGGAGGCCCTAGGGGGTCCCCTAGAGGGTTATAAGGCTAGATTAGCACATTAGTAGCTAGGTCTATAAGGGGGCCTAGAATAAGTATCCTTATAGGTAGAGTTATAGTTAGGATTACTAGTACTTTCAGCTTAGTTAGGACCTTATAACTATCTAGGTTAATATACTTCTAAATAGTATCTAATTAAGCTATTTCTTAGATATACTTATACTACTTAATCTAGTCTAGAGGTTTATAAAGTTTAAAGACCTTATTATATAAATTAATACTATTAGATATATTAAAAGATTAGGTAATAAACTAATCTTATAAGTCTAACTAGCTATTAATTAAATATTTAGAAATACTAGGGATTTAAATATAAATAGGAAACCTAGGAAAAATAGTATAAAAAATTAGGTTAGATATATAAATTTATTAGAAATTAATAATTTAATTAATATCTAAAATAACCCTTAATATTAAAGGAATTATAAGATAGATAAAGGTAAAGTAGAAGTATACTAAGATTAGGAAATTAAAGGAAGTTAAACTCTTATATTAACTTTAATAGGAAAGACAAATTAGTATCTCTATATTAAACTAAGCCTAATTAAAGTTAGGCTAGGACTAACTAATACGTATAGCTTCAATTGACCTATATACAAAAGGGCTTATTAGAAAATCAAGAAAGAGTACTAACTAGGCTTATAACTATTAGAGCTAATTAGTACACTAGAAGTAGGGATATATAAGGTGACTTGATTTAGGTATATCTAGGGGCTGAAGGCCTAGGTTTTATGAAGAATAGGTCCTTTGGCAAATATCCTAGGATCCAGCAAATGCACCTTAAGCTAGCTTCTTTGGATGTGTAGAAGAGGGGATAATCTCGAGCTATCTACAGGGCCGAGGGCCGGGGGCAATAAGGTCCTTCCGCCCGAGGTATCTTGGCCGTACCGGGACCCTAGCCCTTGACAGAGCACGAGTGGTTCAAAATGGGAACTTCACTGGTAGAACAGAAGAAGTAGTATATGGAAAGGACGGATACTTCGTCTCTTCTGCTAGTCGCACTCACTACTCCAGCCTTCCGTGATGCATACTCTTTTGGCCGAGTTAGCTTGCTTGCCTGGCCGTCTGAACTTGAGCTGACAGATTGTGAGTGGGTTTTGCCAAGGCTTTATATCAGGTACTAGGCGGGTGGGTGTTCAATAGTCTCTCCAGCCGTTACGCTAACTGCGTGCGTATCCACGCCCTCTTTGTTAAATCCGGAGCCAGCGGCTACCGTGGCTTGCGGCTGTGACCCAGAAGCAGTAAGAGCATAAATGATGTTTCCACCTGAACATTCTGCGTGCACGTAAAATGAAGGGTTTTCTGCGTATCCCCTGTATGTTTTGCGGATACTGCAGCTGCGCTACTGCTACCGCTAAGATAAAATAGTCGAGGTGAGCTGCCTTTTGTAGAGCAGCTTCGGTTAAGAGCAAGCCATGTTCCCATAAATGCGCGTACAAACGTCTGTCACCTTTTGCACCTATCTGCTCTCTTCCCCTTCAATTATTTTCTTCTTTTTTTACCGCTGTTGCTGCCGTCTTTGTCTTGTTGGCTGATTGAATCCTGTTCTCGGGCACGTCCGACGAGCCTCAAGATGCACACCGCAGCTTTCGTCCTGCAGCTGTTGGCCCTGAGCTACGGCGTGTCGGCGGGCCCGTGTAGACCACAATCCAATGTGTCTTCCTCCTTGACGACTGAGACGTCTCCGGCAGAGACTTCCAGCACCGGGATTACCGAGACTTCTGCAACCGAGACGTCTATCACTGGGACATCGCCAACCGAGACATCCAGCATCGAGATTGCCGAAAATTCTACCACCGAGATCTCAACCACCGAGGCGCCTACCGCCACATCTACAACCGTCACTAACGACTCAACCGCGTCCACGAACGAGGCTTCCACGTCCTCAGTCCCCAACTACCTTCAAAACCCTGGTTTCGAGAGCGGAATTGCTCCATGGGACCTACCCTACCAGAACGTCATCAGGCCCGCCATCACCCTTGACACAAGCCAGCTTCACTCAGGCAGTCAATCTGGTTATCTAGCGTACACAGGCCCATTGTTGGGCTCTGGGTTCTATGGTCTTGCCGACCAGACCTCCCTCGTCGCTGACCAAACGTGCGATGCTTCAGTCTGGATCCGTCAGAGCGGAAGTTGTCCCAGCTTCTCGTTTGCCTGCGCCCTCGGTCAAAACTTGCTTATCCCAGAGAGCGTCGTCGAAACGTCGGGAACCAGTGTTCGCGATACCTGGGCGCAACTCAAGACATCGTGTGCCTGGACGCAGGCGCAGATCAACGCAGGCGGCGTAGGCATTATTGTCAAAACTATATGCGCATCGATCAATCTTTGGGTCGACGATGCAGTTATAACCCCACAGCTGGCTTGAAAGACAGTAGAGGGAGAACTGAGCTCGATTGTTAAAATTTCCGTTAAGGACCTAGTCATGTTTGGTTCAGCATATGTTCCTCTCTAGTCTTCTAACTCGGACGCACTCCTTCCCAAATGCTAAGTTAGCTACATGAATATATAATCATGTTGAAGGGTGATTTGCGATGCAAGACTCTCCTCATTCACAACTCCCCAAAGAAGGCACCCATTGGCTCAAGAATGCTTTTGTGCACGCGGCCGCCGTCGCCGCAGCATATTGCTGCCACGTCTTGGTCTTATGGCTATCTGCATAGTCGCATGCACCCTTGATGACTACGCAGGGAAACGCATCCCACACCCCAGCGCCTTCCATCTCGAAGCCTAGAACACCCTCTTGTCTTGCTATCGAGTCTCGCTCTGCTCCGGACTTCATCACCGTGTCCCCCGAGGCCATGAGACCGAAGTGGACTTTGGGTTGCGTGAGACCAGTGGTAAGACGGTGGCGAGATACAAGTTCACCATGGCACCGGCCTTGTTTGCACCTCGAGCCATCGCCGAAGTGTGAGTATGTTGCTGCAAAGAGTCTGTCGTGCTGGGCGCCCGGGTACTCTGCTTTGAGCTCCGACTCTTTTTGGAGCTCTTTTAGATAGGCCGCAATTTTGTTTTGCATCGTCTTCTGGCTGTGAAGGCCCTTGAGCTTCGTCAAGAGACCGCGGATTTCAGCGTTAGGTCGTCCCAGCGAGTCTAGAAGAGTGTCCTTGCGCTCGAATCGCTCATCGAATTTCCGCCCAAGGTCGTATCGGATGATGCCATCGCTGACAATTACATCACCAAGGATAATTTCTTCTTTTTTATCAGGGGTAAAGGGCACGGCTCCGCAGATGCCTACGACAATGGCAAGCTTGATGTTCGGGAAACTCCCACGGCAGTTGGCGGCGACGGCTGCTGCGCTTCCCTTTCCCATACCCGGCATGTGAGCAAGAACAACGTTGTGGCGGCCGATGAGTCCAGTAGAATAGGCATTGGGATCGCCGGTGGCTTTGTCGTAACCTATCCCGTCGTCGTCCCAGTGACGATCGAATAGCGACTCGATGGCGTTGCTCTCTATGGTGAGGGCACAGATTATGGCAATTTCGAAGGCAAATCGATTGGCCGGTGGAACCTGTTTATTGGCCGGCGGTATATTGGGGTTGGTTACAATCAACGTAGGCGGCAGAGAAATCGAAGTCTCTTTCGGAGGCGACGGGGGATATTCGTTTGTTTGATGGTTGTCTTGCACAAGTCGCTTGGCCGTCAAGTAGCTTGCTCTTTGGTTAGGTTCTCGGAATGAACTATGCAGCCACTGTAGCGGTGACAGCACTTTTTGATATAGCAGCCCTCGCCGAAGGTTGATGGAGTCGCAGTTGTCTGAATTTGTCTCCTTGCCCATCAAACCCCCAAGCTTGAGACACCCTTCCACAGCGTTAGTGAAGATGTATTTATGACCAAAGTTCTCCCATTCTGTTTCTTTGAGTTCTTCCAAGTACTGCGAAGCCACTGTATAGCGAGTGTTGAGCTGTGGAGTCGGGCCCTTAAAGGATCGGCACTGGAAGGGCTTGCCGAGGCCGATCTCTATGAGCAATATGGCCAAGGATTGAATCCGGGGGCACTTGTGAATAAGTGAGTTTTGGTGGATGAACTCGGACGCGTCGAAGTCACATTCAGAGACCTCAGGATGGAAGGAGATGTATGCCCGCATTGGTAAACCCTCCGAGCTGTCGCGTAAGCTTGGCTCGGGCATAAACCAGATGTTGTGGCTATTCCATGCCCGGAGCATAAGTTGTGAGTCGTAGAACTCCCAAAAAGCCAAAGCAATAGCGTGAGATAGAGCGAGTTTCTCCTTGACCTTTAGGGTGTATTGAGTCAGGACGTCTGCCAGGCATAGTCCCACGCCCGGGGATGCTTGGTGCTTCTTCATCTCGACGCCTAGTCGGAAAAGAGCCCCGTCTTCCAACTTCAAAGAGATACGGCAGCCGTAATCATCCTGGAAGATCTGGCAGAATCCGTCCAGACGTTCCTGGTTCTTTAAAGTCGGCTGGCAACATGACGAGTCGATGTCATCATCACTCCCAAAAGTCACGCGTTTTCTGCTTGCTCTGAAAACCCATGTTAGCCAAGAACTCCTACCCTCACAAAACCACATGAACTCACGACGAAACGTTGATGCAAAGATCTTGCCACGAGTCATCGGCGATAGATGCTGTGATGACGTCAAACCTTACCAAGTCATCTTCTCTCGTCACCGGATCCATCAAGAACAATCGTGTCGGGTGCCAAGTCTTCACGTCTTGGGGACCTTGGCGCGAGTGACATGTACTGCAGAAGGAATATTTGCGCAGTACTGGAAACAAGGCTCTATGCGCATGGGAATGGTCTTCCGGCTCTGGTATTTCCATGGCGTCTTCTGTGTCGCTGGTCTGAAGTCGCCGTAGTAGCTTCTCACACATTCCGCTTAAGCTTTCGACGACGAACGATGGCTGCCTCAAGTAGGCCAAAATACTTCTGCGGAGAGTAGATTGGAGCCTATGTGCCTCAGCTCGGCTTCCAAGACTAACTTGTGGCTGTCTTTTGCGTGGCCACTGATAGGAGCAATCTCAGCAAGCACGTTCTTCGCTATTTCTAACGCCGTGAAGAATGGATAGGCACTTACTGAACTCATTTCGTTAAGAACATTCAAAAGGCCCGATACATCTTGTTTGATGTCACCGCCTAAACCAGCTTCTGGATCTGATTCCAGCCGGGTCGAGATCAGTCCCAGATTGGTTTCAATTCCCAGGCAGACGCTGCATATATGACTCATTTCCTTGCTCATGTGCTGCTGAGCGGCTTGGGAGATAGGAGGACACTTGTTCAAGCTCTGAATCACCTCGCTGATATCCCAAGCGCGAGTTTTTAGGAGCTCAACTGCATCACTGTCGTCCATCTTGGAGTTCCGCAGTCGCGAGTCGTTTTTGTTTCCGGATGATTCCCCGCCTCGGGTCTGACCAGCAGTCGTCGTGCCACAGCCTGATCAGACTGGATTGGTAGGGTGGGTACGGCAATGTGATAGGCTCTCGAATCACGAACCAGGGTCACCATTTCCCCTCATCTCTCGTGTCACAGATCGTTGCTGAGCGTGGTTCCTCGTTTCTCTTCTGCACGAATCTGGCTTTGATCGTGATTTGATACATCTGCCTACATGTTCAGGACAAGACGCAGTTCCATATGGATCTAGCCAATAAGTCCGCGTCGGAGCTCGCAACCGAATGCCTCGCAGAATTTGGCAAATGTCTAACTAAAAAACCTCTCACGCACAACCAATGGGCCGAGAATCGACGAGCAGACTTCAACCTCTGGGTCGATGGAGTAGGCGCGATGGCCGGGAAGAAAGCCTCCCTCGACGACAGATTTCAGTCAAGGCCCCGTGAATTAACTCTGACTAAGAGCCTACTAGTTCGGTTAAGGACCTATCTCCAACAATGCCAGAAGACTGATGAAGTACACCCTTGGGAAGAAGCGAAACGAAATGCAGATGCGGCGATTGACAATCTCGCCTCAGTCGCCGTCGCGATCCGTCAGACCGGACGGCAATCTAGACTTCTCAAAGCCAACAGAAATTTCGACCCTCACACATTGGATGATTTCAGGAAATATCTCAAGTGCCTGATCCTCGTTCAGTCGACGCGGGGTGATCAAGAGCATCAGCACTGGCATCAAGACGAGCCTCTCTGGTGGGATCATGAACTTCAAAGAGAGACAACTCCTCTGCAAGAACGACTAATCGACGCCAATTTACGGAGAAGAAACCGGTTTCTTTACGCTCAGAGGCACTCTAGGAAACTTGCATACCGGCCACCGCCGTCATCACAGCTATCGGAATCATCGGTCCCAGGAAGTCGGATTGAAAGTCCACATCGGCAAACAGGAACGTCCACAGGAGAAGATGCTGAGAAAGATAAAGTGCAAGATACAAGATCAACACTACGTGAGGTTCCCCTCACATTATCCGCAACCTCTGCATCTTTACCGGCGAGTGAGTTCAGATGGGGGCCACCGCAGGAGGCCGTCAAGGCGCCCAAAACCCAAATAACCTCCATCACTGGTTCAATCAAGTACCCCAAATTGAGAACTCCCCACAAACTACAAGTCGGGAATGCAGAGTATGACAATAGTGAGAAGCCGAAGATTCTCAAATGTCCCTGTTGCTGTGAGGCGCTGCCATACACCATGTTAGAAAGTGAGACGGCATGGAAGTGAGTTCAGCTTGAGAAATTCCTACCTAGATAACCAGAAGACTCCGAGCTCACAGGTTAACAGGAATCATCTATCATTGGACATCTCTCCCTACACCTGTATCGCTGAGGATTGCCCAGAACCCCATGTCTTGTATCGGAAACGGGCAGAATGGGAGGATCATGTGAGAACCAGGCATCCAAAAAAGTGGAAATGTCAACTTTGCGAAATTTCAGGGGACATCTGTTACTCGAGTGTCGGCCAATTAGTCCAGCATGTAAGCGAAGAGCATCAGGATTCCTTTCCTAACGAGCTCCTCCATGCTGTGCCCCTATGGCCGTCCACCCCGTCGATTGGGCTCGATACGTGCCCTCTATGCCCTTCAACAGGTCCAACAGACGCGCCAATATTGATCGACCATGTTCTGGAGCACACGCACGACTTTGCACTTCTTTCACTTCCTTGGGCAGACTTGCCAATCGAGGACAGCCAAGGATCGACGTCGCTCTGCTATCTGGAACTACTGCAGCGCTCTGAGTCAGAAGCACCATCCCTTTCGCGGCACATGTCTACATGGTTTGAAAATCTTGGAAAGCCGCTATCGGCTCAAAGCAATGCAGCGGAAGCGGCTCTGAGCAATCTCACAGAATCTCGGAAAAAGAGAGACTGCCAACAGGACCGGGGCCATTTTGCTACGAACGACTATTTTGCTTCCGAGGCAGAGGATTCGCCAATGACCTCATCGTCCAGTTTCGGGACACCAAGCAGTGTTGAAGAGAATACCAGTCTAGAGAACACCCAGATCGAGTTGCGCGAGCTTAACACTGGTGGAGAATTATCTGAGCATATGCCAAAGTCCGAGTCATCGTCAAGTAGACCTAAGGGTAAAGTTCAGTCCTATTGAATCACCTCAGACCATGTGAAGTGATACTAATCTTCATTAGCAGACCAAGAGCCCGAAACGAATCGAAGCCCCGCCCTTTCCGAAACTGATAATGAAGGCATAGCTAACGATGGGGGGGATCATGACATTTCTAGGTCTGTGGTGGCTAGCACAACAGTCGACCCAAGTACCTGTCCTGCTGGTGAGGGATCAAGTTTTACACATGGTAAGTCATTCTCCCTGACTACCTGGATTAGAGGGGACTCTAAACGTTAAACAACTGTTCTTCATAGAAACACGCAGTCATGTACACGAGAGTTCACCTTCGCCTGATAGAGGGCGATCAAGCTCTCATGTCGCAGCAGCAAACGCAGAAACGATTGATCCTCGTAAGTAGCAGGGATATGTCGAGACAGAAGATGCCCCGGTATTAATTCCATTTCAGGGTATCGCGTTGAGCACAGTAGTGAATTTCAGCCCGGAAAGGTAGGTGAATCAATTACACCGATGATTTCTCGGAATCACTAATCGCGATTATCAGATCATCAAGGTTCTTTTGTATCATACACAAGAAACAGACGCTTTGAGCGAAAACTTGCATCATTATTTTCGTCGATTCATCGTCATTGCGAATCATGGCGAGTACAGTACATGCGTGTAAGTTGGTGGATGCGGCTATGATAGCACGTATGATAGTTTGCTAATAAAGTAGTCCGATTCGTTCGTATGGTGGTGAAGCCTGCACGAGACAAGGCGTGGAACCAGAAAACCACGGCGTCGTATACAGAAATACGGCGCGCGTTCTTGCGCAAGAGCGCCCGCTAGGCTTTCCGCCAGTCAAGGTAAAGATGACTGTGGAGGACGAAAGTCTTGGCGACGAATGTCGGATAAATTACTCAAATTTGGTCGACATTGGTCATGACCTGAAGGTCCTGTTTATTGGTCGTGTTACAACCCGAAGTTTTCGGATTGTGAAATATGCTGTACGCCAATGCTGCGATGAAAGAGATTATGATAGATAGATAAAACTTGATACACTAGGTCTAGAGTAGATATGTTCAAATATCAATTAATAGGCTGACTGTCTAGTTTTCAAATACTTCACACTATAGCACTTGAGAAGAATACGTTAATATATAAAGATTTAGGTGGGTAGTAAGGAATAGATTAATTATATACTACCTATTTTTCTTTCCTTGCAAATGATCCTTCTTCTCAAAGAAATAATAGTAAGATTATTTTTAATGACGTTGTTAAAGGCAGGTTTGCTAGGTAATTGAGAAGAGCTCGGAAGCTTCTATTGGAAGGAGCATGCATGAATTGTTTGTGAACTTCTTCTACCTTCCGGTCGACTGTATTGATAGCGCAGTTGCCAATATCATGAGTTCACTGATTATGAACGCATCTAAGTGTGCTCTACCTTCTCTTCGAAAAAATATAGAAAGTGATCGCAACTAGTTGTTTCTGGCTATTGCGCCCAACTGGACCTGTCCGCAATCACTCGAGGGAGTTCTCCCATGCCATCTATGGATACATCAAACTCTTTATCAACTTTGGTCATATCCTCATCCACATCGTCGGTCCATCGATGGATATAGACAGTCTTGAAACCGCACTTCTGAGCTCCTCGCAAATCATACGCATGCGCCGCCACCATAACCACCTCCTCTGGCTTGAGCTTGACAAGCTGCAACGCTTTCTGGTAGGCACCTGGATCTGGCTTGTACAGCCCCAACAGCTGACTGGAGAACATCATGTTGAAACGCAACCCCGACGACCGTGCGAGGTCGAGCTGCAGGCGGGTCGTACCATTTGCATGAACGAAGACGTCGAGGCCGAGATCTTCCCGAATACTCCGTATCGCCTCTGGAACCTCTGGCCAAGCGGGCTGAGAATGCCATGCTTGGATCAATCGTGTTTTGGTATCAGCGTCGAAGTGCGACTTGTGGTCGGGGAACTGGTCGAGGGCCACGTCCAGGACCCGGGCAAGCGTGGTGTCAATGTCCTCGGGGTGAAGGCCTTGACGGAAGCGTTGGTCGTTCTCGATAAAGTATTGTCTGCGCCATTCAAGGGCGAATTTGGATGCCTCGTCGGTGGGAATTGCTGAGGGCAGGGATTGGACTACGCTGGTGTGCCAATCAAGACATGTGCCCATAAAGTCGAAGAAGACGGCTTTGATCTTTGTTTGCTGGTCAGACATGTTGGAGGTTGGCTGTTTGTTGGCTGTTGGTAAATAGTGGTGACTTTGTGCGCAGATGAAGAAAGCCAAGACGTGCGAATGCGACGGAGATATTATATGCAATTCTAAACCAGCAAGCGAGCACGAGCTATCCAAGGGCGTCACGATTAATCAACATGACAGATTATAAATCCTGCGTCTACATGAAGGGCGCAAGAATACGCACATGATTGGACCATCTCAGCTGTCAGCAGTAAGAAGCAAGAGAGTGGCAAAGCGACTGAAGCGAAGATCGTTTGGTGGCCCTGATTTGGTAGGTACTGTGCGAATGAGGGGTAAGCAATCCTACGATGACGTCGCTTTCGTGGACAACCACAGTCAGGACTTAGATGAGTGAGTATACTATTTTTTAACAAAAGGCAGGAATCTGTTTCCTCGGGAGATTTGACGCGTCTTGAAATTGTCCAAAAGCCCGGGGGACGAATCCTACGATGGCTGGTCCAAAAGAAAAGAGTGGACCGCAAGTCTCCCTTCCGTCACCGACACATCAATCCAATTTTTGGCCTCGTGTTCCTCCAGCCACAATCCAGCGACTCTGATCGACATCGCCTAGGAATATCTGCCATGGTTCACACTGCTGCCAAGGTCGGCCTCTCGGTCGTGGCCTTACTTGCCGTGCTCTTCCAGGTCTACCTCAAGGACCCTGTCTGGTTTGGCCTGGGCATCGGACGCACCATGCAGCCGCTGTCCGACTTTCCCTACACATGCCGTGCCATTCGAGACCCGCGGCTGGAGGCTTGCGAGGACATGTGGCTGTCCGAGTCGACTCGGCAGCTGTTTCTCGCCTGTTCGGATCCCATTGCCCGCGCGCATTGGATGCCCACGTAAGGATCCCTACCCAAGACGCGTCGAACAACCCCGAAGAGCTGTGATACGACGCTGTATTTGCTATATACTGACTCTCTAAGCGTCGGTGACTTCAACTACACCGCGCGCTCCCAGAAAGACGCCATTGTCGTGCTGGGCATCGACAAGCCCGTTGAGAAAGGATTTGAATTCCGCGCGCTCACGACGCCGGGATTTACCGGAACTGCGGGCGACGGGCTACTAAGTCTCGTCGGGTTCACCGGAGTCGAGAACATTGACAACGGCACCATCAGTCTGCTCATAGTCAACGACCGCCCTTCCGTTGACGCTGAGACTGGCGCATTTCTGAACCATGCCTCCTTCGGTGCTAATTCCACCATTGAGCTCTTCGAGACTGGGCCGGACGCGATTGCGTTGAAGCATGTCCACACATTTGCCGACAAACACATCGCTTCGCCAAACCGAGTCGCTGCCATTGGAAAGGACTCGTTCTATCTCAGCAACAGTCACGGACCAAACAAGGTTGGGCTGGTAAGCTACGACACTATGAACATCCTACTTCAAGTCACTGATCCGGCAATAGAAACACTTGTTTTCCCCCATTATTGGCACGGGGGACATCGCGTTCTGCGACAAGGCAACTGGCTGCAAGCCCGTAGCTGGAGGACTCAACTTCCCCAACGGTCTAGTCCGCGGTCTGGATGGACTCATTTACGTGCCCAACTCCATGGTCGGAACCATCGACGTCTTCCAGGTCCTACCCGACAATGAGCTGAACAAGATCGACAGCATTTCCGTAGGGTTCAGTCTAGACAACTTGTCCGTCGACAAGAACGGGGACATTTTTGTAGCCGTCTTCCCCAAGGGAATTGAGATTTTCAAGGCCTACAAGGACCCGTACAATGCCCACCCGCCTGCTGCTGCTCTTCGTCTCCGGAAGCAAGAGGGCACTTATGTCCTTGAGAAGATCATCGAGGATGCTTTTGGAGAGGCGTTACCTGTAGCCACTACTGTGGTGCATGACGCCACGACTGGACGACTGTTTTTCAGTAGTAAGTGTTGGTCTGTTTCTGATTCTAAGCTCTCTCTAACTATTGCAGGCGTCATCTCGCCTTTCATCACGGTTTGCGAGCCGAAATGATGAGCTAAAGAACACGTCGAACCAGGAAGATCGTTCCAAACCAGCAACTTGGAAACAATCACAGATAAACAAACATACCACTCAATAATAAATACTCCAACGCCATAGAAAAAAGCCAGTCGCATCTCAAGACTCTAGTAGCCTCTATATCGCGGACCTTGAAGTTAGAAAGCTACTTTTCCTATAAGTCCTGCATCTTCTAGCTGTACTGCGTCCATGCATCCAACCCTCCCCCCCTAGGCCTCGATGAATTTTTCCATCTTCTCCAGGGCATGCAAGTCCCCAGCCACAGTCCCAGCTAGCTCCTTAGGCACCCAACCCTCCGTGTAGCCACCGCCAAAGTCAACGAGCCACAAGTCATTGTTTCTGTCGACCAGGACGTTGTCTGGTTTAGCATCTCCCCAGACGAGGTCAGCAAGATGCAGTTGTTCGATGATGTGTCGAAGCTGCAAGATCCACTTCTCTCGTAAGGATATTGCGGTGTCCAGTTTCGTGGCACAAAACAGTGTCACGCGTCCGCAGTCGATGCAGGTAAGCAAAAGGCCAAAGACGGTACCAGCCTCATCCCGCACCAGACCACGCAAGCGAGAGATCCGCAAGCCATCGTCTGTCTTTGCCTCACTGATCTTTTTGTAGTTGTTAAGCTCGTTCTTGAGAAAGCGCCTGTCCCCACGCCGCATGAACTTGAAGAATGCGTAAGTCCCATCCTTAAGACGCACTTTGCTTGGTACCCCAGAGGGTGGCCCGATTGTAGGCACCGCACAGATCTGGACTTCAGATGGGAGGAACGATTTGAAAGGAGAGCATAGTTCATCAGCAAGATGAACGCCAAATCTCGGCACTACATCAGCGTTGCTGTCCTCATATGGCACAAGCACCAGTTCGTCGGAAACAGCTCGCAATGTGTAGACAAAAGATTCCGGGAACAGGAACTCGTGTAGGGTACGTGTCTGATCTTCGTCACACGGTGAGAATCTTCGAAATAAGGGGAACAGCGGCTCGGCAACCCAGTCAAGGAAGTCTTCGATGGTGAACCCATCCAGTTCGTAGTTGTTGGCGACTTTCAAGAAGAAAAGGTAGCGCTCTTTTAGTCGAGACGACTCGGAAAAGTTCTCAGCGAAGAGAAAAAGACAAAAGCACTTGCCACAACATGAGATAATCAGCTCTGAGTCCGTCTCTCTGTCGCTAAAGGTAAACTCCAGTACGCTCCAAGGAGGTGGCGGTGACTGTGGGGACGATGTTTTATGGAGGTCGGTCGTGAAAATGGCTTCCGTCATGATGGCGAGGAAAAACTGTTTACGATGTCCGGTAGCACTCGCTCTTAACTGGAAGGAATGGGTGGTCAAGTGTTGATGGAGTAGTGAAAAGTGAATTAAAGTTGACGGTTGAGAGCCGAAGCGGGGTGGAGAGTCACGAGTGCTTACCTGAGGCTATTTCAAGACTCTCATACAACCACCTACCCTAGATCCACAGCCATTTTTTCCCACGCATGAAGACAGCATGCGTGACCTGATACTCAATAGCGAGTAGTATATGCGGTTGAACAACTACGTGACCTTGGATCTAACTCTAGCTATCTAGGTGTCGAGGTCCGATGGGTTCCAATGGAAACAACCTTGGAGTTACGCCAGTAAACACCTATTATTTGACACCCTCATTCATGGTGTACTTGAGGCACCCGGCCAGTACAGTATTACCAACTCCGCCACTCATGCCCGTTCGCAAACCATTCATCAGTATTTGATCGAAATTGAAAGGTCTCAGAGTTCTTCCAAATCAAATTATGGATGATATCAGAGCAATCCCAGTCTACACCAAGCAAAGGCTTCACGAGATTTTGCACAGTAATATGAAGCTCTGCCTCACATCCACCAATACGTATTACCGAGAATTCGAAATTAGTCTTGTCTAAGCCTGCTCAGTCCCACTCTCTACCCATATTCTTGTTGCAAGTCCCTCTGCCATGACGCTCTTCATTTCATCGCTACCCATATTCGCCGCAGCCTCGGCTGCAGTCATATGCCAGCCTCTCATGTGTGGATTAGCACCATGGTCCAATAGCCATCTCACCCGTTCTACTGCGCCAGCGATAACAGCACACGTTATCGGATATAATGGCTCCAAGTACGGTGTGTCCATCGCTTGGTTTATATCAGCTCCGCGCGCAACTAACAGATCCATAACTGGAATCCTTCCCTCATCAAATTCCTTGCCTGATTTAACCCTCCCACGGCGCGGGCCTGAGCTTTCTTCGCACACTCCTGCTGCGGAATGTAACGGTGTCCCGTAGCCGATCTGAGCGCCGGCGTCAAGGAGCATCTGCACAGCCTCGACGGTGGAGTGAGCGGCCGCAAGCTGCAGCGTATCGCACGATTCCGTACTTGGCCCGCTGACAGTACTGTCGGGTCGGTTGGGATGGACGCCCAGGTTGGGGTTTGCACCATGCGTGAGAAACCAGCGAAGCACATCAAGGTTTGTGATGACGAAAGGGAGCAGAACATTGCCGTCGTAGCCGCGCGTATTGACATCCCAGCCGTGATGGGCGAGAAGGTCAAAGAGGGGAACCTGTCGGTCTGCAGGGGCCTGGAGAATGCAATCTGGGGTTTTGCGACCGATCGGCGCGCCGCTGTCGAGGAGATAGTGAGCGGCGTCGACATTGCCAGCCTTGAGTGCAACAGTGAGTGCGTGGTGAAGGAAAGCCACTGTTCGAGACTCAGAGGTGACCATGGAATGAATAGCAGATAGCGGACCGTTTTTGCAGACGGAGTGAAATGGAAAGAGGTGCGGAAGCTGATGGCCCATGTCCGCTGGGCTGAGATCAAGATGATCAAAGACTTTTGGATCCAGGACGGGAACGAAATCAATGACTGAGCCCATGGCTGGCTGTATTGTCGGCTGGCTCGCGCCTATTGCTACGTCTTCTTGTGGTTGCAGCACCGGATTCGCGAGGAATCTTTGTCGAAGTTGCTCTGGTGTTGGCATTTTTGCTTGTTTTGCCTGACTAGACTGGCGCTGTTGGTGCTTAACAAGTCAAGAGTTGAAATTAATAGAGAATTGACTTGGATGGAGCCGAGTGAGACGCAGTGCCTTGCTTGTGTTAGGTAATGTCTGCCAGGACCTCCTTATGCATGGATCATTGCTTGCAAAACCCTACAGCCAACACAGCCACGTTAATGATGACTAAGTATCCTGAACAATCTTCTACATGCGAGGACTGAACATAGAATAAAAATTATCACAGTAATAGCATTGAGCACGTGTACAAGGCACACAGAAGGAGGACGGCGGCCCGTCGCTATCTTGGACTTATGCCTCTTGTTCCTAGAAGCTTTCCGAATGAAACACACCCAAGTAAGGTAGGGTAACCCAGCCAATAACAGCTCAACCCACAACATCAACTAGCAGCACTACTACAGGAATTGCGGTCGGCTTTGGGGCGTGGCTGCTACTATCACGAGTTCAAAAAAAAAAAAGCTTTCTTCCGCAATTTCAGCATCTTGTAAACCCAATACTTCCAACGTTTGCCAGGAGGTAAACAGTCCGCATTCGGCCACCACAGGGGCTGGAGATGCCTTTCTAGGTGCCCTCACAGCCTCCTAAACTTGATTTGAATCAACTACTCCAACCCGCTCCTGATACGCCAGCCACCCTTCCTGCTGGTACACTTTGGCCGTAGCAACCGGATCATCAGACGCGTAGATACCTCTTCCCGCGATGATAAAGTCGGAACCGCCTTTGATAGCAGCCGCTGGGGTTTGATACTGCTGCCCAAGACTATCTCCCTTTTGATCCCTGCTGACTCCCGTAGTGAAGACGACAAAATCCTCGTCGGCCTTACCTCTTTGGGCTTTTTGACCTTCGGCTTCCAGAGATCGAGTTGCCACAAATCCCATCACAGCCCCGCCGTACTTACGAGCGACTTCGACACAAAGCTCAGTGTACCGACCGGTCGCAATACTCCCTGAAGTTGTCATCTCAGCGAGGATGAGCAGCGCCCTCTGATGGTGGTAAGGGAAAGAGTCGCTCGAGATGGTTTGAGCCAATGCCTGGACGACGCCTTCACCGCCCAGAATGCTCAAGTTGACAATGTCTGCCCACTCCGAAATTCTTAGAGCTCCGCCATGGTATTGTTTTTGCGCCGTGTTCCCAATGTCGACAAATTTGCGGTCTTCGAAGATGAGAAAGTTGTGCTTGTCGGCGAGTGTCTGCAGACCGATGACAGTTGCTTCGCCAAAGTCGCTGACGATGTCGATGTGTGTTTTGAACACGGCAATATAAGGGACCAAAGCTAGAGAGAATTTGGGTCAACCCACTTGAACGTGTTTGGAGTTGTTGGAAGCTTACAATCAGCACATTCCAATAGCTCATTTGTGTTGTTGAAGTCGGCCGAAACAATGAGGTTAGACTTCTTTTCCTCCGCGATTAAGAAGAGCTTCCTGGCAACTGGATTGGGGCGAAGTTCCGCCCGGACAGAATAAGGGAGTGAAGACTTTGAAGTCATGGTTGTGGATCAAGTCGGAGAGGCAGAGATGTAGAGAGTGTGATCCAGGGAGCCCGTGAGAATCTGGGAGAAGATTTTCTGTTCTGTGTAAGAGGGAGCTCATCCCTTCTTAAAAACCGCTCAAATGAAAAGTACTACGTGAAATCAGCGTGTCGGAAGTCGCCGAGAAACGTCGAAGTGGACCTCGTTGGGGTAAGTATTCAGTGCCAGGCTGCAGATGCAGATGCAGATGCAGCTGCAACAAAAGAGTTTATTGAATCTAAGTTTCGTTGTCTTCTGTGCCTACCACTTTCGTAGCCCTTGTACGCAATAACAACCCAAAAAGAAAATGCTTTCTTAACCTTTGCTAATTTCATTGCGAAACTTACCACCCTGAAGCAAACTTACACCCTACCGTTGATGCATACGAGTGTCCACTTCATGAAGAAAGAGCCACACTGTTAGCTAGAAACGACCGCAGCAGCCAATGTTACATTCCTCAACAGGTATGCCCAACCCAGGAGGCGCTGGAAAGCCTTTATGACGAGGAAGCGAGCCAACGAAGTTGCCTCGGAAACACCAACAAAGTACATCGGACGACCTAAAGGTCCATACATTTTCTCAATATTTTACTGCCAAAGTTTCCCATGTGCTGTTTGCGCCTCTCATCATACTTCTAATATTGATGCTGATGAGTATTTTCCATGCGATGAGCGACTCGATAAGTAGCGCAACGGTTCATGCTACGCGAACAACTTCAGATAGTCAATCAGTAAGGTATCGAGGTTCACGACTCATTAGGTATTTCTTTGGTCCTTATTTTGCTTGTATATGGCCCAAGCAACTCATAGTACGAGCCTGTACCGGAAGTATTCTTGTTTTTGCTTGAGGATCATCATCACGGCGTGCAGTTTCCATATCGTACCCGATGTTCATCACCGTGACCGGGCCGAGGAAGAACGCTTAGTGCTAAATTCACAACGACTGAACCTTGATCGAGACAAGAAAACAATACCAACGTACATACGGAGATTAAGGACGAAAAACAGGCCCAAAGGTAGACATCGTTAGGGAACCGAAATCGTGATCCACATTGCCAGCATCGCCGCTGGACACATCGCCGTCGTCGGACATAAAACTCCTTGATATGACACGACCCTCTGAGCGGTCTTCCTCTTTGTGCATCTTCAAGCCGAGGGTTTGCATGAACTCAAATTCGCCACCATAGTGTTTCTTCAGCCATGCTCTTTCAATATCTGTCAGGTCCTTGACAGCTGCAAACTTTGCGGCCCGCAAAGCAGTGACCTTTTCGCGCTCGCTTCTCGAGAAGAAGGCGTGTAATAGCACGTACACTGTCGAGTCAGAGGCGAAGGGCCAACTTTAGGGCCGATTGGGCCGCTAAGCCGTAATTCATAGAACTTGTTGATCCCCGTCCGAGGCTTGAAGTAGGCTACGGGGCGCCCGTCGGAGCGGTTCTTAATGAACCCAGATTGAATGGAGGCGTTTGAAGGGTTTGCTTGAGCTACGTATTCGTTCATAATGGGACCCTCGATAATATTGCAGACGAGGCCCGGGGCATGCACTACGTTTTTCAAGCGGAGGATGCCGTGTGATCTCGGGCCGGTCTTGTTTGGCGAGACCTTGGTGTGGAGGAGGACGGTCCCGATGCCGAGGACCTGCGTCGAGCCACCCAGGAGGGGCAAGGCAAAGACTCTTCCGGCGATGCCATATTAAGTTTTGAACTTATTAGATGTTGTTCGGTTTAAAGGTGGTAGATGACAGGATCCTGAATTGGGCGAGGAGGTTTGGTGAGAAGTGGTTTGTTGCTCACAGAATATCTACAGCTGAAATAGCGAACGGTAAGATAAGCCTTAGGGTAGGCGGGGTAGTGGGCTGACTCGGCGGAACACCGAATTTCTGCGCTGAGCCGAGATTATCTCGACAGGCAACATGAATAGGGCGTCGAATGAAAGAATACCCATAGTCATTCAGTTTTGGCTACTTTTTATTCCGTCATTCGTGATTCATCCCTACCCATGATATCACTCGCTCTCAGGCCGGGATACCCTCATGTCTCGTGCTCCCCCAGTCTCTGTAGACCTGCCGGTAGCTTTTATTATTGCTGGAGAGATGACCAATCTGTCGATCTTGACTCAATCACTAAAGATCCTTGACTTTCCCGCGGCGGCGTTTTTGCGCTGGATGTACTAAGCCTTCTCTATCGTACCAAGACTAAACATGCTTTGCTTCCATGTTCTGATCGACTTTTTGTGTCCGTCGCGAGGGTTTCCGTACTAGACTGGTTGGATTCGGCTTCCATATTCGCCCAATTCATAAAGTGAGCAGTCTAAATTAGGAGGCCGTCATTCAACGTCTCTCCATCCTCCTTCTGCCAGTGTACGGCTTAGTGCCAGTCCCTCCCAGCCATGAGACTCACGATAAGAGCATAGCTTTATCTTGTACCCACAGAAAGAGACGGGCCATCGAAGCGGACACGCGAGGAAATTGTCACCGATGTCATCGTCCAAACTTTGTCCGTGCGTGCCGAAGGTCGTTCGCCTCGTGGTACGGGACCGATTTCCGAAACAGGCCACCAAGCCCGCCCCTGGATCGTCTGATGGGCTAAAACAAAACATCTGGACACGAATGTCGCGAAACGGAATCGGTTGGATCGGTTGGATCGGATGACGACAGGGGAATCAATCTGTCTAGGCCCACCGTCGGTTGAAACAATAGTGCGAGGTGCGTCGCCATCTTAGCGCGAGGAAACAAGACGCGCCTCTTGGAAAATATCCGAGGCTCGATATCCAACCTGAGCTAAGCTGCGGTCACCGGAAACATCCCCATGGCGATGGGGCTTGACATCACTGCGCGATCTTGCGATGCAGCACTGTCCGAGTGAAACATCTGGAGATCTGGTTCACAATGCGGGGCTGCTCCTTCGCTTCGCTACTCTGGTGCTCGGCACCGCTTGAGGCTGTCGACTTTCTGCCGGTCGTTTTGTAAATACGAACAAGTCAAAACGCTTCCCGAGGAAAAAATACCCGGGCCACTGAGAGCACTGTCCCGATTGTTAGTGCACGTTGGTATGCCCGTGTCTAGACTGCAAAGAGTTAGACGGTGGAAAACGGTGGGTTTTGGAACTAGCGACTTAGCAGATGGTCTGATTCAGACCAGAGACAAGGATCAGTTAAATGAAGAAAACGGTGCGTCGAACGTTGCAGCCCGCAGAGGAGCTCTTCGGCTCGCGAGCTGGACAAGGCGCAACGGTGAGATATCGCCTCCTGGAGACGTATTAAGACGACTGTCTCGCGGTTCTCGACGAACGCGGTTTCTTGTTTCTCAACACCTTCTTTCTCTCCATCTTTTTTTCCCACCTTCATTCAGTCATTCACTACTATTCCGAGTAACCCAGCCGTTGCTCTACACACTCTTTCGACCATCTCAGTCAACCTTGCCATTCCTTGATCAGACAAGATCTGCCACAAACCCATTGCCTTCACTTATTCTTAATTTTCACCCCACCGACAACATGTTGAAGAACCTGATTGTTTTGGGCAGCTTGCTCAGCCTCGCCCAAGCTGGTCCCTGCAAACCTGCCTCTGTCTCCACCACCGACTCCATCTCTGTGGCCACTACTACCACCGCCCTTGGTACCTCGAGCACCGCGGTTGTCGATACCACGACCACTGAGGCGGCTGAGACTACGACCACTACCTCATCTGCTGAGACCACTACCGCCGCCGTTACCACGACCACCTCGTCCGCCGAGACGACGACCAGCTCGGCTGACGAGACCACCACCACATCTGCTGCGACCACCACCAGCTCCGCCGTGACCACTACCAGCTCTGCCGCGACCACTACTAGCTCTGCTCCATCTGAGCCCACCGCATGCGCCATCGACCCTCAGTGCCTGGCCTCGGGATGGAACGTTGACTACTATGCCAACGCCTTCGAAGCTGGCTACGGTAACGATGAGATGACCGTCGATGCCTCGTACTACATCACCGAGGGTCTGACCCCCCTCGATTCGTCAGTGACCGACACGACCTACTTCGCCCAGGACTACATGAGCGATCTTTCTGGATACTCTCAGACCTTCCCCAACAGCAACTACCCCGGCAAGGCCTACTACGTCGGCTACCACCGTACCCTTGCCGGCGGCATCACCGTCGATGCCAACAGCTTCACGCTGGTCTACCAGGGCTACTACCAAGCCCCCTCCACCGGCACCTACGAGCTCTGCATCCAAGCCGATAACGCCAACACTCTCTACTTCGGTGAGGGCAACGCCTTCAACTGCGGCACTGGTGAGCCCAGCGTCGATGCCCCTGCGCTCGTCCTGGCGGCCACTGGATACCACTTCAACAACCCTGTCCGTTGCGGCAGCGTTTCTCTCATCAAGGGCCACAACTACCCGGTGCGCAACGTCATGGGTAACAAGAACGCTGTGTCGATGTTTGAGTTCACCATCAAGGCGCCTGGGGAGACGGCCAAGCACACCTTTACCGGAAAGGCCTTCCCTGTCTCGTGCGGTCTTGACTACTAAGCAGTCCAAGCACCGTCACGGCCTGAGGAAACATTACGAAGGATATAATTCAGCGATAGATGCCATACACGGAAACAACCTACCTATCAAGTTACATATAATTCTGTTAATCTGTTAATACAATAATTGTTCAATCATTACCATGAGAACCAACGTGCACACCCAATTTGGGGATGAGTCGGATATGTCAACACGGTGAAGCCGTCTGCACTCTGGACTTCCTTTCTCCATGACGTATATCTTTGTCTAAATCGTGCTATTTCTTAATCTTCAGACTGCCGCTCAGCGAATGTGTCGTGTTGATGTTGGGGTCTCATCTCCGGGACGACTTAGTCAAAGATCCCGCACATGAGTCCCAATAATTTATTGCCTTTGCATTCAAACGGATTGCTCCTGTAGACGCTCTCAAATCGAAAATCGGAGAATGATGTACGAAGAGGCCTGAAGGATGGATCGAAGCCGTGTTGGTGCATGAGCGTATTGGTTGGTAGACAGAGCACAGCGCGCTAGATGATACTGAGACTGGAGAAAACGGCGATGATTGTGATGTTCAGTTAAATTAGGATTTGTTGAGGGAAGCCGTGGTACTTCCAGCAGCCACCACTTTTGTCATCGTCATCGACATCCTACTAGAAGAGATGTATCTTATCGACTCCAGCAGGACAAAGTTCCAGAGAGATTAGAAGAATTTGGCATCCCAATCTAATAGTCAACTCTCCCTTACCGAACCCAATAACCTGTGAGGGCGTGGTCGATAATCCCGGTCTGTTACGAGAAGGGGCCGATAAGGGCGCTGATCGTGTCACCGCGGTCGAGGAGCACAGTCAGCCTGTGACTATTGATGTCATTTTCCGAGGCCACGGTGATGCTCCGAAGGTAGATCCAGTACCTTAACAAGTAGGTGAAATTCCAATCGTTTGCATGTCGAGTGTCGTCACTGAGAAGCCATGAGCCAGGCATCATCGGATGCTTCACGGAACTACCGGAGGACCTGCGAGTGTCGATTCCACCGGAAACGACGAACCCTTCAGATACGTCCATAATGTCCCTTACGAAACGGAATACCAAAACTTTCCACCCAATACTAAGACTAAAACCTCGGCTATTGATGCGACCCTACGAAACCATGCTATCAATAGGCAGAGAGTACGGGCTATGCCAAGTCTTTGACTCCGGGGCAGCGCCCATACTATCAATGGAGGCAAGTACGCTCCCATCTCACTATGAAGCTCTGCTAATTAATCTCGGTAACTTTCGGGCGGGATTTGCCTAAATACCACTTTTCTCTGAAAACCATAGATATTGCGTCCGATCTTGATATGATCATCGACATAGCTGAACCTGACGTCGCGCAGATGTTGAATCCCCAACCTGAGACGTACCAAGGTACTACTCGCGGTAAGCCACCCGAGTGTCGCGCAGCAGGCCAGGTCTGTCTAATATCCAGGCCGATGATGCAGAACCAGTCACTCTGCTGGATATCATTCCGACGCTTGATTGGGTCCACCACTGAAGACCTGAGTGGGAAGTCGGAGCTAAATCGTCTTTTCTATGCCGATAAGAGGCTATCAAGAAGTAATAGACCAGAATAAAGTATCTGTTCCGCGCCATGGTCGGAAATTAGCTTTGCCTGGCTACATGTCTGAGCCTGGACTTCAGGCTTGTTTGTGTCGCCTAGTGTGCTGCAATTATCATCCTGTGCCACAATATAATCTGGATAGGCCATTGGAGAATGTCCCAGGCCGTTGTATCGGCCAGTGTCTAGTACGACCAAAGTCCCACTGTGTATGAACCTTGGAGCTTATCTGAAGAGAAAAGCAGACGTAGCGGGTGGACGATGCTAGTTACAATCTACCAGTGCGGTGTTTCTCCCTATATTGAAGGACCGCGTATGGCTACACCTTGAACACTTAGGCTTTGGTGGCTTGCGTTTGACTTGGAGAAGGCTTGCTGCTAAGATGGAACTGTCCTTCCCATGTCTCGGGAGACCCGTAGCAGTCATAGAGGGTGACAGAGAATGCGCTAGATAATTCTGTGGTTTTTTTGTGGTGCGTCAGCCAACGTGGCTTTCGGTTTGGGATGGAACGAGACGAAGCCCCGTTCACACCGTGGATAGCTCCCAGGAGGTTGAACAATGTGTCGCCAATTCCAAAGCAGCGGTATTGACCTTGACCAATAGCGTACCTCGACGACACCTCCCAAAGAGGGTCAACACACTCTTTTCGTACACAGAGCACGTATTGCAATTTGCGTTGCAGCCAGCTCCCGTGTCGACAACGAATAACCCGCAAGGCTGACTTATAGGCAGAGACGCTCAAAGGCGACCCTGAAAGTAATCCAGGGGGCCTTCGTGCCTGTCATGATGCGATCCATACTATTTGTGAAACATGGGCTTTGATGGACATGGCTTTCCCAATTACTGGGAGTGCGGCTGGCTCTGGGGCGCGGCTGCTACTATCACGACTTCAAGAAAACGCAGTTTCTTTCCATAATTTAAGCATCTTAAAAACCCGATGCTTCCACAGTTGCCTAAGGCTTTCCCAACATCGTCTACACTCCATCGTCCAGGAGCCGCGAGTATGTTGGGCTCCATGGCTTGAAAAAAAAAAAACGTGACCAATTGCAGCTCAATAAATAGATAGAGGCAGATGCCCAGAACCAAACGAAGCCACAGGTCCGGCCCCGTTGCTCATTCCATCTTCAGGTTAGACTCAAGGTTGCCGCGGTTTGCGGTGGGACCTGAAGCGCCATTTGCCGCCACCAAGCCAAAATCTGCTGTTGCCTCGTGAAGCTGATTTTGGTGCCGTTCACAAGTCTGTCCAGAAAGCGCTCTACTCTTATTTGCCTCGAAGTACGACTTCAGTCTACTTCGGAATGGGAAGGTGAGGTAGAAATGGTGATCTCGATCCACATACACCATCAACATCAAACAAGCGATTTGAGAAGAAATCACTCATGGGCCGCATGCAGATCATCCCCAGCCATTTCTTGGTTTTTTGTTGGGAGAAAGAGCCTCGAGGGGCCGGAAATCCGGGAAGAGAAGCTGAGCCTAACGGACACGGTTGGCGGTCAAATTACTAGGACTAGGATGTGGAGTCGTGTTTTACGAGACATGCATACGAAGTTTAGCTCGGTTATCTTTGTTCCCAAGGCACCGTGTCTCCCTATGCTCAGACATTGCTTCCACTCACCCGCGACGTTAGCACAACCATGTCACACTTTTTTGTGCTTCGTTAGGTGAGCATAAAAAACCTAGCGAGCCTCGTTGAGATATCGCGCTGTCGAGGACTGGCTGTGAAATCATCAAAGTGCTTGCAACTTGGCTACCTAGTTACCCTACACATCAACGCCCAACTACCCGGAACACTGGTAGTTCAACTTATTCCCATCAGTCCGTCTTTCTCATTCTCAGATGCAGTCCTTCGTATGTGTCCTCCCAGCCTACTAATACCCCGATTTCGGCAATTGTTTAGTTGAGGAGTTTCGGCTCCAACCGCTGACCTGTGTTGACTATTTTGGATGGGAATTTATGAGAATGAAATACAGATACTCGGCAAAACCAGAATAGGCCCAATGTATAGTGTGCATCAACTCATTTCACAACCGGTACAAGTCACTCGTCTGGTGGATTAACTGGTTGTCCTGTTTCAGATGGGAGATTAGTGAAGGTATGACGTAGATGCTCGGCATTCAGAATTGAAAGGTGTGAATCTTTGCATCCCTGTCTTTGTATATTGCACCTCATTAACGATGCAAGGGAGAGTTTAACCGAGCTCGTGATTCCAATCGCGATGCATTGCATGCTTAACTGGATCAATTATGGGGATCTTGGTAAATCAATGCTGGATTGAGTTGATTGTCCCTTTTCACCCCGCTTCACATCAGCTGTTTCCGCCTGCCCACATGTCTCCCAACTTGTTGATGCGGTCATTGTTTGCGCATCGAGCTCTTGTTCGTAATGAAGGCTCAGCTGCAAGACGGCGTTATCAGATTTATTCTGCGTACGGTCCATTTACTTAATCGGATTAAAAGTGACGCCCCATTCACTACGGCTCCTTTCACTCAAATCATGGAGTCAACTCTAAATCTGACAAAATCAATGCCGAATAATCCGGATGGACTATGCATGATGCTCATACCAGTCCTTGTTTTCCATTGTGATGCAACTCATGCACCATCCGACCCAAGTTTAAATTAATTCTAATCGCTTAAATGACCAAGGGCTACCCTATCGTCACAGAATACGAGCTTTTTCGTCCTTTCAGGCATCATTATTTCCACGGTTACGCCCGACTAGACTACTGCCCGTATAACTCATCAGACACTGGAGAAAGGCAACCCGTGCTCATTCCGCTGGGTGACATGTCCCCGCATGATTCGCGGGATGCAGCTCGGCCGACGGTCCCGTGCCGAGCAACCGAAGCATCACTTACTTATTTGGACCGGATATCAAGTCTAACTCAAACAACGGGCATAGATTGACAAGACGATCGTTCGGATCGTCAATAGCTCGCTGCATTACGAGGTGGCCGTGCTCAAAAGGCGGACTGCGAGTCGTTTGCGTGCAAGAATACGAGAAGCAACGTTCCGTCAGCTCAGTCAGCTCGTATTTGCCCCGTGGCAAGGCAGTCTCCCTTAGCCCCTTTGGGCATGGACATGATCACGGGCGAATGCGTTATGGGGAAGGGTAAAAATAGAGAAGCGGTATGATAGGTAGGGGAGTTCCATGCTAAACTCTGTTCGGGCAGAGGGTGGGTTCTCGCACGACAAGGGTCTTTTGCCTGACGGTCTGGAATGCGCTAGATTGGCAGCCGGAAGAATTCACTCGGGCACGATGCGTCCGAGTGCTCGGCTTTTGCCTCCAACCCCGCGCATTCCATGGAATTCTGCCGTCCCTAGTTGCATCGTTAGTTGAAGTTTGGGACCACTGTCGCATACGGGCCCGGCGGACGCGAGCTGACAGTGAGCTGACCGTCGGCTTAGAACCTTGAGAGACTTGACGTAGGGAGAAGCCGACGGCCCGTATAGCAATGAAGTCATTGATTTGAGCTAAAAATACATGTCGTCTGCTTTACTTTGTACTGGTATATAAGAAGACCCTCGAGACGACAAACAACAGCTTTTATCCTCATCAACAACCACTCTCATCTTCCATCTCATCAACACTTCAACCTTTCAAACCACCTCAGGTCAGTACCAACTCTTCAAGGCCACTCCAACAAAACCAACACTAACATCCACCCAGTCTCAACAACCCCAACCGCCAACATGAAGTTCACTGCTCCCCTCATCGCCCTCCTGTCCGCCACTGGCGCCATGGCTGCTCCTGCCCCTGAGACCGTCTCCATGATGGCTGCCGGCAACCAGTGGACCATCCAGAGCCTGAACCGCGTCTGCAACACCGCCGACACCACCTGCACCTGGAACTTCAAGATCTTCCCCGGCAGCGGCACTGCCACCGCCTGCAAGTACGTCATCAACGGCGCCAACGCCTCCAAGATCAACGGAGGCCCCTCCAAGTGCGGCAACTTCCAGATCACTTCTGGCTGGAGCGGCCAGTTCGGCGCCGGCAACGGCTTCACCACCCTCTCCGTTGTCAGCACTGGCAAGCACATCATCTACCCTGCCTACACCGACAAGCAGCTCGCTGGCGGCAAGGTCGTCAAGCCCGACCAGTCCTACACCCCCGCTGCTCTCCCTTAAATGGATACTCGGTTCCTTACAGGAAAGAGTTAGATATAGACCGTGGTATCCTTCTATGAGTGGACTTAATGTATTATAATTACAATCCTACATATTACTTTTCAACATGCAAACGATTGCTATCAACCACCTTCCACTGAGTGACTTTCTGTCGCGACTCTTCTCAAACTATTCTCGCCCATGTCTCGCGTACTTCTTGACATACCATAAATATTCATGCAATCGATTTGGTAATTATCGGAAATTTTTGAGATATGACAACTCGCAAATCTTAGTCAAGAACAACTTGAGATTTTACCGACCTGATATGCGCGACTCCTGCCCTTGTGGTACAACGAACACGCTGGGAGTATCACAAACAACCTGAACGATCTTGTTATCAACATGACCATTTCCACAATTTCGACTAGAAGCAACTGACAATCAAGGTGTCGGTTGTTGGTTAGCACATCACATGAGCTACGCGCGCTGGAGTACTTGTTGCCCATTCCGTACAAACTTGCCCAGCCACAGCTCTGCGTGTTTCTTTGCACTTGGGCCCTTGTCACCACATCGACATGAAAATAAATCATGGCGTCTAAAGATAGCGAGAATAAAATTGCTTACTCGATCTGAAAAGCCAGTTCTGTCATCATGCACCGTCTTGTCCGCACACCTTTTCATCTGTTCTCAGCCATGGGCCAGTTTCTGCCTGGTTGAGAATTCTTCGGCCTTGCTTAGCCTAGAATTGGAGACTGAACGGTTTCAGATAGCTAAGATGTCCCAAAGTACTCGATCCTTGCACAATTGGAAGTCAACGAGGAGCTAATCCCCCTTTTGTTAATCTCGTTCATTCTGCTCATTCTTGACACAGTAATTTGAGAAGTTGACTCAGTTCGTAGTATATGAAGGAGAACTGTATATACAACAGACTTAGGGGTGTTGAGCTATTGCACTGTTCCGTTCTCCTTCCAAGACCTCAACACATCCTCCCATGGAACAATCCTTGCACCTTGCGACCGCAACATATCCTCAACACTCTTTTCAATCTCAAGAGACGACCCCTCACCCGTGTCATAGGTGGAATGGGCGCCTTGCAATAGCGTCACCTTAAATCCCGCTTCAATAGCACCCTTACATGTCTCTTGGACACAGCACTCGCTCTGTATGCCGAAGGCCACGATGCTTCCAATCCCTTCAGCCCTGAGCCGCTCTGCTAGCTGCGGCTGAGATACAAAAGTGTCCCCTAACATCTGGTGTCAATAAAAGTACGATTTTGTAAGAAAGGGCGTTACATACGAGTCGTCTTTGAGACAAGGATCTCATTATCAGCACCAGCTTGAGGAGTGAAGACAAGTTTCCACGACTCGCTTCCATTTACGAGATCACCGTCATCAGGAGTCTCCTCATGCTGTACAAAGACGATAAGCGGCGCCGGTTTCTCAGGCGATGCGTTAAGGCTTCGCGCGGCTAGAAGTATTTTATCTCCCACGTCTTTGATCCGGGCCGCGTGCGGGATTTCGGTCTTTGGGTTAGCCGCCAGACCCTTCTGGATGTCAATAACAAATAGAGCTGTCCGAGAGGACGACATTGTGGATTAGAAGAAGCACTTGGCCTTGGGGATTTGCAGTTGCTCAAGTACAATTGGAATGATGAGGTAGGAAAGTGACTCAACTAGTCAACCTCTAGTGAGTCACCGCCAAGGCCTAAGGGCGTGGGGCACGACAGCGCTTGAAACATCTTTGTACATCACGATTCGTTACTAGATGAGCATGCAAACTGCTGAAATTTGCATTCCCGAAGATTTGTTTATCGATTTATGCATTCCATATCTCATACACTGGTGCAGTTGAATTTCTGCTCATCGGAACGCCCTAATCAATTGTCGCCGAGCTTCGCCGGGCCATACGCCCTGACCTACATGTCAATGCCTAGTACTGATTTTTCAAGATTGCTGATAATTGATATGGATAGCTTAGCTGAAACTCCCTGTTGGTGGCGAATCCATGGATCGTGTCATGCGAGAATAAGCGTTGGACCTGGGTTCCAGTACAACGCGAAGTCAAAGAATTGTCTTTACAGCCTCGAATTTTGTATCTGAGTATCTTTGTGTCGACTCTCAAAAGGAAAACACCCCTTGATATTAATTTGGGAAAGATGAATTGAAGTAAGGCGAAGAATTATGCCCAACCTTTCTGTTGGAGGGAGGGACTCATTCTGGAGGGAAGTTCTCACAGTATCCGCGATAAGAGACTTGGCAATCAATTAACTGTTCATGGAAGATGTTTATCGTAGTAGCTTAAACTTGTGTTGCAAGTGCAAACCCACATTGATCCATTTTCTTTCTTTCTGCCCAAATAACCAGCTGTTGAAAGTGTCACGTAGCCTTGGTGCAAACCCGCCCGCCCTTGCATATGCCAAGACACGAGTGATCATGAGCGCGAAAGCGGTAGGGAAGAGAGCCACTCTGCCTGGTGTTGCTACTGCTGGGATGAGTTGATGGTTCACATGGAATATTTGCAATGCCGCCGAGGACGATCCCCGATTGCTCTTTGTCTCAGTACGGGTAGTGGGCTGCATTCTTCCAAAACCCACTCGTCAGTGTTGTAATTAAGTGCAAGTCCGGAGCGGGCATTTGGATATCAAGATACTGTGACGGCCGCGACTCTACGATCAGGCCCATCAAGATACCACGTACAGTCAGATGCAAGTAGCTACCCTTCACTTTATCTTCATCGTCCGACTGTGGAGACACGCACCAACGCTCACGACTCGTGTCATACGTGTACGCATCAACAACGGTGTTCCAAGACGCGAGAACATCTTCACATGCGTCGACTCTGATGCTGATAGCGGCAACGCGACAAGGCCAATCAGCGGATGTGGCACCGGAAGCCTGAACCGGTTTAGCTTCTGCATAGAGAGGCCCGGGATCAACGGCGCTATCCCACATCCCTAAACCCCGGATTGCGGGTTCTGATGGGTTCGCGGTGACGCGATGCGGTGGGATAATTGTGCATGACGAGCAATGCCAGGTGTGTTTGGATGACTGTGATTGCGTGATGCGACCGCAACTCTAGGGACTGGGGGAATGTGCCCACACGCATTCCTGGACCATTCGGAGACATTCAGAGATGGAAAAATACGATTCTACGCCAAAGTGCGCCCACTGGAGCAGCCAACAAGCTGGCAATCGTGGCCTGGACTCGCATGCCCTGTAGTCTGTGCCCGATCTACATCTTGGCTAGCTGTTTGCCTTCTAGTAGAATCTTCTTAATCTGGCAATCTCACTTTCTAAACGGATTGCCATGTTGAATCTGCTGGCTTTCCCCGGGTGGGATGAAATACCCCATCGTCACGTCATCCCGCGCCGCAAAGACGAGCCCTGCTTGGGCCACCGCCCGCCAGATAAAGATCTAGCGACACGCTTAAAAGATTCAAGACCTTGTTGAATAGATGTTGTTTCCGAGAGACATTGAATTATTTCTTATTTCTCCAAATTGTGTCTGTATACTCCATGGTCTGAGCCGCTTCTTGCACTAGGACCCGACCCACCATGTCGAGTTCCGACGACAAAACCCAGGTGCGCGACAATGTCTCCGTCGAATCCGTCGACGAGGGCGTCATCGCGAGCGGCCATGAGACAGATAGCAGCTTCGAAGAAGCGGTGCCGCAAAAAACTTGGAAGTCATACGTCTGGGACACGCTCGACAAGCCCAAGAAGGAGCGTCGCTTCCTCCTCAAGCTGGATTCAGTCATCCTCACCTTTGCGTGTCTGGGATACTTTATCAAAAATCTGAACCAGATCAACATCAACAATGCCTATGTGTCTGGAATGAAGGAGGACCTCAACATGGAAGGAAACGAGCTCAACTACATGCAAACCCTGTGGACCATTGGCTACGTTCTTGGAGAAATCCCGAGGTAAGTCGAGAAAACAGTGATCTGAAGCTTTACAAGACACTGCAGGTTTTGAGCTAAGAGACTGATTGTAATATTAGCAACCTGCTTTTGACCAGAGTTCGTCCCTCGATCTGGATCCCGGCATGTGAGGTCACCTGGTCCGTCCTCACCATCATCATGGCGAAATGCACCAACGTCCAGCAAATCTATGCTCTTCGGTTCTTCATTGGCCTGGCCGAGAGTACCTTTTACCCCGGAATGCAGTACATCATCGGCTCCTGGTATCGAAAAGACGAGCTTGCCAAGCGATCGTGTATCTTCCACGCCAGCGGATCGGTCGGCGGCATGTTTTCGGGATATCTAATGGCTTCAGTCTACCACCTTGACGGGACCCACGGATTCAAGGGCTGGCAGTGGCTCTTCATCATCGACACGGTCATTTCACTGCCTATCGCCATCGCGGGCTTCTTCTTCTTCCCGGATCTTCCCGAGATCACTCGGGCTTGGTACCTAACTAAAGACGACATTGCACTGGCCCAAAACCGCATGAAACTTGAAGGTCGAGCAAATCGCGCTCCGTACACCTTTGCGAAGATCAAGAGGATATTTTCCAGCTGGCACATCTACCTTCTTACTATTCTTTACATCCTATTTAACAACGGCTGCGGCCTCTTGAGCCAGCCAGGCTTTCAGTTGTGGCTGAAGGGCCAGGGATACGACATTTCTCACGTCAACACATACCCGACAATCACTTCGGCAGTCACCGTCGTCACTACACTGATTTATGCTTGGTCTTCCGATACGATCTTCAAGGGCGGGCGATGGCAACCGATCGTGTTCTCGGGCACTTGTCTGACCATTTTATACGCCAGTCTTACCGCCTGGAATATTCCCGACGGGTGGAAATGGGCTTGCTTTATTCTCGTTGGATTGGGTGGAGGCATCAGCGGGCTGACCTTTGCTTGGGCGCATGAGATTTGCAAGGACGACAATGAAGAGCGCGCTCTTGTGGTCGCTACTATGAACGAGATGGCCTATGTGTTTCAGGCTTGGCTGCCTCTGCTGATCTGGCAGACGGTTGAGGCGCCACGCTATCCCAAGGGGTATCCCACGATGGTGGGATTTGCGGTTGCCATGGCCGCTACGGCGTTTTTGATTCGATACTTGCACAGGAAGGAGTTGCTGTCAAAGAGAGTAGCATCTCCGGTCGGGGAAACCTAGGGCGTTGTGGTTTTTGATAGATGCATTAACGAGGGAGTACGGCCTTGGCCTTGGGGAAATAGATTGATACAAGTGATCACGATTCATGATCTAGAAGGCATTGAAACAAAGCGAAATGATTGGTTACCATCAATGAGAAATGAGGGAAAGAGATTCCGATACGTAGTTCATGTTCAATCGTGAATGCAACCACATGGGCGAATCAATCTTTACGAACGGGAAGCACGGTGATAATTTGAACCTCCGGAATTACGGTACATTTCTCTCTGGTAAGAATAAGGCACGGAACTAGCTGTCGAGACTGTCAAAAAGGAACTAATATCGAATGGAATTTTGTACTAGTTTGAACGGGCTTGTCGCAGCCTGCAAGTTTGCAAACAGTTGACATGGGGGACAGAGCGCAAAGTGAGTATATCCCAACCACTACTTTGTAATCGCTTGAGGAACCAACCAGACTCCCACTACCCCGGAAAAAGCCTCCCGATTATTCTTCACATCATACACGATATTTAAGGCGTCAATCTGCATCTGCGGGCGCATTTATGGGTCGAGAGGCTGGTGACATATTCCTCGAGATGACGTGCTCGGAGCACCCTCTGACGCCCGTGTCCCGCCGGCGCAGGCGGTGGATGTACATAACCCGAGGGGTGGCCCCGGCGTTAGCCTGAGAGGTGGTACAGCTAGCAGGGTTTAAAGTGGGTCTATGACATATCAACCTGAGAGGTGTATCATACGTTTTTATTAGCGCAATCCTATTTAAAGTAGAGCACCCTATACCTTAGGTTTTCATCGACAGTTAGATAGGCTCATAAGTAAACTACAACTTATATTTATCTTTACTAGCCTAGTGATATATTGATAATATATAGTCAGTTATAGATAGATCCTCCTTTAAGTATTCCTACCTAGGGAATATATTCTTCCTCCTCTATTAAATAACCTACTTTCTAACTAAGATAACCTACTATATAGCCAGTTAGTTATTAAGGATTATCTATAGATTGTTAATATATTACTTATTAAACCCTAGGTCGAAGAGCCATAGGACCCTTTAGGACTCAATGAACCTGTTCTCTTTTCATCAGCTCCTAGAAGGTCTAGTTATCGTATAGTTCGAGAGAATGCTACATTTGTATCCGAGCTAAACTTTGTTCCTACTATCCTAGAATAGCTAAAGACATCAGAAGCTAGTACTAGCTATATTATCTTTACTAAGGGTTTAGTAGAAAACTAGAGATCTACTCCTTAGAAGACTATAGGTTTTAATATTAATCTATAGACAATATATTAACAATATATTATAGATATAATACTATACCTAATGGTCTTAACCTACTATCTAGACAAACTCCTCCTTCCTAGAGTCAGTAATATCTATATATTATTATTATGAGTATACTAGGGTTAAGGTCTATTAGCACCTAGACCCACAGATACAAGGTGTAGCTCATATGGAGGTACTAGAGGATTACTAGACCCTTTGGAAAGAGAAGAGTAAGTAGTTAAGTAGGGTAAGTATAGAAAAGGATACTATTGTATAAGTAATTAATAATATATTATCGATATATTTAATAATCTAACTAGGTTAGGTAGGCTTATGTAATCCGTATAGACTATGACTATAGTCTAGCCTGTAAGAAGGCAAATGGTAGTCACTCTATATTATACTAGCCTAGGATTCGATAGTCTAGAGAGTAGATATATAAGATAGTTATCCTAGGGAATATATTATTAATCTATTATCAGGGACTAGCTAGCTCAGCTTAGGCATTTATCTAATGCTATACTTGGCAAAGGGACAATAGTTATCATTATACTATTTTACTAATGTAATTTGAAGCCTTTATCTATCATATTGAACATATTCTATCAAATGGAATAATCCCCTCTTAGCAACCTGTAGACTACTGTATTACAGTCGATCGAATAAATCGAGGTAGAGCAATTTACAGTATGTAAGTAATAATCTATTGTTAATATATTACTAATACTTTCTCCTTAGACTATACCTATATTCCCTCTAGTCCTAGATATATTATCTTAGTCCCTTACTCTATTTCCTTTAAATTCTTTATCCCTAAGGATCCCTTTATTCCTTATATCTTAATGTTATTATATAGTATTTATAACTATCTACTACTACTACCAAGCTAAATACTAATAAGCATTTTTACCTAACTATAAGACACTCTCTTAAGGGAGAGATATATACTAAATACCCTAAGTAAGACTTTATAATAGATTAATAATACATTGCTAATTATTAATAGATATTTAGTTATACTCCCTAGTAATTCACTAGCTATATTATAGCTTCAATGTTAAAGCTCTCTCTGAGATCTACCTAAGTCTTATAAATAATAGTAGACTTCGGTATATCTTAGAAAAGCATTAAGCCCTCCATTTTCCTCTTAGGATATCTTAACTTAGGGTAATATATAAGTATCTTACCTATTATTAGTACAATAGTAACTGGGTATATTATATAGTTAAAAGTACAATAATATATTACTAATACTTTATAGTATATCTAAATCTTCGAGGATACAGGAGATAACCTTCTTATTACTATGTTTCACTGTAAGTAAGTTAAGCTTCTTACCTACCCAAACTTTATATCCTTTCAAGTAGATATAAATTTTAAGTATATTGTAAGTAAGACTAAACATAAGGTTATTTAGGGGGCCTATAACTATAAGGCCCAGATTAGTAAGAGATCTTTAAATTATTAATAATATATTACTAATTCTTAAATAGTAATACCCTTTGTCTAAGCTATTATTAACTCTTAATCTGCTGAAGCTTATAAAGTAATATTTATATATATCTTTACCTATATTAGAGAAAGATTTAGGATTTCTCTAAACTGGTACTATATCCATAGTCATAGGATTCAAGGTATAACACTAGATTAAGACCGAGCTTATATTAAGGGTAAGTGATTAATAATATATTATAGATTCTTTCTCATACTTTCTAGGTCTTAGTACCTATATTAGTAAGGAGGTTGATCTAGAGTATGAAGACTGTAACACTTATGCTATATAGTGTATATGACTCTGCTATATATACTATAAGTATAGGGTTAGTATATTAATTTTAAAATTATTAATGGATTATTACTAATTTAACTAGATAAGATATATAGAGATCTTTAGGACTTTAAGAGAGGTAAAGGTTCTATATTTAATATAATACTATCACTTCGTAATACAGAGTTACAGGATACCTACTACCGGATTTGTGATTTACTTAAGCAAGGTAAACTATATACCTTAAAGTTAGGAATATATTATTAATCTATTATCCTTAGCTTATCCTACCCTAAACACCTAGGTTGAATATAAGTGTAATCCAGTTATTGCTTTAGGATTATATTTTACTTACTTACTAATGAGCTTTAAATAGTAGAATAGCTATTAAACCTCTACTAATTATATTAAATAACTTCATGATACTTCTTATTAAGTAAGTAGCTACTATAGTAGCTTTCTTAAGGTTATTAAAGTATAAGTAATCTTTAATTATTTATTAATATTTTACCTAATTTCCCTAGGAATAAGCTCTTTAATTAAGATAAAGTTAGTCATTAGAAAGTAAGTATAACAATAGGTATCTGTTTATCCTACTAGGATACTTCAGTTAAAGGGCACTTCCACTGAGATAATCAATAGTAGCATAGGTACTACTACCCTATAGAGTTAATCCATTATTAATACATAGTAGGGTTAAGTTCTTATAATAGTAGGTATAGCCCTCGATAAGACTGACGACGAAGTAACTCCCTACGATAATAATCAAGAGGGAGAAGTCAATAGGCTATACTGAATATCCCCTCTTCTCCATTGAACCCAGCTGTCATACGGTATAGCCGATCTATACAATCAATATCATCATCTAGAGTACTACAGTATATTTTCTAAGTTTGATAATAGATTAATAATAGCTTATATATCTTAAGTAGTCATTGAGATATAGTAAGTCTAACTCCTAGTCTACTACTAGCTATATAACCTATAGTATAGTAATAACTTGAGTTACTATAGGTATAATAGGAGATTATAGAATTAAAGGTTAGATAGTAGGAGCTAGAGGTATAGAGACTTAATTTGTAATTAAGACTTAGAGAGCTATAATCGATTAACTATATATTATTGATTTTTATACTAAATTTTTTTTTAATCTAGCTATAAATTTTTAGACCTTATCTTCAACCTTATTAGCTTTAGCCTCATCCTTATCTATAACAATAGCCTCTAGCTTATTAATATAGTATACCTAGATAGTATAATCACAGGTAGCCTCAGGGGGAGGGCAAACTATAATACTTTATCAATAGATTATTACATATATATAGAAATCTTATACATACCAATCTCAGTACTACTATACTTATCATAGGTATAACAGTTCGACTTAGTATTAATACTAGCTACTTCCTTTATTTTTTTAGGCTAAGGCTAATAAAGTATTAACAATCTATAGTTAACCATAAACCAAAAAACTTACATTGCCTTTTTTATACCCCTTACCGCTAGTACAGTAGACTAGGATATTAAGATCTATAATATTATAAACAGTGATAGTTAGGACAGTAGTGGTAGAGAGCTACTCTAATATTAATAAACAAACGATAATACATAAACAATCTATTACCTCTGATACCTTATATAGAGTCTTAGCCTCCTACTTATTACTATTACCCTTCAGGTAAATAAGGTACTTAACCTAGTACTCTAGAGAAAAAAAATTAGTATACATATATAATAATAAATTAATAATACTTTACTAGTTACCTCTATAATTTTAGCTATTATACTTACACCCTTATGTATTCTAATAAGGTTTACCTTATAGACTAATATAAGGTAAACTTTAAGGTTAGACAAGTATATAAATAAAGTATTCTAGATCCTATAAGATTAGTAATACTTTATTAAATTATAATCAAAGACATATACTATAATAAAGACCCTTGCTAGTAGTTAGCATACGATAAAAAACTTCGCCTAGTAGAATAATTATAGCACCTATATCCTACGAAATATTAGAAGATCGATAATACATAATCAATAGATTGTAGTACTCATAGTGCAGTAGTATAGCACCTTATACTCCTATCGTTGCCTAGTACTGACACCTTTCTCATCGGGCTAACCAGCACAGTACTCTAGGTACTATACACAGTTGTTCAGAGAAAATCCTAGGCAGTGAGGCATAATAGATTGTTAAACTATTATCAGGGGAAAAAATCAAGGGGCAATAATACTTTATCAGCGTTAAGGGAAAAAAAAGATTTTGTATGATAATGCTTTATTATTATAAAGTTATATATAAGCTGAAGAGAAGGAAGAAAAAAGTCATATATTAATTAAGCATAGACAAGAGGTGGGCCTACTTAAATATTTTCTAGCCAATTACTGCAAATAACGTACATCACAGGTTGATTCGAATTCTCCCCACCCATATCCTTACTAGCGTCACCACCTCTCAGGTCAACGCCAGGGCCACCCCTCGGGTTATGTACATCCACCGCAGGCGTGCACTTTACAAATCGGACGAGCCCGTCCAGCAGCAGCCACAAACAGCGCACTCGGAGCCGAGCGGGAGGATCTCGAGGTCGTAAGATATGGTGTTAGATTACAACATCTGCGGTTGCTCGCCTTCCCACGTTATATCTATCACTGTCCCTCGCGACGGATCAACAGCGTCTCAGCTTAAATCGCCGGGTCAATTGAAGGAGTCTCCAAGTAGCTCTTGAATATCCTTTCCAAATGAGCCCTTCTCAGACTAATGGCACTGTGCCGGTGCTTGAGCCGAAACAGTTCGGCCCTGATATCAAGGTCGCCGTCATTGGCGCCGGAGTGAGCGGAATCACCACGGCTGCGCATTTCCTGAGGAACGGAATCGACGTCACCGTCTTTGAGCGATCTGGGCTTTCGTCTGGTGTATGGCACTACGACCCCAAAGTGCCCAACAGTCCCAGCTATCCGAGCGTTGCGCCCTCTGTCGGCGACTACGCATCAAAACCCGGCCAATTTTCTCCAGCAAAGTCCAGCTCAACCTCACAAAATGGCAACGGCATCCATCCACCCAAGGCCATCGACGAGGATGCGCTCCGAGTTGCCTTTTCGCCGCCCGGGCCGTGCTACGCCGGACTGAGGAACAACGTGCCGACGAGCCTGTTGTACAGCAGCCTCGGGCCCTGGCCGGAAGGCACCGAAGACATCACCGGGCACGCCCAGATCGAGAGCTACCTCCAGGGCCTCAGCGCCGAACACGGCGTAGACGACGTGACAGTCTTCCACACGCGCGTCGAGGATGCGAGGAAGTCGGAGGATGGCAGCCAGTGGATTCTCCAAACGGTTACGCTGCTCAAGGGGGACGGCAGCCCTCGGTTTCTAGAGCGGACTTGGAAGTTCGACGCGCTTGTGGTCGCGTCCGGACACTACAACCTGCCCCGAATACCCGACACTCCCGGCCTCGCAGCCTGGAAATCACGGTTCGGCGACCGTATCATTCACACCAAGGAGTATCGCCATCCAGAGACGTATCGGGACAAGACGGTCCTCGTCATCGGCGGCGGCGCTTCGGCGATGGATGTGTGTCGCGAGTCAACCGTGGTCGCGAAGAGGGTGCTTCAGAGCACTAGAGGTGGCGAGTTCGACGTGCCAAAGTCCATGCTACCGCCTTCAATCGAGCAGTTTGGAGCGATTGAAAGCTTCGAAATCGATGCTGAGGCCCCCAAGAGTGATGAACTCGACCCGGCTGCTCCTATTTCAGGCCGCGTTGTCTTGAAAGATGGCCAAGTCCTCAAGGACATCGACTACGTTGTTTTGGCGACGGGATACTTGACTTCATATCCGTTCCTACCACAATACCACTCGGACAGCACTGATATTGACGCCGCGACGCCAGACATCCTCGTCACCTCGGAAGGAAACATGGTGCACCATCTACACAAAGACATCTTCTACATCGAAGATCCCTCGCTGGCATTCATCGGCGTCCCCTACTACACCGCAACATTTGCGCTCTTCGACTTCCAAGCCCAGGCCTTGGCTTGGGTCTATGCTGGCAAGACGAGGCTTCCAAGCCGGGAGTCGATGAGGGAAGAGTACGAGAAGCGCGTCGCGACAATCGGTCGCGGACGCGGCTTCCACAGCTTAGCTGAAGATGGGGCTGAGCCTGGCTATATCAAGGACTTGTTTGCCTGGGCCAATGCCAGCGTTGTGGATAGTAAGCTTGAGCCGTTGAAGGGACACTCGGAGAAATGGCTGAAGACGTATTGGGAGGCGAGGGAGCAGAGGAAGAAGCTTAAGGAGAGCACTAGCGATCACCCCGAGGCGAATTGGCCCTGATTTGCTTGGAGGGAGTCACGTGGACAAGCTCTAGGCCTCTTTTGGTTAGATTTAAATATGAGAAGCATAAGCCACATTATCCCGATGCTGAAGCTGACTGCCTAATCTTGCCCTGTATTCTCAAGTTGTATTATTCGGGTTGCCTCTATCATCCTCCGCCTGCATTCTGCCGTCGCCGGATGTCTTTAGTTTGCCTATTCCGGTAGTTCTTTGACCAACAAGCCTGTCTTTTAGTACAGCGCCATGACCCCTGGACTGGACCTCGCGCCAAAGAGAACCCGAGAAAGCGCGTCCAAAGTCCGAACCGGATGCAGCACTTGCAAAGCGCGTCGAGTCAAATGCGATGAAGCAAAACCCATCTGTCGCCGTTGCGCTGTTGGAAGTCGAAAATGCGAGTACAGCGCTGTGCGTGCAGCACAACCACGAAACGTCATCACGGTGTACCTCCCTCCCACGCAAAGCCAGCCGGTATTATTCGTAAATGACCGCGGCCTCGACTTCTTCCACCAAAACCTCGCTGCGAAGCTCGACGGACAATTCGATTCAAAGTTTTGGAGCAAGCTTGTGCTGCAGCTATCACACTCTGAACCATCGATTCGACATGCCGTATCAGCCATCAGCGTCACTTATCAAGACGTCGAATCGTCTTTGCGGCATCCGGCAGGCTATGTTGATGCCAATCCCGAGGCCCAACAGGAGTGGAACACGGCAGTGAAGAGCCTATCAGCTCGCATCCAAGCGTATCCCAACTCGGGCCTGGTACCATTGGTCTGCTGCCTACTGTTTACGTGCATCGAGTTTCTCAGGGGCAATGTTGAAACCTCGATGCTTCACATTGAGAGTGGGTTCAACATTCTAGCCATGCTCCGTCCCAACAACGATGCAGCCCCGAATCTAGGGTCCAATCTCTCGTCAAACGATCTTAAGGCTATCGAAGACCACGTCGTTCCCATGTTCTTACGCCTGAATGTAGTGTGTTCTCTCGCTGGCATAAAAACTCCGCCAATGTACATCCCGACAGCCAAAGAAGACTCTCCCCAGGAAGACCTTGCGGATTCCAGACGAAGGCTTTTCGAGATCTCAGACACCTGCATCCGATTTATTGGCGAAGCCAGTCTCAAGGCAGCTGTGTTCCAGATTGACGTCGACGATCTCGTTGAACAGGTTAAACTCCAAACAAGACTAGAAACATGGCGTGACCAGCTAGACAACCTTGTTGAACGGATGCAAGCTGCCGGAAACCCGGCGAAACAAGATGCTCTCCATCTACTTTTGGTACACTACAAAGTCATTTACATCTGGACGCAGGCCTGTACCACGGCGGGGGAAATGGCGACAGACTCTCATCACACCGAATTTGAAGAGCTTGTGTATCACGCGGAACAAATCACCAAGCCAGGGGTGGGAGTGGCCACACCGCAGCCGCTATCTTTCGACATGCAAATACTGGGGCCTCTATACTACACCGCGCTAAAATGCCGTCATCCCGGAATACGAAGACGCGCGCTGGAACTGCTACAAATGGCGCCTCGGCGGGAAGGGCTCTGGAATGGACACTACGCCTACGTAACCGCCAAACGAGTCATCGAGCTAGAAGAAAGGCACCTCAACGGGCAAGAGTTGCCAGGAGAGACTTCGAGAGTGCATGGTCTTCCCCTGCCCGATGACCAGTCACGCATCTACAACCTAGGCGAGACGTCTCTTGACTTTCGGAAGCTTAACTATAGCATCGTGCCCAGCCCGGCTTCTCCAGGCACGCTTGAAGCTGTGTTCCGGACAAAGCCGTGGGGGTTATTGGGAGAGTGGCAGACAATCACCGAGTATATCAAGTTATGATGCAGTGGGTGTTTATTGCCAGTTGTTGTAAGAGTAGAAAGTGCCATCTATGATATGCGTCCAGGGGTTTCCATCCAAGACCATATATGACTACACCACGGCCTAGCTACGACCGCTCCTAGTACTCTGAACCCACCCTTATTTCGACAAAGGGTCATACCGCCTTTGCAAGTTAATATCTTCCATATACGAACTGCTCGTGGCAAAAGCAGCCTTTCTGGACTGCTTGACCGACCAAGTCGCGTTGCTCAGCTTGTCACCAAATGCAATACCAGGGTGCAAGACCGTCATCGCAAGCACTGCCAGAAAAATCATCGGCCCCTCCAGGATCATAAAAGACACCTCGTCATTGGCAATGGGTCCATTGAAACCTTGCTGCAGCTCTGCAACACGATACACCGAGCGGATGAAGATGAGCACAACCGCCGCGCCGAGCGCATACTGGAACCAAAGGAACTTGTTCGTGCCCCTCAGCTCTACGAAGCGTTCATCCTTGGCGCTCTCACTCGTCTTGCGCAAACGAAACACGAATTCCAAGCACAGCCCCATGAAGATGAGCAGCGAGACGACTTGAAACACAAGACCAGCGACCATGATGGCCCTTCCTGTCTCGCTCCCGGAGGAGTCATCGGCTGTGGCTGCGAGCCCGCCGCCGGCGCCTTGAAGGACGAGCGAGACGAAGTCGCTTGCCATGAATGTGATTGCATAGGTGCGTGGGCTGAAGCGGGAGATTTGCTGGCCGTAGACGATGATGATGCGGGAGAGGCAGAGGTAGAGGGCGCCGGCGAGGAAGGCGGGGGCGATTGTGAGTGGGACGAGGTAGCTATCAGGGTCAAAGGTCTGTCATTGCATCTTAGGGGAGAAGACCTACACGATGAAATTGTTAAAGTCAAATGGATTATCATGCATCATGATTCTGCCGGCATATCCAACAACCTCGAGAACGAGACCGCAGACCATGCCGACCATGAATCCCCAAGTTTTGTACTTGATACCGAGCCCGAGCTGCGTGAGTAGAAGCAGGCCAAAAACAGCAGCGTAGACGGCATTTCCGGCCAGCGTGGGCAGATAATCCACCTGAGCGCAGCTGAGGGGACATGTCTCCACGGTGCAGTTGTAAGTGCTTTGAAGAGTACAAGGGTCGGGCATCTTGGCTGTGTATGGAGACGAGAGTTGGATTGGAGAGCAAGGAAGGAAAAAAAAGGAGTGAAAGGCTGGTGAATATAACATGCAGCACAAATGGATTGATGGATTGATCTGGGTCTTTCACCTTGAAGCACTCTATATATGTCCTCTCCACGATTCGCAGCCTAGACACCAACGCCTCGGAGATGGATGCTTCGCGATTCACGACGTCAGTCTAAATGGGGTTAGACACTTACGAGCAGTTCCTACGAGGCGTAATCTCAAGACCCGGAAGACATGATTCGTCCAAGTCAGCACGGACGCGACGCCTGCCTAACCGAAAACAGACCTCGTAACCGTCCAACTAGAATAGGAAGTGCGTCTTCAAACACGCATTTGGGCGAGAACCAGGGAACGAAATTATCTATTTATTCTTCCTCGCAATGTGCCTCATTTCTTCAGTCAATTCAACATATTCATCGCCTCCTTCTAAACTAGATGATCGATTATTTTACACACTCGCGCGCCGTCAACTTTCGTTGGCAAAACTTGGATCATCGCGACTCCACAGCGCCTACATCGCTAAACAACGACGACGTTGGTCAAGGCATCACCGCACATCATGGTCCTCAGCATGGCGGCGAGTAAAACAGGAAATCTTGCCCTGCGAGCGCTGCAGCTTATTTTCGCTATCATCGTCATGGGAACAGACGGCTACGGTACGGAGAACTAATACATCCCACTTCGTCAATATACCGTTGAGACTGACTGACCTCGTCGTTCAGCTATCCACGTCTTTCGCGGCCATACCGAATACGAACACTTCGAGTTTGGCAACTACTACAATTACTACGGCGTCCCTGATGCGTGGGGCTTCTTGATGTTCTGCGCTGGGTGGACAGTTCTGGGCGTCATCTTCCTCCTCGTTGCTCGTAATCGTTTCGCGGATCACGTATTAATTGGCTACATTCGTGTCGCTGTCGAGGCTATGGCTCTCCTCTCATGGCTTGCTGGGTTCATTGCCGTGGCTGTGAACATAGGGAGCAGTGCGTGTCCGATAGAAGAGAGCGGCTGTGGGTCGCTCAAGGCGGCGACAGTCTTTGGGGCGTTGGAATGGCTGCTCTTCGTCATTACGACAATCCTGACTACCAGGATTGTCTTCAACAGCATTCGCCAGCCAAAGAATTCCACGATCAGTCCTGATATGCCAACTCAATCAGCGGCATAGGCCCCCGTGGACATCAGAACCGTCCGATTCACTATGGACCATTAGACGTCTCGCCATCAGCTTTTGGGAATTATTTGTCGCAATAGTCGTGGTGTGTTATCAAAAGATTGAAAGACTAGCAAAGGAGCCAGATTGCCGCGGCTCTTCTGGGAGTGACGACGCGCAGGGTCCAATCTCTCTAGAGGTAGAAATCAACTTCATCTCACACACACCTCATAGCTCAAGATCTTATCACAAGGACTTGACATATGAGTAGCTTAGCTTTAAAACTCCTTTTAATATGCATATGCATCCTTTCTGTTGGCGATACCATCCCGCCCCTCTCCTCTAATTCTGACCATGTCTTATAGAAGTCGTAACAGCTAATAGAGAATTGGAATCGATTCTACTCTATAGACACCCTTCAGCAGTTTCTGTACGAGTATTTTCTCGACTTTTGTTGGGGTAGTAATGCGAACTTTGCATGAACGAATGACAGAGTGATTAGTGAGAGGATTCTCGGGAAAACTTTCGGAAAGATATTCGGAGGAATTGGGCGACTCCAAGAGATTGGGCTTACATGCAGCACGTTTATGCACTCCGCGTGCCTCAAAAGGGCCTGGTATCATCATTCGAAAACATCACCTATAGTTCTGTTTCGCGTAACTTTTCACTATCGCGACGACAATCTCAGACCATATTTTACGCTTTGGATCACTACAACACACTGAGCCCCCTTAAAAATGGCCACCGCAACGCCGACAAGTCCCCGAGAGGCCTGGTGGAAAGAAGCCTCCGTCTACCAGATTTACCCCTCATCCTTCAAAGACTCCAACGGCGACGGCGTCGGCGACATACCCGGGGTGATCGAGAAGCTGGATTACTTCAAGCAGCTTGGCGTTGACATAGTCTGGCTCTGTCCAATCTACAAATCGCCCAAGATTGACATGGGTTACGACGTGGCGGATTATCGCGACATTGACCCGCAGTATGGAACACTGGCTGACGTGGAGAGATTGATTGACGGGCTTCACGAGAGAGACCTCAAATTTCTCATGGACCTCGTCGTCAACCACACATCGGATCAGGTGCGACGCTCGATGCAATCTGCTGCGAGATACTGACGCATGTCAAATAGCACGAATGGTTCCAGCACTCGAAGGCGTCTCGAGACAATCCATATCGCGACTGGTACATCTGGAGAAAGCCCAGATACGACCCCAACGGCGCTAAGCTACCCCCAAACAACTGGGCGTCATACTTCGGAGGTACTTAACCTGCAGGGGCAAAGATGTTAGTCTTCAATTCATTACTGACAGCGTGACAAACGAAGGGAGTGCCTGGGAATACGACTCGGCTTCCGATGAGTACTACCTCCACTTGTTCGCCAAGGAACAACCCGACCTCAACTGGGAGCACCCTCGAGTGCGGGCGGCTGTCCACGACATAATTCGATTTTGGCTGGACAAAGGAGTCGATGGATTCCGGTATGTCCGTAATACTCACTATCGGTGCGATGCGCTGACCTAGAAGGATGGATGTCATCAATTTCATCAGCAAGTCCGACGGTCTGCCAGATGCACAGATATCGAACCCATCAGCTGAATACCAACACGGCACTGAGCATTACGCTTGCGGGCCGCGACTCCATGAGTATTTGCAAGACATTGGCAAGATTCTGAAGGAGTACGATGCTTTCTCGGTTGGCGAGATGCCAGGCGTCGAGGACCCGATTGAAGTCCTGAAGAGTGTGGGTGAAAGCCGCGGTGAACTGAACATGATTTTCCACTTTGACATGTGAGCGCTCTTTCATGCGCCAGCGCCTTCTCAGAACCTAGCTTACGTTTGTGCAGTGTAGGCATGGACCACGGGAGCGAAGGCAAGTTTTTACCTCGAAAATGGGCCATGTCCAACCTCAAGACCATCGTCAACAAATGGCAGACGTCCATGCACGAGAACAACGGATGGAACGCTCTGTACTTGGAGAACCACGACCAGGCACGGACAATTTCGCGGTGGGGCTCTGACAAGCCTGAGCATCGAGCGCTCTCGGCCAAGATGTTTGCGACGTTTCTCTGCCTCCAGAGCGGAACCGTGTTTGTGTACCAAGGACAGGAACTGGGTATGGCAAATATGCCAGAGAGCTGGGATATCACCGAGTACAGAGACCTCGAGACTCTAAACTATTGGGAGGAGTAAGTCTGCCCCGTCGAAGACTAGCCGACGACTGATTCCTTCTGTTTTTCTAGGTTGAAGCAAAGTTCCGGGTCGGATGCAACGGTTCTACAGACTGCCCGGAGAGAAATCAACCTTAAATCCCGCGACCATGCTCGCACTCCGGTTCAGGTCAGAAGCGCCGCACCCACTTGAATAAAAGTAGCTGACACGTGCATAGTGGGATGGCACCGAAAATGCTGGATTCTCAACCGGCCAGCCGTGGATAAGGGTCAACGACGACTACACGATATGCAATGCAGCAGCCCAAGTCGCAGTCCCCGGCAGTGTCTTTGAACACTGGCGCCTAACACTGGCACTTAGGAAGGAATTTCGGGACATTTTCGTCTACGGGGATTTTGAGCTCATCGATGCCGACAACGACGACGTCTTTGCATACTCGAGGACGAATGGTGGCCGGAAAGCAGTCGTCGTGTGCAATTTCCGAGAAACTAACATCATTTGGCTAGTGCCTTCGTCTGCGAAGCTAGGGTCGGCCAAGATATTGTTGTCTAATTATCCGGAGGTCGATTTTGTGCAACAGAGGCTGGTGCTTCGGCCGTTTGAAGCGTTTGCATGCTTGGTGAGCGGAGTGCAAGAATGAGAAGCATTGGAAATTCACGCTTAGATTAATAAAGCCAGATCGCAAATGAGCAGAATGCGTACTTAGCAGACACTTTCATGCGCGATAGGGGTTGATTACTGGCAATCAAGCGCCAAGAGAACCTAAACTCATCCAAGGGGCAAACGCCGATATCTCAGCGATGGATGCATAACTCAGGCTTGCCAGCTCTACATTGCGTTCGCTGATAAGACATCCTCATAATCTAGATGCTCAATAACTTTGCTAGGGAGACGGAGTCCCAATACTCCCATCTTCCATCAACCGGAAAGGTTAATATTGCCCCCCCTGCCAAAGATGGGCATTCATCTCTGCAAGTCCGGCGCTTCCGGCTCGAAGCACCGCCACGTGTTTACATCATGACGTCTTTAGGGCCATTACTCAGGATAACGCTCATCGGAAGTTTTCTGCCAAGTCGATCATCAACGCTAGAAGGCTTTTTTATCGCCGAGTGCTCGACCCACGACGTCATACTGGGTAGAATCTGTCGGACCGGGACCCGCCCCATCGCTCCCGCCGGTCCAGGGGCCCAGTTTAGTTGAGCCTCATGCACCGAGATGCCACCGCTCACCGAGACCGGCCTCACCGAGGAGCTGGCGATGGTTTGATAGAGTCCTCGCGGGTTGGAGTTGAAGAGAGTACATGAGTAACCTGATAATTGAGTCTAGGAATAAGTCTACTCGATAAAGTAAACAAACTTGGAGAGATGCAATCGTCTAGACAACACACCGTCGCGTCGCGCAGCCGCCGTGTCGAGGCAAACTCCAACCCACAGCCCTCGGCGGCTTCATGGTGGTATAGTGGACCGTACACCTCAGCTCCACCGCGACAGCCAAGCATATCGAACAACACACAGCGTGCAACGATAAGAGAAACAGGCTTTGAAACCCCGTAGCTCATAAGTACACATTTCTCTCAACCCAGACCTGCTCCTCGCCGTCTTATCATCCTGCAAACCCACACCAACCACCATGTCAAACTACATCCCGTCCTTTTCAGCGCCGTCGTCGAGGCCGACATCGCCTCTCGGCGCGCCTGGCTCGCCCTTTGCCTCCAGACCCACGAGCTTCTTTGCTGGCTCGCGCGCAAACTCCTGGGTCGGCGGGCCTTCCCGCAAGAACTCGACTGCTGTCCCGTCGGCCGCGCCTTCGAGGCCGCATAGCTCGTGGAGCAAGGAGCACTCCGACCCTGAGGCTACGGATGTCGATGTCGATAAGCATGAGAATGAGAAGGCTCAGACCACTGTTGGCCGTATCGTCGGCGGGAAATACGTCGACGCCGGCAATGAAGAAGTCGACTCTGACTGCGGCCGCATCACGACGGTCGATATCGATATGCCCCTTACCCTCACAGAGGTGGTCTACGAACACGGAAAGGAATACGTTGTCCTCGGCTTTGCCACGGGCGACAAGGAGAATCCCTTCAACTGGAACCCGTGGTACAAACGACTCATCTCGACGATACTGAACCTCATGACCCTCTTCATCGGCCTCGCCACCACGGCGTACAGCTCTGGTATCAGCAGCATGGTCAAGGACCTCAACGCGTCCAACATCCAAGGCCAACTGGGCCTCTTCACCTTCAACATCAGCTGTGCCATAGCACCTATGGTCCTGGCTCCGTTCTGTGAGCTAGTCGGCCGCAAGGTCGTCTACGCCAGCTCCTTCTTCTGCTTCTCGCTGCTATTCATCGGCCTGGCGCTTGCGCAGAACATCGAGACAATCATCGGGCTTCGGCTTCTTCTCGGACTCTTCGGTTGTGTTGGCACCATCCTCGTCGGAGGTACGTTCGACGACATGTACGAGCCTCACCACCGCGGTCGACCCATGGCCATGTTCAGTTTCGTCGCCATCTTCGGTACGGTCGCGGCCCCCATCTACGCTGGCTTCATCGACCAGGCTCTTGGATGGCGCTGGATCGAGGGTATTCAAGGCCTCGCCAACGTCCCTCTTCTGCTCCTCATCATCTTCTTCTTCCCCGAGACGCGCGGTGGTGTTGCTCTCCACAAGCGTGCCAAGGCTCTGCGCAAGGCTACGGGCGACGAGAGATACGTGTCGGCTGGTGATATCCTGACACCGAGTCTTGAGTCCATGCTGAAGGCCAGCTCGGTCAAGGCTATTCACATGTTGGTGACTGAGCCCGTCGTCTTTGCCTTTGGTCTTTGGATTGCCTTTTGCTGGGCTGTCGTCTTTCTCTTCCTCTCGGTCATTCCCATCACCTTCACTGAGAACCACGGATGGGGCGAGGGCGTGAGCGGCCTTCCATACATCTCCCTATGTGTTGGCACTACACTTGGATGGATGGCTCACCACCTCCAAATGCGCAAGTTCGATCGTCTTGTCGCGGATCCCAACATCAAGGTCACTCCGGAAGCCCGCCTTTACGGTGCCATGTACGGCGCCGTCTTCTTACCCATCGGCCTCTTCATCTACAGCTTCGCCCAGTACTCTTTCGTTTCCTGGGTTGGCCCTGTCATCGGGCTCGCTCCCATCGCCTTCGGTATCTACTTTGTGTTTGAGAGCACCTACAGCTACACGGCCGACTGCTACGGCGAGAGCGCTTCTTCGGCGATTGCGGGTCAAGGGCTGATGAGAAATACGCTGGGCGCGGTCACACCCTTGTTCGCGAATGCCTTTTTCCACAACGTCGGGAGCCAGTACGCTGGGTTGATCCTGGCTTTATTCGGAACGGGCCTGAGTCTCATTCCGTTTGTCATGTTCAAGTATGGACACAAGCTTAGGGCTCGCAGCAAGCTTTCGCAGGAGATATGAGGCTGGCTTCTTCTCAAGTAGCGATCAACCGAATAATGATTAGAGTGTAAATAGAATAAATAGACGTCAAATAGATTGACATACCAAAGAAGATGACTACTCTTATTGTTAGAAAATTAGTAACTCGAGTGGCAGCAGCCGACTTTCCCAGAGCTCAATTCTGTCACGGTCGCCACAAAGCTTGGACGCGTCGTCAAAATCTAGATTTGCCCTTGCATAGAAAGACATTCTCGATACAGTGTTCTCACTATTCTGCGTCGTTCAATTGTTTACGTTAAGAAACAGAGAGAGTTTTCTTGTCGTTATGCTTAATATTAGCGGCGAAGGATGGAGAAATCTAGAGGGAGTCGGAACGAGATGTAACTTCACTGTGATGCCTGAACCTTTCTTCGGCAGATGAACTGGGACTTGTGTGCTGGAGGTGGAACGGAATGGCGGAGCCTTTGCCTCGAAGCTCTTATGGAGTAGGTCCTAGATCCCACAGCTATATTGACTGGCGACGTAGTCGAGACACCGATTGAGTTGCATCTTCCTCAAAACCCCTTCTGGTTTATCCTACCACATCGGAGAACTGCACAAGCTCTCATCGCGTCTGAATTTACTGTCGAATTCTACCCCCGACAATTGATTCACGAAGCTTTTCAGGTTACCCTTGTCATCCACGTCGTATTTGTAGTTTAGGATCAAGTCAACAACCACTACAAAAAAGGCCAGGTTCTCTAGACAGCGAGTCAGTAAGATATTTATAATTCCATAAAGTCGTCAACCTACCAGCATTTTCAACGTCCTTCAACCTGACACAGTTAAACCAGCCATAACTGTCCCTACCGTCTGTGTCCCTTGAGAGACCGCCGAGAGCTGTGTGCGTGAGCTTGACCGACGAATTGGTTAGCGGTTGCTCTATGGACTGTGTCATATTTTTTGTTGCAAACCTCGTGAATAAACGTAAGCTCCGGTGTATCCAACACGTCAATCTTTGTGACGTGGGTAAAACGTTGGAACTTGGCTTTGATGGTCTTGAGCAAAGAAGGGTGCAGGGCCTTTTTGATGCGATCGCTGTTGAAGATCATGTTCTTCTCCACGGCCTTGTGGATGTAGCTGGGATGAAGAGTGACGACCTCGGGTCGGTTGCTAGGCCACGTCTCGCCCTCTTTCCAGGGCAGGGCTGGAGAAGTTACTGCCACGAGCGTGGTTGCTTCATCTTGGAATTGAAGCAAAGAGCTGCCATCTACAATTGGCAAGTCCTGCACGTCGTCATGCCAGTGTATGTTAGGTTCCAGACCACTTGTGTCCGGGACGATGTATCCTGCATCGCAGTGGACCTCCTAGTAACAATAAGCAGGCAAAATCGAGCAATGGTCGGATACGGCGTGAGTTCTCACCAAGTCACTTTGGTCCCTGGTTTGCTTCCATGCGTCTGAGCGGTTGTCCATGTCAACCCAGACATAGTGTCGGATTGGGTCGAAGTGAGCTTTTGTGCGACTATTAGCAATCTTCATGGTTTTCTTTTTGGATTCAACCCACAAAATATGTTGAACGCCGTGGTCACATCGTCCTTCCCAAATAGTCGGACCATTTGCTTCATGATTCGATCGTCGGGTTTGTTGTTGGGGTCTTGCACGTACGGGGACAATACATCGGCGACCATGCCTGACTTGGCTATGGCTGTGTCCATATAGTACCGGACGAAGCTGGCAGATTCCAGGTCCATGACAATAAGCAAACCACACCTTCGAGCTCAGTAAACACCATCAGATCATTATCAGAGCCCAACATGCTTCTCCAGTCATCTCTCTTCCTTGTTCTTTCATCTGTCTCTTTTTGCTTTGGTCAAGATGCTACTCCCACCGTAACAGTGCCTGATGATGGCCTCGGCGTCATGGCCATAGTCCCCACGACTACCGGTCAAATCGGCATCAATCCAGTCGATATCCCACCGCCTGAAAGCTTGTATGTGATCTTCATCCCACCGTCAATTTATAAGCTCACCTTGCTTGAAGCTCTGCAAAAATTGGCGTTGATTCGGATTACCTTACGGAGGTAGTAGTAGATGAGTCAACAAGCACAAAGGTGAGCCATCGCAGCAAGCATCCTCATCAGGGTATTTTACTTAATGTGACCTAGTGGATTGGCGTCGAGACTGATTTCGGCATTGCGACAATCACCACTACAGACCAAGATGGAACTCCGAAGGAAACGACCGTTCCCCGAGGAATCCGTGCTGTACTCAACGAAGGGAAGCTCGAGATTACACTCAGCCAATGGTTCAAAGACCAGATGGTAGATATAGCATCTAACCTACCAGCCGTTTCTCTCCAAAAACGCCGAGTCTGGGATCCCAGAAAGCATCAACATGTTGAGACGCGTGCTGTCGACGTGAGTTCTCTTACGCAACGCATAACTCGATTCGGTTACGGCATCGTCCAGCATCCTGCGGTCAGGTTCCAGTTGGGGTTGGCGAGTGGGCAGATTGCGTACACGTCGGGCAACGACGCGGCTGTTCTAGCTGAAAGCGAGCAGATGGTTTCATTTGTCGATGGGGACATCGTGACCAGTGTCGCTCAAAACATCGAGGCAGAAGCCGCAGCCGCCGGAGATACCGAAGCCCTGGCCACTCTTGGAAGTGCATCAGTGGGCATTCTTGGCTCTTTGGCCTTCTTCTTTGGCACCGTTACTATCCTCGAAGATTTGTGGAAGCTCAGGGCGGACCCTCAGCCACCAATGCCATTCTACAGGGTCAAGCATGAGGATGACTCCTGTCCCGACCATGACCTCGCTTGCGCAGGAACCCTCTGCCAGGGACACAAGGGCAAGTGTACGGGTAAGTGGAAGGGTTGCCCTTGTGTCATTTCCGGTCGGAGTGTTGCAGACAGTTTCTACTTTGGCGCCGACTGGGTTGGCGTTGAGGATGAGATCCAGCAGTTTGTTCTTGGTAGCGACCCCGATGCTACGCAGAGTATCCCGCAGCCGTCATGCACCTCCAGCAGTGGTGGGGACAGAAATCTTGCCAACGTGGAGTCCGATGTTTGGTCTCAGTGAGTCTTTTCAACCCTCCAGTCCATCCTGGGGATGCCTTCTAACTTGACCTAGATTGCTAGACAAGTTTTGCGAGGACAACCCAAAACTGTCCGAGGCCATTGACAAGACGATGAAACGTCCGACCTGGGGCTTGATTCATACGAGGGTTGGACTTTCGACTTTGAACTAGAAACGACGGCTGAGAAGGGTTGCTCGGCGTACGATTGTGTTGATCTGTTTGGAAAGTTCGCAAAATGTTCGTCAACAGACCTCTGTTCATATCCCGCAAGATATCCCTGCTAATTTCCGAACAGGCACCTATGGCTCACACACAAAGTACAAAACCGGTAAACTGGAGCTTGAGTGCGGTACAGCAAAATACGCCATGCACAACCCAGATGACGAAGAAGAAACCCCGGAGGAAAAGCCAAAGACGGCCCTCAAGGTGCAGAACGACAAGTGCTACGGAGCTGACGATTTTGGTGACCACGGTGACATTCAAGAGAGACTGGTTAGGGGGTACTCTGGATGGGCTTGCGCTGCCACAGCTATTGATCCCGTCAAGGCCGGGGAGAAGGACACCTTTCGACATTTTAACACAGTTGAGAGCGGCGTGCCATATTAGTACAACATATACTGGAAGGACGGGTGCGAACTCGAAACGGGCCAGACTGAGATGTACCCTGCAAACCCCTTAGAGGACAAGCCGGGACACACCAAGTGTCAAGAGATTCTCATCGATAACTACAAGAGGTGCATCAATGGTGGGGTGGGTGGCAGTATACAAGCTGGCTGTTTGGTGTACGAGTTCAAAGCTGAGAAGGCTAGCGATTGATTCAAGGACGATCTCTTAGAGTATCACATTTGCTATTTACCTCCACGTCTCATATTTAGAGTAACCGGAAAGTATGATAGCAATCAAGGCACGCCGTATAATCTTATCATCTTCTCCGCCTGGTAGACCCTATAGGGATTGCGGCCGGTTCTGGGGCACGGCTACTACTATCACAAGTTCAAAAGAAGAAACAGTTTTTTTTTTGTGTCACAATTAAGGCATCTTGAAAAACCCGATGCTTACGCTGTTGCCTGATATCTAGCTTTCAAACCCAAAAGGTCAGAAAGCTAGTTTCTAGCTCTTCTAGCTTTCGGAGATAGTAAACCCAGAGTGTTATAGTATATAGCCTCCCTGGCTCTAGCGTCGGGGCCTGTCCTGGTACACTCTTGGCCGACAGGCTGACCTCGAAGGGTGGTCACAGGGACGCCAGGTTCCGCCCAGGCTGCCAAACCAGTAATGTAGTCTGACTCCATAGAGGTTTGGACTCTCCAAGTCGGCCAACCGCGAGCGCGAATAGTGAAACGCGGCTCGAGATTGATCACGTCCTTCCACGCCTCGGGTCTGTTTGGATTCATCGGCAGATCGACGGTTAAGATACTCGCCAGCCTCTCGCCAAACACATACGGATTTGCGTTACTCGTCGGCACACGGCTCAGACAGGCTTGCCACGAAGGTTCAGCCGTGTCTAGCCAGAGGTCCACCTCAGTCAAGTTCTTCGCCATGTCCAGCGCCGAACAGCACTGCCTCCAGCGAGACATGACTTTGTGGGCTTCGGGGCTCATTTTCTTGTGTTCCTCCCGGCGGATGGGGACCCGAATGGCAAGCTGGAGCTGCTTCATGTTATTGAGCAGAGGGGAAGGGCGAGAAACAGTGAGTTGATGCAGCGTCTCAATGTCGTGTATAACGAAAGTGAGGTTGTGATAGATGGATGCGCGGCATTCGAAATATCTGGTATCAAGTTATGGCGACTGTTCAATCGGGGCGAGGGTGAGACGTACAGTTGTGAACAAGTCAACATGACGGGGAGAAAAGAACTCGGTTCAGTCTGCCTGGCGGACTTGTAGAGCTCCTCACACTTCCAGTGATTGCCCCAGGGTGAAAGCAGGCGATGGGCTAGCAGCGGATCATTGAAACGGGTCATTAGCTTACTGTCGCAAGCTTCCATGAGGTCGTCGGATGCCGCATGATTCGTCACACATCTGGCTAGCACATAACGACCGCGCTGTAGGACTATGTGTTGAAAAGCACCTGCATCTTGCCACAGCTGTTGAAAGATGGCGTTTCGAATCTCCGCGGGGAGCTGCAAGAGTGCAGAGTTGTGCTGAGGGTGGGCTTTCGATGCGATCGCAGCGGGGTCGGGATATCGAGCCCCTGTCATCTAAAGTCAGCATGGCGATTAATGGATGGATATGCAGAAATGACCTGCCTGGTCGGAGGTGAGCAGAGAGCTTCGCGCGGATGTCACGGAACTTCATCGTGGAATGTGCGTTCGGTCAAATGATGGATGAACTTGTTGGTTCTGGAAAATCGAGCAGGGTGATGGACCGAGACTTTTATAAGTTATTTAAAGCACAAGCATAAACCAACACGCAACAGTGCGGAGGCGAAGGAGCCAACATTGGGGGCTACGCGGATGCATTGCCTACCGCCGAGCCGGGGGTAGAGATAAACGACCAACCAACACAACTCTAAAGAGTAAGGATTTACTCTCAATTGAGCAGGGATAAGACGCATACATGTATTGGACCAACCAAGCTACCCTGGAGAAGGAAGCTATTCTACAATATTTGACCAGGGCTCGGACACGCCGCATCGAGTTTGCACGTCAAGATAATACAAGCATCCCATATCCGAATCAAGTGAGCGATTGCCGTATGTAGCCTCGTTTTACTTGTTCTCACTGGGGTAGCATTGCTCTTTCATACGTGCGACTGTGGTGTTTCAACATTTAAAATCAGGGGGCCTTAATAACTAAGGGTCTCTTGTTCAGGTGGGAGCATCGCAAAGCGTGACAACCAACTACACGTTTCGGCACGGCTATCACTATAGAACGACAGGGATGGCTAGTGATAGAAAATGTTCGGATAAACAGAGGAGTATATTAAATTAAGTAGCGGCTTGCTAACAAGCGGTTTGTGAGTGTTGGGTTCTAAACTAGAGACTGAAAAAATAGCTATTAAATGAGAGTGGAAAGAGCTGCCTTGAGAGCCAAGGTCTAAGTGCTCTTTTTGGTTGTAGTTGCTTTGGCAGTAGTGGTTGCCTTGCTGGTAGTGGTTGCCTTGCTGGTAGTAGTTGCTTTGGCAGTAGTGGTTGCCTTGCTGGTAGTGGTTGCCTTGCTGGTAGTGGTTGCCTTGCTGGTAGTGGTTGCTTTGCTGGTAGTGGTTGCTTTGCTGGTAGTGGTTGCTTTGCTAGTGGTAGTCACCTTGCTGGTAGTGGTCGCCTTGCTGGTAGTGGTCGCCTTGCTGGTGGTTGTTGTCTTGCCAGTGGTAGTTGCCTTAGTAGTTGTCTTCAATGTAGTAGCCGTAGATGTAGTCTTTGCAGTCGATGTCTTGCCAGTGGCCGCAGCAGTGGTAGTCGTGGTCTTCTTCGTTGTCGATGTACTCGTAGACCTGGCGGTTACTGACGTGGACTTCGCGGTAGTGGTGGTGGCCGCGGCCTTGGCTGTCGAGGTAGACTTGCTAGTAGTGGTGGCCTTGGAAGTTGTAGATGTAGATGTATGTTTACTGGTGGTGGATGTGGTGGTGTGACTGGTAGTCTTTGTAGATGACGCCGTAGTAGTCGTAGACGCTTTGGTCGAGGTTGTAAAGCTCGAGTTCTTGGTGACAGACGATGTGCTGGTCGAGGACGCGGAAGTGGACTTCGTGGTGGATGCGGCAGTGGTGGAGGTGGTGCTTGCCTTTGACGTCGCTGAGCTTGTGGTGGATGCAGTGGTTGAAGAGGCTGTTGTGGATGTGGTGCTTGTCTTTGCGGTAGACGTAGTGCTCGAGCTTGTAGTGGATGGGGCAGTTGATGAACTCGTGGTAGAAGTAGTAGTTGCCGAGGCAGTTGTGGATGTAGTTGTGCCCTGTGAACTAGATGTAGTGGTCGAGCTCGTGGAGGACACAGCACTTGAGCTTGTGGTGGTCGACGTCGCACTTGTCGACTCAGTCGAAGACGATTGTGAAGTTTTTGCAGCTGGATCAGAATCTTCTGTTATGAAACTACCCGTTGATGTCTCTGACGTTGTGACAGAGGAAGTCCCCGTAGAGGACGTCTCTGTAGTTGAAGTTCCAGAGGTCTCTGTGGAAGACGTTTCGGTAGACGTCTCAGTGGACGAAGTCTCAGTAGATGTCTCTGTCGAGGAGGTCTTGGTGGCGGAAGTCTCAGTCGACGTCTCAGTTGACGACGTCTCAGTCGACGACGTATTAATAGTGGAAGTCTCAGTGGAAGAAGTCTCTGTAGTTGAAGTTCTAGAGGTCTCTGTGGAAGACGTTTCAGTAGATGTCTCAGTGGAAGAAGTCTCTGTAGAGGTCTCTGTAGAGGACGTCTCTGTCGACGAGGTTTCCGTGGAGGTCTCAGTGGAGGTCTCAGTGGAGGTCTCAGTGGAGGTCTCGGTGGAGGTCTCGGTGGAGGAAGTCTCGGTGGAGGAAGTCTCGGTGGAGGAAGTTTCCGTCGAGGTTTCTGTCGAGGAGGTCTCTGTCGAGGAAGTCTCCGTCGAGATCTCACTGGAAGAAGTTTCTGTGGAAGACGTCTCAGTGCTAGAAGCAGAAGAAGTCTCCGTATTAGAATCCTCGGTAGTCTCTGTAGAAGAGGTCTCCGTGCCGGTTGGGTCAGAAGTTTCTGTGCTTGAAGTGTTAGTAGTCTCTGTAGTGGAAGCGTCAGAAGTCCGAGTGCTAGTAACGGATCCCTCAGAAGTCTCAGTGGTGGAAGTCTCTGCAGAAGTTGTGGTAGTTTCCGAAGACGACTCAGTAGTTTCAGTAGAGGACGTCTCCGCACTCGTCGTGGATGATGACTCGGTGGTGTTTTGCGTAGTCGACTCAGTCTCTGTGGTAGACCCAGTTGTGCTTTCAGTTGTAGAAACAGTGGTGCTCTCCGTCGTTGATTTAGTGGTCGACTCAGTGGTGCTCTCGGTTGTGCTGTCCGCCTGCGCGGTTATTCCCTCCGTAGTTGACTCGGTTGTAGTGCTCGTAGTGGACGCGGTAGTTGACTCGGTCGTGCTTTCTGTAGTTGACTCAGTTGTACTGCTCGTAGTGGACACAGTTGTGCTCTCCGTAGTAGACTCGGCCGTGCTCTCTGTGGTGGGCGCCGTTGTACTGCTAGTAGTGGACACGGTAGATGACTCAGTGGTCGAATCGGTTGTGCTCTCCGTAGTCGATACTGTAGTCGATGTCGTAGTCAATGCCGTAGTGGACTCAGTAGTTGACTCAGTTGTACTACTTGTGGTGGACGTGGTAGTCGACTCGGTTGTAGTCTCAGTAGTCGACTCCGTGGTGCTCTCCGTGGTAGGCACGGTTGTACTACTCGTAGTGGATATAGTAGTCGACTCAGTAGTGGACGAGGTTGTGCTCTCAGTAGTTGACTCAGTAGTAGACTCCGAGGTCGTTGGGGAAGCAGCCTCGGGGCTGAAGATAGCAGTTGAGCTGGTGCTAGTAACCGAGGTCGTTGTGGAAGAGGCTTCTGAGCTCGTAGTAGAGTCTATAGAGGAACTGGCCGAAGTTGTAGTGGAAGACGCCACCTCTACGCTTGAAGTTGTAGTGGTCTCCGTTGTAGAAGAAGTGGGCTCTGAAGTTGACGTTGTGGTAGTATCCGTGGTAGACGAAGTTACTACTGAGCTAGATGTTGTAGTAGTCTCCGCCGTAGGAGTGGATTCCGAGCTTGAGGTTGTAGTGGAAGATGTCGCCTCTGAGGTTGAAGTCGTCGTAGTCGAAGCTGGCTCCGATGTTGAGGTCGTCGTGGTCGAGGCTGGCTCTGAGCTCAAGATCGAGGTTGTAGTGGAGGACGTCACCTCTGCGCTTGATGTTGTAGTGGCCCCTTCAGTGGAAGAAGCTACCATTGAGCTTGATGTTGTACTGGTCTCCGTAGTAGAAGAGGCTGGCTCTGAGGTTGTCTCTGTTGTAGAAGTCGACTCCAAGCTACTCTCTGTTGTGGAAGACGCTACTACTGAGCTTGACGTTGTGGTAGTCTCGGTGGTAGAAGAAACCACCTCCGCGCTAGACGTTGTAGTAGTCTCTGTAGTAGAAGATACTAGCTCTGAGCTTGTCTCAGTTGAAGAAGTTGCCTCTGAGCTCGTTGTAGATAAGGCCTCGACGTTCGCGGCGACGCTTGAACTAGTGTCGGAGACTGATGTAGTAGTGGTCGAAGCGGGCTCCGAGCTTGACGTTGTAGTGGTCTCTGTAGTGGAAGAAGAAGACTCGGTTGTGGAAGTCGTCTCTGAGGTTGACGTGGTGGTGGAAGTAATTTCTTCTGATGTCGTCGTGGTTGAAGCTGGCTCTGAACTGGTCGTGGTGGAAGACGATAGCTCCGAGCTAGTTGTTGCCGTAGACGAGGTTGGTTCTGAGCTTGAAGTTGTGGTGGAAGCCGGGTCTGAGCTTGTTACACCTGTAGAAGCAGATTCGGAGCTTGTGGTTGTGGTAATTGAAGCTGGCTCTAAGCTAGACGTCGTCGTAGTAGAAGCCAGGTCTGAGCTTGTCACAGTTGTCGAAGTCGCCTCCGAGCTCGTCGTAGTAGTCGATTCCGAGTCTGAGCTTGTCACAGTTGTAGAAGTCACCTCTGGGGCTGACGTCGTAGTAGCTGAAGCTGACTCCGAGCTTGATGTAGACTCTTCTAAGCTTGATGTTGTGGTAGTCGTGGCTGGATCCGAACTAGACGTTGTAGTAGTTGTGGCTGGCTCCGAGCTTGATGTTGTAGACTCTTCTGAGCTTGACGTTGTGGTAGTCGTGGCTGACTCTGAGCTTGATGTTGTAGACTCTTCTAAGCTTGATGTTGTGGTAGTTGTGGCTGGCTCTGAACTCGACGTTGTAGTAGTCGTGACTGTCTCTGAGCTCAATGTCGTCGCCGTGACTGCCTCTGAGCTCGATGTCGTTGTAGTTGTGGCTGGCTCTGAGGTAGTTGTCGTCGTAGTAAATACTTCCTCTATGCTAGACGTCGTTGTAGTTGTAGCTGGCTCTGAGCTTGATGTTGTGGTAATTGCGGCTGGCTCTGAGGTAGTTGTCGTTGTAGTCATAACTTCCTCTGCGCTAGACGTCGTTGTAGTCGTGGCCGGCTCTGAGCTCGATGTTGTGGTAGAATCTGGGACAGAGCTCGTCTCTGTGGTGGAAGTTACAGTAGAAGTTGATGTCTCGGTTGTAGAAGCTTCTGCGGAGCTTGATGTCGTGGTAGTAGAATCCGGGACCAAGCTTGTTTCAGTAGTAGAAATTACTTCAGAGCTCGTGGTTGTCTCAGGATCCGCAGGCGCAATCGTCTCGTCTCTCTTAGCAAGCTCCTCAGCCTCAAAGATGGACCAATACTCCGGATTGGACCCAGCGTTGGCTTCGGGTATGGCCGTCGGGGACCTCTGATGAACTTCGTCGCGGTCCCAAACACCTCCATCGCCAAGAGGCAAGCCCTGGGTCAGGCTCAGCAAAGCCAGAAGCAGTAGTTTGACAGCCATGTTGATGATGCTCGTTGAGGATGTCTCTCGATGCGGTACTGGAAACAGCAATGCACTGAAGAGGCTCTCAAAAGAAACTTGCTTCTCACATTCGGCACGATGACTTTATCTATAAGTTATAAGCATGCAAACTAGGTTTCGGTCCCGATAGCCACCACAGTCCGCTTGACAATCAAGGCCCACCGGAAGCTGCCTGCTGTCTCATTCGCCTTGTGCAGCATCCTCTGCATGAAGTCTAGCATCTCAGATCCAGACCGGTCGGCCCATTCCATCGCCGGCCCGCCGCTGGCCATGGCCCGGCCAGTCTATGGCAAGGCGGCATATTGCCGGAAAGAGAGTTTAGCTTCAGCGAGGTCGAACCTTTTGCATTTCTCGAAAAAGCTCCCACAAAAGTAAAGTGGGCGTAAGTCGCCACGTTGCTGTCAGAAATGGTTACCTCACATTCCTGGCGGTGCCAACTGGCCGTACAGCATTCCATCCGCCAGCGACGCTGCGGCTGAACGTCGCCGTCGTTCAATCAGCGGCCATGCCCTGAAAGCCAAGAACCTTTTCCAGCCAGGGAAAATCCAGCTCCGCGGGAGATCAACCAGCGGGTACACACTTCTGTCTTGACACGTGCTGGGTGAACCAGGCTCCTGGTACGACGTCTCATGATAGCGCAGACCCTGCAATTGAGTCCTCCACCACGACGGCTTCTAGTAGTTATCTGGTTCATGTATAAGGCGGGGTTTCAATGAACAAAGCTCGGATGAGAGGGTTCAATAGTCGAGCCGACATACTAGAATATGCGGCTGCTGACTCAAAAGCAGCTGCGTTGACGGATTCGGAGGCGTTCCGGGGATTGAGAAGGGGGCTGATCTTTGCCTGGGAACCAAACTTTCGCAGTGGTCCCCGAGACAAGCAGTTATTTTCGGTGTCTCACAGGGACCACGCAAAATAATAGCTGTGCTGTGAGGCGCGATGGTTCAAGGCCATCTGAAGATTTATCCACGAAAGTTCGCCAGAATTAAGCATTTGGAGGCATGTACAGACTACATAATTTTCTAGTCGTCACAGTAGAAAGAAGCCTCATTTCCCATTATTCCAGGAATCATGATGGTCCCTTTCGTACCCGCGGGCTCGTACCCTGTAGTGAATCTTTTCATCCGTGATCCAATCGCGTACTACTTTGACGTGACCACCACAGCATTCCTCGGCATCTCAGGCGCCGTTAGCTCAATCAATATCACACTATCAGCCAGCCGCGTTGTTCTAGACTCGAACGTAAACGGGTCGACCGAGCACTCGGTTGAGCCTAACCCGACACGGCTGCATTGCACGTTACTTCAAAGTCAATTTCACGATGCTTTCGCTAATGCGGAGGCTGTCTTCTCCATCTGTACATTCTTCTGTCCTCATTTGTAGGTCGACTTCACTATGCCATGCTAGCCAAAAACCCATGTTGACTGGAATGTAGACGACTCAGAATCTTCGTACCCCCACCCGCATTCCATAGACACCTCTCGAAGGAGAAACGGCTGGGAAAATTTGCACATTCATCTATGTGAATGGTCCCAATCGCAAGCACTAGAGCCCACCCGATGGCCATCGCAGCCTAAGCACAGCACTAATGGAGAAGCCGGGGGCAACATATTCGGGTCACGCCAAAGCCATGAAGCCGAAAACAGAGGTTATCACGACTATTTCCGCCCTCGGCCTTATCCATCCCTCTAGCCTTAAGGCCCATTGATGGCGCAGTCTCGGCTAGGGTGCATGCTTACTTTCAACTCTATAGGACGGCGTGTTCGCCATGGTGGCTCGGCCCTATCGTCGACGCGCGACTGCACGCAGCGCTCCGAACCCTGAGTGAATCAAGGCCCGTGGAATAAGCATCACATGCGCAAGCAGGCTATCCCAAGGTCCATCACTGTCACAAAGTTCTTCTGCTTGTTAGTCTTCCAAAGTCTGAGCCGATTGACCTCACCCAACGAACCTTGATGCCCTCAACAACACGGTTATCCTAGATGACACGTTTCCCTTCCTGTCTAGTCAACACAGATGACACGTTTCTAACCCGATTCTGCGGATTACACCATGTATTTATAGACCTATTCTTCCCTCGTGTAAAAGACATTGTCATCATCTTGAATCCCAACCATTGCATACGACGTCTTTTGTTTCTGCATCGACTGTTCCAATATCGGCCAAGCCTGCTACCCAGGAATCTGTAGCGTCTCTGACAAATCACTCCTCATTTCACTCCTTAGTATGTGATCCGATCTCATCCCAGCCCATTGTGCCCCAGCTGCCGTCACATTCCATACTCCCACACATGTCCGTGCCAGTTACGTCCAATTCGTCGGCTTCGACCTTCCTCTTCCAATTAGCGGGTCGCGAATCACTGTGGCTTTCTTCGTAATAAGTATGAGCATTCCCACGGTTGGTTCGTCATGATACACTCCGGAAATATCCTGCCGCCTCTCAATCCTATTGGAGTCAATTGATTCTTCTCTCTACAGTAACAAATTACTTCATACACTCACTTCCGATTGGTTACCTAATTGACCTTTAGTTGGTCAATCATGTCTTCCAGAATTAACCTCGACGCCTTAAGATCTGGAGCCTCGGCCTCCCAATACCCCAGACTCAACGCTGAAATATTCACGATGCCGATGTAATGCTCGCCCATGTGTTCAGTAAGGCCAGCTTTTTGCGCTGCTACAAGGAGTAGAGCTGACGCAAAGCTTTGTCTAGCCATCAACCACGTTCCGTGATGACGATGCTGAATGTTCCAGTGCTGAATCAGCCTGATGCAAGTTGACGCATGAGCTTGCACGAATGGCTGGAGGGTAACGCGCTCAGACTGCTCAAGTGACAGGTGAATCATGCTGAACAGAAATGGCCTGTAAATCCGCTCTTTGACGTCAAACGCCCGGGCTTGCAGATGATATGCGAGCTCGTCCTCCGGCGCAACATCAACATCGAAGGATATCAAACTCGGGAGAGTGCATATCTTATGGGAGGATGTAAACTGGTTGCCATAGATCAAGGCCATTCAGCATTTCACTCACCATTGATCAAGCTGTCGTTGGAGCTCACTGGCAGTCTGTATGAGGTGAGGGAGAGATACTACCTCGCTTTCGGTGTAAAATGAGTCAATGACTCGTTGCAACAATCGGCGGGCTGCTATATCAGCCAAATAGTAGTACCAGCCGCGGTCGAGAGATTCCTGCATTTGGATGGTGCTTCCAGCCGCTTCATCGCTTGGTGACTGACGTGAAGGGACCTCGGACGTCGTTGCTGGCGGTGGAGGGAATGAACTTGTGTAGTTCAGTCTCATGAGGCCCGATGAAGGAAATCGGAACTCCATCGACATTTCGCTATTGATCGATAAGTAACGATAGTGCTCTACGATAGATGGACCTACTGTTCTGATTTTAAGCAAGACCAGTATAATCGACTTGTGCGAGCGTCGGCTGCTCGATGTTCAGCAAGGTGAGATGCGGGCTTTATCCAGGTAGCGGTCTGAAAAGCTATGCAAGCTCGATTGAACGATATAGAGGCTTGGAGAGGCCTTAGAGAGTACATCTCATAGACGCCGGCAAGAAAATAGCACTCTGTTGCGAGCAGAGTGTTCGTCAATAGGCCCATCCGTTTTCGTGCAGCGGTATAATAAAGTTCCGCCGTGGAATAGCCTGGCGTTCTCAATAAACCGCTGTTTGAACCTTGTTGCAGCCCATCTGATATCATTTGGTGCGTAAATGGCGAGCTGATGGCACCAAGCGCACAGGCTATGAGCTGTTGCCTTGGGATTAGTAGAGGTATTTTTAAGGGGCGATAAAACGGACCACAGGACAGCTTTGGGCTTTCCATCCAAACCCATTATTGGACACTGATGTTGCTGTATTTCTGAGGTATGCTGGATCCACGATGGGGTTTTTGATGTGAACGTTCAAAAGAAAGCCTTCGATTAGTTGCATAACCTCTTCTTCACTCACACCCCGGCCAGCATTTAGGCATTGACGCGGATCTTTCTGCCCCGCGTTATCAGCTTGGTGAGCGGTCATGCGAGGTTCATCAGGATTCTTCCAGGAAAGTGCAGGATCGAATATGAGGGCCTTAATGGTTTTTCGGTCATATCTTCCTTCGAAGATGGGCCATTCGAGGATGTCTTCGCAAAGACCGATGCGTACTTGGGATGGAATACTAGGCTCATTGACTCTAGTCAGATCTTCCCTTACAGCATTGGTGTCATCCGTATCCCAAGAGATGTGTCGGTGCTGCGAGTCATGTGCTTGACTTGATGAAGCCTGCTCGGGAGCATGATGCGGACTGCTGGTTACGGGATGTGGTGAGCGGTTGGGTGCATCCGACTCGACCAATCGAATCAGGTAGTCAAGGCGATCAAGGATTTGACTGGTGCTCCAGTTTAGCCGATTAGATGTCGCAGCAGCGAATTATTTAAAAGGGCGCACATACGATGTAGGGTTTGCCTGATCATGATAGACGCAAGAACCGCCTAGTTCGCGACACTTGGAGCAACTCGGTCGCTGATTGTCGCATTTTGTCTTTCGAGTTCGACAGAGCTGACAGGCTGTGGTGGCTCGTTTTCGTTGGAAGTCTGCTTGAAGGAATGATGTTCTTTGAAGAGGTTGGATTGGTATTTTTGGATCGTGTGAATCCATGCCGTTGTAATTGTACAGATAGTATAATGCAATGCTGATGATCGGCTTGAATAATGCCGAGGGACATGAGTCGACCCATCATCAGTGAGCGGGTCGGAGGAAATCTCTCCGACATCCGACCCCGCGTTCTTACCCTGTACGTCACGATGGCATCAAATTAGTGCTAGTACCCCGGATATCACTCGTGGATTATGGTCCTCTTCACCGTGGATGGTATGGGTGAGAGGTAAAGCATGAAAGGAAGATAGAGATACAGCTCACTCGGAGGATGTGATGGGGATTACTCAAGTTTTCTGGATGCATTGCAGGTGGTGCTTCATCGCGAACCAACTTCGACATAGTCCCAAAGACAATCTTCTCAGTGACCAACCATTCCCTTTTAATTATCCTTCTACCCCTTATTCATAGAAATCTCATCTTCATTTCCTTGACATTGATGGCCCTTGTCTATTCCAACGAACTCCACAAAACTCGTAACACTATGCAAGCACCCGGGCGAAAACCGCGATGCCGACTCTTCGTGCTGTCGATGCCATGTCTTTTGTAACTCCTACCTCAGTCCGACCACTTTTCTAGAAGTATTCTACAGCTTCTTCACTAGTCTCGGCATTCCCACTCTCCGTCTTAGCACGCGAGCCTACTTCCCCGTCCAGACAAGTTGACGTCAGGCTGCACCCGCGTCATCTCGCACAGACATCTCCGAATTCCCGCGTTATTTCAGCACAGACATCTCCGAACACACGCGACCAATCAACATGGTTTGCGCTGAAGGATTGGCCGTTGACTAACCCGACATGTCACAGTGTTGCATTCTTCATGGGGTTGTTGTCACTACTTACCCCACAAACTCGTGAGGGGTCATGAGGGGTAGACATGTTTGGACGATTCCCGGTCTTTGCGGGAGAGTGGTATTCGAATGAGAGATATATATAGTGGTCCCTTCCTCTGGGAGAGTGTAGCAGAAACTTGAAAGCCATGTTCAGGCTCTAGTGCCATAATCGATCATTCTTTTGCTGTCAACTCGATTCCTAAAGCGGACCCGTCAAGATGGACAAGATTCACAGATTAAACGTCGTCCATCGTTTCGAGAAGCGGGCGTTGCTCATTGCGTAAGATGGCTCTGATCTTTACCTTTCTACCGCCACTTTACTCACACTCGCCTAAGCATCAACTGCCTCGCTGGCCTTTCCATCCTCTTCTTTGGCTATGACCAAGGCATGATGGGTGGTGTCAATGCCGCATACGACTACTACACGCTCATGGGCTTTGCCCACCGAGGAGCAGACGGCGGCCCAGTGGTAGACGACTCGCTGCTCCAAGGAGGCATCGTGTCAGTCTACTACCTTGGAACGCTGGTCGGTTGTCTGGTCGGAGGCTCCCTCGGTGACCGCTACGGACGAATCAAGTGCATCTTCCTCGGCGCCGCAATCGGCGTCGTCGGCGCCACGCTCCAGTGCTCCGCCATGAACGTCGAGTGGATGATCTGTGCTCGCTTGATCAACGGCTGGGGCACTGGAATCCTGAACGCCATCATCCCCGTCTGGGCCACCGAAACGGCCGAGCACAAGTCGCGTGGCCAATTCATCGCTATTGAGTTTACGCTCAACATCTTTGGGGTGGTGCTTGCCTATTGGCTCGAGTATGCTTGCTCGTTCTACAAAGACGGCAACTCCTCTTTCGTCTGGCGGTTCCCCGTCGCCTTTCAGATCCCCATGCTCTTGGTCCTCATGGCTGGCGTCTTCTTCTTCCCCGAGTCTCCTCGCTGGCTTGTCAAGGCCCGGAGAGAAGACGAGGCTCGCTATGTCCTCGCTCGGCTTCGCGGGAATTCGGGAGAGGAGCAGGTCCAAGCCGAGATCGAGTTCCAGGAGATTGTGGCGTCTTGCGAAATGGAACGCGCCAACTTTCGCAAACAGAGCTATTTCCACATGCTTTTTGGACTCGGATCGGGGAAGCTACATACCGGAAGACGTGTTCAGCTTGTCATTTGGCTTCAGATCATGCAGGAGTGGATTGGCATCGCGGGTGTCACCATATACGCCCCCACCATATTCGGCATCGCGGGTATGAGCCCCGAGAAACGACAATGGATTGCGGGTCTGAACAACATCTTTTACATGTTCTCAACTCTGATTTGCGTCTTCACCCTCGACAAGATCGGTCGCCGCTGGACTTTGTACTGGGGCTCCGTTGGACAAGGCATTGCCATGGCCCTAGCCGGGATTTTCTCGTATCTAGGACAGGAGGCTACAAAGAACGACAATTCTGGCAAGGCACTGGCTTATGGCAACGCTGCCGTGTCAATGGTGTTTCTTTTCACCTTCATCTTCGGCGCAACGTGGCTGACTGTTCCATGGCTGTACCCGGCTGAAATCTTCCCCTTGGAAGTCCGAGCCAAGGGCAACGCATGGGGCGTTGTCGGCTGGTCCATTGGAAATGGGTGGCTGACCCTTCTCTGCCCAGTAATGTTCCAGCAGCTGGGCGAAAAGACTCTTTACATCTTTGCCGCCTGCAACGCCATTACCATCCCGATGGTGTGGGCATTGTACCCGGAAACGAACCAGCGCACGCTGGAGGAGATTGATTTGCTATTCTCTGCGGACAGCATCTGGAATTGGGCGGCCGAGAGAAACTTTGCTAGACTTAAACAGCAGACTGCTAGCGATGAAGCTGGTTCGGACTCGAAAGCTAATACTAAGCAGATTGGCACGGTGTGACGAGGTAGGGGAATTAGCGATGAAGCGATCTTAAAGCGATGAATCCGAGGCTCTTACTGCTTAAACTGTTTCAGTATAAGCATAGCTTTATGCTGGGAAGCCTGGAGATAGACCTCTATGGAGTTATAACCTGTCTACAGCTGTACTATTAGCAGATCACTACCAGATTCTCTATTTTAGTACAAGGGAAAGAAGAAGTAGTGCAGCTCTACAGATAAGGCAAGAGGCAACTCAAGGCAACTGCATAAAGCTACCGTAGCTGCCTACAGGGATGTCTCACTTTGCCTGCCAGCCTACCTCCCAATTTCCCCCTGTGTGATTGCCTTGGACCTGCAGCTGCAGCGAACCTGGTATTTCCAGCGTCCGATTGGTAGTCTCGCTGCCGTCGTTGCCTTCTTTCACACGTGTTCCCCCATGGCTGTGTATACTATAGAATTGTTGGTCCACGTAGGCGCTCTTGGTGGTGGCTGATACTAGTGGACATTTCTGCGGTCGTGAGGCCCTCGTCCGCCTGACGGTGAGACTGGCCCCAGAATTCAGGGGCCACTGGTTTTCAACTACAGATACACGTGAAGTAATTGCCCGCCGGGGCTTGAGCCAACATAAAATGGCTCGAAGGTTCCATTTGATGCTGTCTTTATCTGCTCTTGGCCAGCACATGGACGGCGAATGGACCTCCTCGAGCACTGGTCTTCAATCCAAGTCGCAGCCTCGCATCGGGCTTTGTTTTTTTGATCTTCTAACAGTTCAATCAAAGACTGGATAACACAATGCCTATAGTATGTTACCCTGCCAATTCTATTTGTGCTCGTTCTCATCCCTCTTCTAGCCAATGAGTCGATTGTCCCAGGACGATCCACGATATAAAGATCGCAGGTATCGCCACGGCTGAAAATTTCTTGACATACCAAACTGATGGGAATTGCGCAGACAGAAACCAATCTTATACATCGTGGCGACACCCAGATAAATCTGCGAAAATCAAAGGGATATATCTCGCCGACGATTGTGATCTTGCAGAGTCTCATCGCGGAAAACGCTTCTCCAAACGCTTGTACTGCTTTGATTGCACTTTACACCAATTGGAAAGTTCTAACTTAATCTATGGAAAATCGCTCCTTCAAAAGGGTTTCCCATGGAGCCCAAAGGGCCAGCCGCAAGCCGGACAGTCCTCATCACATGGGTAGTCTACGTAAAGTTTATAAGTACTTTGTGACGCAGGGCGAAAAAAGCCCTCAGGTAGTTTCTGGTAGTACCGCTTTAGCTCTTGCATTCTTCGCGAACGCTGAGCCGCAGCCGGGACATTTGAACGGCTTGCCTTTTGTCAAGCCGCGTACATCCACCTCTCCATCCCCCTCTCCACGAGCAGACTACCGTCTGTGCTGCAACCTTTGCAGATGTTGAGGCTTGGAAGAACACTCAGCTGCGTCCTTGAGGGGTGTCTCTTTAGCTGCATATTAATGTAACGAGAGCTCGATATTGCACAATGTTCGTTGATAGTCATACCCCGGTAACATCCGTTACACACGGTTCCAGAAAGCTGTCCGTAAATTTATACGTTAATCACGCGTACCGCTTCGGACGCAACAACTTGCCATTTCCGCATATTTTCAATGCTGCCTGCGAAGCCTGCCTTATCTCGCTGCATCGATGTGCATTTTGCAACCGGACATTCGGTGCCTCGATGTCTTCTATCACGGCCGCCGCCTCTCCGGCCTCGGCCGAGATCTATGACACTGACCGGTTCGGGGAGCTGTATTACGTATCCCGCGAACCTGACCAGCGCAATCTCGGTCTTGCGGCGCGGTTCATGATCTCGCTTTTCCGACGTCACAACATCGCCTTTGCCCTTCTCGGTGGCTGGGCCATCTTCCTTCGGAGCGGCACTCGATCGACCCAGGACGTTGACTTTACGGTTGCGACTACCATGGATCTCCTAAAGGAGGCCATGTTGCCGGAACAAAGGCGAGGACAACTGGTTCCTCGTGGGAAGCCGGTGCTAACCCCCGAGATTCATAGGCTCTGCATCCCACAGATACACGGAGCAACCTCGATCCAGGTGTTTGTTTGTACGGGCGGGCCTTGGGATCCGAGCGTCCCTCATGCACGGCTGTACACTGTCAGCGTGGACATAATCATCGGTGGTACGTCGTCCCCATCTCTGCACTTTGTGCCCCAATGTATGAGCCGTCGAATCCAAGTCCGTCCAGGATATCTAAACACACCGCCCGACCTTCCCACCGGTTCAGAGGAACTTCGTCCGGTTCCCGAGACGACCCAAGGCCGGCAGCCGGTGCCGGTCATCGACCTGTTCTACCAGCTCACGACCAAGCTTTCGGCTTATTCCACTCGCCGCGAGACAGGCGGGCAAAATGATTACAGTGACCTAGACTTCCTTGTCCGGGCCTATGGACTATAGATATACTCAATGCGACACTTCTTCGACCTCGAACAGAAATGACTCTTCTACACCGACTTTGCTGTCAATAATGACCAAGATACAACGTCCCAACTCTATTTCATGTTTGGGCTGGGCGAGGATGTTGCAGATCAGGTGCAGGAAAGTGGGTGACATGGTAGAGTCCGTCGAGGACATGGACAAGTTCGGACGGTGTCCAACAACATGCAGACAGAGGCCGCGCGGACGTACAACAGTGGAGTCATGCAGCTGTTTGCATCTCCCGCGCGTTGAGGGATCCCTTGTACTCCCGAATCAGCTGCATATGCGGTTAGGCTCCAACCAGGGGTCGATGGAACGTATCAAGCGAAATCGTGTCTTGAAGTGCGTGTGAGGCCTTTTCCACCCACACCTCCCCAGCTTTGTCGACACGACGTCCCTCCACAGGTCTCTCTTCTTGAATGGCATTGAGGGAACGCCCCCGCCCAAGATGGTTGACGTGCATGCCACTATTCTCTTATTTTTCCACGCAGCCCATTCCACGTCGGTCTCACCCTCTAGATTTAAATGGTCCTGGCCCCACTCGTCTGTCACGTCGGATCCGTCGACGACGTCGGCCAGGGATACCATGTCCTTAGTATCAAGGAAGCTTTGGATCAGGACGTGCAGTTTCGGGTACGGAAGACCGTAGCGGCTCCTCTGTATTTTGTCGGGGGCGAGCTCGAGATGTATGTCGTCGACAGGCACGATTTTGAAGTGGAGGAAGAGATTGCGGACCCGAAAGCGATGGTAGGTGTGCCTGAGTGAGCCGGGCAAGGGAATCGGCTGGGCTGCGACGGCGAAGTAGTCGTTGGATCGCTCTTCCGACTTGAAAATGGCCGCCGCCTTTTCCACGAGGTCTGAAGGAACGCAAATGTCCCAGTCCTAGGCAGCACGAAGATTATCAGCAACACTGGCAGTTGTGGCCGGTCCTGGGAAGAAAAGACTGTGCTCACAGATCTGACTCGGCCGGCGCCGTAGTAGATCAAGGCAGAGACGCCGCAGAAGGCACAGAGGACGCCATTCTCTTCCAGGACTCGGGACACCTCGAGCATCTCAAGAGTTCCGTGCCCGTCACAAGACGCCGGCTCCAAATACATGTCGTCCTCGGGGTCCCGTGGCGCTTGAGGCGGGACATGGTCCCGAAGAAAGTCGGGAAGTGCCGACCTGTCCAGTTTTTCCCACAAGTTTGGAGGCGGACAGCCGCGAAGTAAAGGAGCCATTCTGCTTCGCGTGTCTTTGCGATGGGGACGAGAGAGGGATGATGCGATGGCGGGATGGCTGAATGGCTGGATTGCGAAGTTGTGGCGGGTCTCATCGAAGTGTGGAGAAACATGGTATGAGTTCCAGCTGGAGTGTGAGAAACATGGACCTTGAGCTGGAGGTGGCTCGTGCGTCAAATATCACGTGGCACCTCCACTGCCCGGCTTCTTAAGTTACGTCATCTCTGCGAATCAAGTCCTCGCTCTTCCGACACGCCGCAGTATATTGGCAAGATACTCTGTAGCCGAAGGATAGTTGGCCCTCAATAAGGCGGCCGCACGCACGGTACGTACGAGGGCGATGAGCCCGTGCATATGCAGCTAGGTGTTAAAGACTTGGCAGTATTTATTCGGTCTAACTTTTATACAGCATTTCCCGTCAAGGGGATCTGCGAGAGACGGTCCTGAAATACTGCGGGTGGTTGTGTCCGATATTGGAGCTTTTGTCTCTTCGGTTGAGGCGTGAACTGTGTGGAGAAGTGTCGAGGGTCCCAGGGCGAGAGTCAACGTCAACTCGGTGGATGGGACGTTCTTTTGATTCTCGCTGCCGTATGGCTGGACTTGATGAAGAGTCTCTTGGCCAAGAGCTTGGTAGTGTTCTTCCATTTTACGAGTCTGTCTGTGGACATGACTCGAGCTAGATTCCTGACACTGTGCCGGAGAGGAGTGGCCGGACACCTTAAAACTGTTTGGCTGGGTGTTGTCAGGGTGCTCCGGCTTCTTCACCTTGCGTCACAGCATAGGCCGTCGCCTTGGACGAGTAGAGCTGTGGCCCTTGAATCACAGCGGAGATGCCTGGCGGCCCTTAAGCCTTCGATTAACACCGACCTTGTCCAGCACGTGTTGACAAGATCATGGGTGCTTTGGCCGCGATCAGCGAGGGGTAATGCAGACTGGGAGGTGTCTGTTAGCAACTCGGCGGCAACTGATACCCAAGCAAACCTAACCTACTGGCTGGCGACTCCGTTAGGTAGGCCGTCCCTGACAGGACGTTGATGCTAACGAGCGGGATCGTGCTGGGATTAAACGAAGAGAAGGAACAAAATAGTAAGCGGAGATGGGCGAAAAGAACCCACGAAGAAAAAATGGCGTTAATGAGACATGACATTCATAACTGGACATCGAGCAAGGCGGTAATGCGCATTGTGTTGGCCATTGTACAAGTTTTGGGCCACTTTGGTGAGTGGTGTAATACTAAAAGTGGGACTTCTCGAGAGCGCAGCCCCAGCTCAGCGACTCAGCCCAACTCAGCTTTAGGGCGGCTATACATAGCTCAGTTCCAGATCCAGAAATAGACTTATGTGAGGTCAAGTTTGACCGCTGAGTATCATGGTAACTAAATGTGTGATAAATCCTTTGCTCAAGGGGAGGGACACGCCTGAGCAGAGAGCTTGAGAGAACCTATTACAAAGAAGGCTGGGAATGCAAGAGTCCATATTGAATTAGAGAGGTTAGGGTCAAGGCTTTCAAGGCTTTCAAGTCATCATCAGGGTGACAGGTGGGGCCAGCGATCTATCTTGCTAGGTTGATGAACGAAAGAACCACGTGTATGCTTTGTCGTACTGGTCGTAATAGAGAAGCCCGTTCGCTAGTAGCTATAGTGGAGACTAGAAGTAGGTGCTCCGTTGCGAGTGAGCCCAGCCTTCAAGGTGCATCGAAGCAAACGCCAAGACCACCACACCGGTCTCTAGGATCTTAAGCAAGAAGACTCGACGAACAAACCACGCCAAATACTACGGAGACGGCCAAGGCCCTGAGTAGTAAATCCCGCAGGACAGGCCAGAACAAGGGAACCATTGTCCCCGGCCCCGCCGAGTGGAGGCCGGTGAGCACCATGTCGACGGCCGGCATCCTGCAAGAGCAAGAATGAAGGCAACCGGACAGTGGGGGACCCTCTGGCCATGACGGTAGAGTTATTAATTAAGCATATTCTTTAACTCGAAATGGCCTGCATTGCCGCATCCCGGCGGGGTCTGTCTTGGGTCATCCCCGGCTGAGAGGGCTGGAGACACCTTGATGGTTCTGGTGGATGTGGAACCGAGCAACCCGGATGGTGCATCCTCTGGACAGAGGTTGACAAACATTTCAGCTAGCGACCTGTCTACTCGCGTCGTCATTTGTCCGCAGCCTCGGATGCGCCGCTTGGGAACGAACCATTGAGTAAACCCCCACCGGGTTGGCTCCAGCAGCCAAGAGCCAAGACTCGCGATGCTTACACCGGAGAGGAGTCTGCAGCCGTATCCTTACCGCGGAGTTGGGACCTGATTGCCGCTCCGGGGTGAAGCTGCAGGCTGGCCGTGGTATAAATACTCGGCCGCGTCTCTTGCATGAACCATAGCAGCAGTCTCACCCAGCTTCAAGCCACTCCAGCCAGCTTCAACCAGCTTCAACAAGCCAACCAGCCTAACCAGCTTCAACCCTCACCAACCCGCCAACATGATGTTCCACTCCTCCACCACCGCCACCATCCTCCTCCTCGGCAGCGCCCTCGCCTCCCCCGTCAACGTGCGCGAAGCCTCGGCCTCCAAGACCACGTCCGCGTCCCAGGCCTCCGAGACCACCGGCGTCTACGACTGGTCCTCGGGCTGGACCAAGGGCTACACGGTGCACCAGTCGTGCAACTCGACGCTCCGGCGGCAGCTCGCCGACGGCCTGGACGAGGCGGTGCAGCTGGCCCAGCACGCCAAGGACCACCTGCTGCGCTGGGGCGGCGAGTCCGAGTTTGCGCAAAAGTACTTTGGCAACGGCTCGACGGCCGGGCCCATCGGCTGGTACGACCGCATCGTCAACGCCGACAAGACGGGCGTGCTGTTCCGGTGCGACGACCCGGACCGCAACTGCGCCACGCAGGATGGTGAGTGTTGATACTGTGTTGATGGTACATCGGTATACTGACCAGCGTGAAAACAGAGTGGGCTGGCCACTGGCGCGGCGACAACGCAACCGCCGAGACGGTCATCTGCCCGCTATCCTTTGAGATCCGCCGTCCGCTCTCCTCCGTCTGCGGCCTCGGATACACCGTCGCCCAGTCTAAGCTCAACACCTTCTGGGCCACGGACCTGATGCACCGCATCCTTCACGTGCCCATCATCAGCGAGTCGGTCGTCGACCACTTTGCCGAGGACTACGCCGAGTCGCTGGAGCTGGCCGAGACGGACCCGTCCAAGAGCGCCATCGACAGCGACACGCTGCAGTACTTTGCCATTGACGTCTACGCCTACGACATTGCGGCTCCCGGCGTCGGCTGCACTGGCGAGGTTGAGGCCACTGAGACGAGCAGCGATAAGGCTACGGCGACGACGGAGGCGGCCAAGGTGAGATAGAACCTCTGAGGGTTTGATGCGAGATGAGACTAACGGAATTGTAGGAGTGCCACACCCACGACGACGGCGCCGTCCACTGCTCTTGAGTAGAGTTAGTTTAACTTCTTGATGCCCATCAGGGTCTTAATACCACGACTTTCTGCTTTGGATGTTGGAAGCTTTGATTGCCTGATTATGCTCGCGTGACATGTGCACTGAGTGAGATGGGTTTGAGGGTGATCTGAATGTCCAAGATAATATTTTGATGTGTGTTCGATAGTATACCTGATTAACAGCAAAGATAGACAGGTGCACGTGAGATTCCTACTGAGCACAAATACAGACAAATACTTAATTATACTCCGTCATGACCACCTCAGATACGGCGGATACAGCCTCGACATGCACCCAAATGGATGCCGCATGGTCGACCAGTAAAGAATCACACCCACTAGCACCAGTTCGGGCCTGAAACAATGTCTCTGATTAAATCCGATCAAAAAACAAGAACAAGAACAAAAGCAAACAAAAACAAAACGCCGGACAGGTGCCTAAGACGATCGCCCGCAGATGCAGATTGAGATTTGCACGATTCAATCCCACGTCGCAAAGTCAATGACATGGCGCACACGTCACCAAAGCGGGTGGAACCCTGCCTGGTTAGGCACCAAAATTGCGAAATAACTTGGCCATGGCGCCTTGTTTGTTTTTTCCTGCTTGGCTTCTTTTGGACGTCGGGCACTGGGGCAGCAGCTGGGGCGGGTAATTGGGTGAGACGACTCGGCCGAGAGTGGGCAGAGGGATGATAGAGAATACATTTAATTATTAATTATACTGGTCAATCGTCATGTCGAATGGACAGCATAGGGTGAATAATGCTGCTCCGTTTCGAGGGAACGGCCATGGAATATCACCCACAACAACAAACAACCAACCCTCCGTCTCTCATCCAAACTGACCGCCACCTCCGTCCAATTCCCACATCATCCCCTGAACAAAACGGTGGGCCAACGTTCGGCCTGCCGGATCCTCCCGTTTGCCGCGCGACGTGCCACGCCCCCATTCGTATAGGCGCGGGCGATCCGGGCCGCTGCAGGACCAGCCGGTGGCCTCATTTGTCGGCCTACACCACTCGCCAAAACGTACGGCTGTCTGTGGTTGTCTCTGTCACCTGTGTGAATCTCTCTCTCTCTCTCGCTTGCTCGTCTCGCTTAGTAGAATACATATGTCCACACAGCTGCACAACCACCCGGTGCCAATCTCGTCCCATCTCCCCCAATCTCGCTGCATCCATCCATCCCTGTCCCATGCCGTGCGTCGTCGTCGTCTCCCCGATAGCGCCGTGACAGCTGTCATGGCCCATGTTTGTTTGCCCCCCCCCCCCTCCTCAGTAGATGCAGGCTGCCGCGTTTGGCTCAGGTGCTTTTTGACCGCCTGTCCTCCCTCCTCCAATCCAACCTGGCTCTTGCATCTCCTGGCAATCCGTCCACAGTCCTTCTGCGTCGTCGCCGTTTTGAAGCCCATCGCAGCAGCTCGTTAAGCTTTTGCTCTCCCGCCATGGCGTCCACAGTCAACGGAAGCGGCACCGGCAACGGCAACGCCCACCTCACGGCCGACATCGACTTTATCCAGACTCCGCCGCCCGCCCCGGAGACGCTCGGCACGGGCAAGAGCTGCGGAGTCAAGATTACCAATGTAAGTGGGATGCAAAATACAATAACACGCAAAAGGCCATCGTTGCTGACAACCCACCGTCTACAGTCTCCCGCCATCAAAAACGCTCCCCTCCCCGCCGACGGCGCCGGCTACGAACAATGGTCCAACCTCGTCCTCGCCGCCGCCCTCGTCGCCGCCCCGACCTGGCTCTCGTGGCAACTCGGCGGCGGCGTCAGGCTGGCCGTCTTCCTCGCCATCTTCACCAGCTTCCCCGTGCTCATGGTCGTCTGGACCGTCATGTCCACCGTCAGCCCGCGCCTCAACGACAAGGTCGAGCTGCCCGGCCGCCCCGTCGAGTACTACCTCAGCTTCAAGCAGCCCGCTGACCGCGCGCGCTGGAACGGCCGCCACAAGATCCCCATGCAGACCTTCTTCGAGCTCTACTTCAGCGGCGACGTCGACCTCAACGGCGACTGCCTCGAGGTGCTCGAGTACCGCCACGAGTGGGCCACGTTCAACTTCACCCTCGACCTGTTCCGCTACATCCTCTTCGACTTCGCGCCCGACGTCATCCTGCACAACCGTTCGCAGGACGAGGACCAGGTGCGGCCCAACTACGACCGCGGCAACGACCACTACGCCTGGTTCCTGGGCCCGCGCATGATCTACACGTCGGGCATCATCTCCGACCCCGCGCGCGAGGAGACGCTCGAGGAGATGCAGGACAACAAGATGGCCGTCGTGTGCGAGAAGCTCGCGCTGAAGCAGGGCGAGACGGTCCTCGACATTGGCTGCGGCTGGGGCACGCTGGCTCGGTATGCGAGCCTCAACTACGGCGCCCACGTCACCGGCGTCACCCTGGCCCGCAACCAGACGGAATGGGGCAACGACGCGCTGCGGAGCGCCGGAGTCCCGGAGGAACAGAGCCGTATTCTGTGCTGTGACTACCGCGACATGGCCGAGGCCAAGTTCGACAAGATCACCCAGCTAGAGATGGCCGAGCACGTCGGCGTCCGTCGGCTGACGACGTTTTTCCGCCAGTGCTACGAGATGCTCGAGGACGACGGCTCCATGTACGTTCAGCTGTCGGGTCTGCGCAAGGCCTGGCAGTACGAGGACTTTATCTGGGGCCTGTTCCTCAACAAGTACATTTTCCCCGGTGCCGACGCGTCCACGCCTCTGGGATTCTACGTGAGCTGTCTCGAGGCCGCAGGGTTTGAAGTCAAGAGGTGAGAACCCGATTGTGAAAATTGCACCGACAGGTCTTGGCTAACCGCTCTCACAGCGTCGACACCGTCGGTGTTCACTACTCCGGCACGCTCTGGAGATGGTACCGCAACTGGCTCGGCAACGCCGACAAGATCAACGCCAAGTACGGAAACCAATGGTTCCGAGTAAGAAGCCCGCTCCCTCGTATCCTCCACGACTAACCCACCGCAGACATGGGAGCTGTTCCTCGCCTACTCCACCATCGCCTCGCGCCAAGGCTCGGCCTCCTGCTTCCAGATCGTCGTCGTCAAGAACCTCAACTCGACCCGCCGCGTCGAGGGCATCGCGTCGCAGTTCGGTCTCGCCGGGGCACTGGCTGCGAGCAAGATCAAGTCCGTCTACCCTTCCTTAAAGGCTTAGCCTTGTTGTACGAAGAGCAATGTTGCAGACCTGGCGCTGAGATCGGAGACGGTCTGGCGCTGGCTTCTGTGGTGCGTAGCAGGTAATCGGTTGGTTTCTACGTGAATGTCTCCTTGATATGGAGTTTGGGTACGGAAAACTTGCTACATCTACGGGCCGAGGTGGAAATGTACACGAGACGGATGGGGCATTGTAGCTAGCTAGGGAATTGATGTTACGGTAGGTTGAATAATGACAAGTTGATCCCCGCATGTGGTGGTTATGTTTGTGATGTTTATTTGGACTGATCCAAGACAAGGACTGAGATGTTGTGTTTGAGCCACAGTCCAGATCAGCCATTATCATGGTTGTCTAACAAAGCAGCGTTTGGGATGGCTGGCTTCTAATTATTGCTCAACTACCCAGTCCTCTATTGTCTATGCCCATTTCCCTCTTATCCATCCCCTCAAAGCAAAGCTCTCGCCTCACTCTCCTTCCCCCAACGACGCACCACCCCAACAAACTCCTCAATCTTCGCTTCCTGCGTCGCCCACGTCGTGAGCAGCCTCACCACAGCATGTCCATCCCCACACTTCTCCCACACATAAAACGAAAACCTGTCTTGCAGCTTTCCGATAAGCCCCAACGGCAACACGGCAAACACCTGGTTAGTCTCCGTGGCAACGTACAGAGCGAAGCCAGCACCCGTAATACCCGCCGAGAGCTTCCCCGCCGCCGCATTCGCCCGCAGCGCCAGCTCAAAGTAGAGGTTCTCGCGAAACAGCTCGGCAAACGGCGCGCCCATCATCCTGCTCTTGGCCAACAGCGACCCATGCTGCTTGACGAAGAACTCAAACTCGCCCGCCAGCTTCGGATCCTTGACCACGACCGCCTCCCCCAGCAGCGCCCCGTTCTTGGTGCCCCCGATCCAGAAAATGTCCGTCAGCTCCAGGACATCCGGCAGCGTCAAGCTACTCGCCTGCGAAGCCAGCGCGGCACCGATGCGCGCGCCGTCGAGAAAGAGCAGGAGGCCCTTTTCCTCGCAGAGGAGCTTGATGGCCCGCAGCTCGTGCTTTGTGTAGACGGTGCCGACCTCGGTGGCGTTGGAGATGTAGACCATGCGCGGTTTCGCCATGTGCGGAAAATGCCAGTTGTCGTCTAGCGCCCTGGCGATGATGTCCGGTGTGAGCTTCCCGTTCTGCGGCGTGGCGTTGATGATCTTGTGGCCCGACGCTTCCACCGCGCCCGTCTCTCGCGTGACAATGTGCCCGGAGCTGGCGGCGATGACGGCTTCGTGTGGTCGCAGACATGCCGCGATGGAAATGGCGTTGGCTGATGTTCCGCTGGGGACGAAGAAGATGCCTACGTCTTCTCGACCGAGGTGGGATCGAATCCTCTGTCTGGCTAGATGGCAGTATGCGTCGCCGCCATAGCCGGCTTCTTGGGAGTAGTTGCTGGTGAATACTGCCTTGAGCAGAAGGGGATGGGCGCCCTCGCTGTAGTCGTCTAGGAAGCTGTACTGGGCTTTACTGCCGGTAGCGATTGATTCTGGCATGGCGGCTATATTGGCAAACCAGTGTTTGTTTCGATGATAATCAGCTCCTACATCCATCGCTATATACACTTCGCTGGTTGTGCTCCACAACTATGTGGTGATGAGTCTATGAGGTTGTTAGTCAGTACGACGTTAGTCAATCGTGAGAGTGGGTCGCCGTCTCCCATTACTCAAGGTTCGATGACATGTTCTGACATGCACTGCTGAAGTATGTGTGATATGGTGTTCTTGAAGCTGAGCTTGAGATAAGGGATGTCGGTGAACTATAATATTTGTTGCTAGTGCCCGGGTGAATATGCTGCATGCGGTGTTCAAGCGGTGTTCATGCACCAGGATAACCACGGATTTAGATTGGATACTTCGATTACTTGGACATCATGCCTTGCTTATTGAAAATCCCGCCTACATCTGTGCTGTTCCTGCTTTTTACTTTCTATGGCTCTCAACCACTACACACTCTGCTGTTCAAAGATACTATCCAGGTCATAGTCAGGGCAAGCCGCCAGCTTATAGATATCAGATAGAGGGAATTTCGATGCCTACCTTGACACGCCTAATATTTCCGTTCCAAGACTCGCGCTATTTGGGTTTCTCTTATCAATTGACTTCCCTCCACCACCGAATCATCACCACCACAGCGGGGCAACTCCACCATCGGCCCAAGACTCACACGCCGCGCCTAGCCGCCATCCAGACACATGCCCGAAACCTCTCAACCCCCAACATGTGTCTCACCCGTGACCACCAGCGTCCAACTACAAAACCACCATGTCATCCCCGTCTCCCCCGCCCGCAACCTCCCAAGCCGCAGGAGTAAACGACGAGCAGGAAAGAAAGTAGGCCTCTCGATCCCCCGAGTAGTTGTGTGAGGGGTTCACACCAGGCTCAACCATATAAAACAGGAAGCTTCGCAATCGTCTCTCGCAGCGGGCCTTTCGGCGCAGACAGGCAGAATGTATCCGCGAGCTGCGTAGCCGCCTTAATGTCGACCAGCGGCCTGACGGCGAGCGCGTGGTGGAGCTACAGCGCGAGAATGCGCGGCTGAGGGCGCGGTTGGTAGATGTACAGGGCAAGTTGGCGCGGCTGCTCGCGACGGTGCAGACGTTGACGGATTCGGTGGCTTTGACCCTTGATGGGAGTGAGGGTGTGGGCGAGGACGGTGAAGGGGTCGAGGCTACGGCACAGAAGAGGAAAGCCGACTTACATGTCAGACAGCCTCAACCTCCCAGCCGCCAAGCCTCGCCTCTAGAACCTACGGAACAAGCCATTATCAACTACCGCACTCCCACTACACAAGCCCCTACGAGCAGTAAGTCATCATGCACCAAAAGCCATAAACAAACCTCACGCCAGCCAGGACAAGCCGACTACGCCCCATCGGGAACAAACATGACCGATCCGGGAACCATGTATCAGCAAATCCCCAACATCTGGAGCTTCGAGTATCAAACCGGACTAGAGCCTTACATGGACGCTATCGCCGCAAGCCACCTGTCCAGCATGATGCTTGGCAAGGAATGGATACACTCCAACTCTCCCTTCTCGGACCACATCCACATCCTGCAGTGTCTTCTCAAGGACAAGTTTAGCATGATGGGAGTGTCGCCCGAGCTGCAAGGCCCGACGCAGAGGTGATCAGCACGCTGTTCCTTTGCCCGATGATAACCTACTAACGGCCAAAGTCTTTACCAACCCGTGTCGATGGTCCTTTCCATGTTCAACAGCATGACGCGCCCGGATGTCATGGCGTGGTATGCCAAGACACGCTTCTTCCACATCATCGAGCTCACTGCCTGGCAACTGTACCCCTCCATCGGCACCTTCGAGAAGCTCCATGAACGCTATCGACCGACCGAGATGCAGATGAAGAACCAGTACCCTCTCGTCATCGACTGGATCCCATTTCCCTCGATCCGAGATCGACTGATCCAGCTGCACGCGGCCAATCCCCTGATCGACCAAATCTTCTGCGACGCAGTCAGCGGCTACGTGGTGGAATCCCTCATGTCCGACCTGGTCGTTGCGGCCGCCGCTATCAAGGTATACATACGGGTTACAGATTTGATCACGGCCATGTCATCCGCCACCGAGAGTCAGCCCCGCCCTGGCAAGACGATGCCTGCACCAGATGTGGCCTCTCTATTCACATCACCAGAATATGCGGCAGCCGCGTTCAAGTTCTTGAACATGGACCGTGGTGCCTCGTACTACAAGATTGATCCCGCATTCTTCGGCAAGTACCCTGAGCTGTACGACCAATCGAGCCGCTTGACAGCTAGTGGGATTCCTCTGAAACCGGATCTGCAAATTAGTCTCACGTTTCCGAAACCTCTCAATACCTCGACTGTGGAGACGTACCGCAGCTTTATCCACTTTTCGCTGGACGCAGTTAGCAGCATATCAGTTGTCATGTGAAGGCTGTCGGAATGGATCTGCGTTGGTCAGGGTACTCCCTAGGCTTGGTAAACAGGGCCAGGAGGAAGGGAGCGGGTTTCATCTGCGAAGTCAATGGCAGGCCGATCAATTCGGCCTAGACGCCCAATCCCGTTGATAGAAATTCCAAATCAGATTGGTGAACCCTGTGATGGTATACACAGCTGGTGGTACGGGGAATATGCGATGGTAGCTAATATTAAGGTCCAATGGTAGCTTATGGAAGGCGTTGAAAAGCAGCGGGTTAGTTGACACAGGAGTATATACGCATGGCTTTTTTGCGGTGCTCGAGGATAATGCGGAACTCACACATTCTAACTCTAGGTACGTTATATCAATCGAAATGGAATCTTGAGTGAATCTGGGTTGTCTATTTCCGGGCATTGATATTATTTACGCCTTTCCAAGCTCCTCTGCACGGTCCGTGGCTGCCTTGACGGCTCGGCCAACAATCTTCTCTAGCCCATCGTTCTCGAAGCTCACCAGGGCGGCGTGAGTGGTGCCATTGGGGCTTGTGACGTTCTTCCGTAGCTGGGATGGAGCCTCGGTGGCCTCGACGAGCATCTTTCCAGCACCGAGGGCCGTCTGCTTGGCCAGACGCGAAGCCTGCTCCTCGGAAAGACCCAGGCTGACTCCGGCGGTGATGAGGTGCTCGACAAAGGCGAAGAAGTAGGCCGGTCCAGAACCTTGAGTTGAGTTGGGGTTAGCGGGATGCTGGTGTTGGAGAGATGCGCAAAACCTACCAGAGATGCCAGTGACGACGTCGAGCAGCTGCTCCTTGTCCACCCACTCGGCCGCCCTGCTGACACTGGCCAAGAGCGCAGTCGCCAGATCCTTCTCGCCCGACGACACCGCCTCGCTGGCAAACAGTCCAGACGCGCCCTCGCCAACCAGCGCAGGCGTGTTGGGCATGACGCGCACAATGGGCGGGCTGCGGCCGCTGCCGGCGTGGAACCACTCGATGTAGCTGGCGACCTGGATGCCGGCGGCGATGGAGATGACGAGCGGCAGCTGCTTGCGGTCGGCCCAGGCGGCGGCGAGCTCGGTGCAGGCGACCTTGGCGACCTGCGGCTTGACGGCGATGATGACGATGTCGGCGTCGCGCGAGGCGTCGACGTTGGACTCGGTGGTGCGCACGCCCAGCGCCGCCATCTTGTCGCGGTTGACGTCCCACGGCTCCGCCACGAAGATGTGCTGCTTGGCGATGTCCTTGGCGAGCAGGCCTTGGATGATGGCCGAGGCCATGTTGCCGCCGCCGACGAAGGAGATTTGCGCGTCTTGGAGCGAGGGAGCCATGTTGGGGATGGGCGCTTGGTTGGAGTGGAGGGTGAGTGAGGTTATTCAGGGGTTGGGCAAGCGGAAGAAGGGTCGTTGGCTTTTAAGGAGGATGCAGGAATGCAAAGCCGAGTCCGCTTGAGCATGTCCAAGGTGGGGTTCTCCCTGGTTCTTCCTGGGGTCTGCTTCCAGCTATCTACCCCGCACCACCACAATAGCCCATCGACACCCGAGCTTGCATTACAAACAGGACATCAATGCAGCTGGGAATGGGGTTTGACTGACTGTATAAGCTTGGATAGACACGAATTAATGCTTTTCCCGTCAAACAATCTCTGTCATCAGCTAATCTCTGTCATCAACAACACACTCCATCACCCAGGCAACACCAATCCTCCCGCCCAAACCACCTCCGATATCATCCCCGGAATTTACATCTCACTCCATCTCCCACGCCAAGCTCCATCGTCACCCGTCTTCAACCTCTCCGAATCCATCTCCGACCGCCATGACACGATAGAAACCACCCCCACGCGCTTGTTCGACTCAAGCGTGACAATCAACGCGCTTAATGTCGGCATACCATTCCCCTACGTAACGCCCCATCATTTGTTTGACCCCGCCATCGGAACCGTCCAAGCTCCAGCCCGACACAAAGCGCCAAGGATCAGCCCTAGCATCCACGATAAGACCCTTATCTCTACCTAGAAGAGAGCGACGACGATTTCCAATTACTCTGTCCAACAGGTACCTAAAGCAGGAAACAAATTTTATGCTAACACTAATTAAAAGTATCGATGGCCTTGCTTGTATCAGACTGCGCAGACAACAAATCCCTTGTTCCCAACTATCAAGTCATGGTCAATTTCACGTCAAGTTCCAATCTTCCCATCCCCTCTCTGAGGCTGCGAAGATCATCGTAGTCCATTTGTGTTGACACTAGTCCGTTCTGACTGCAAAGGGATGTGAATCACCCTTGACTCAGGCGCGTGGTGAGGTTGCAGCACAGTCTCTCTCGTAGAATCGGTCTTGTTGGTGTTCACAAACTCGCCCGCTTCCTCATACGTCCGGAAGGACTGGTGTTTGGCCCCCTTGAAGCCGGTGACTAGCGGCTTCGTCTGTCTATTTATCCCAGTCGTTAGCTTCTACTGAGAACATGAGGTATCAGAACCCCGGCCACTTACTCCCAAGTTTCAAATACCCCAGTCTCCTTGCCCGCGGCGACGGCGTAGTATTTGACCATTTTTGAGTTTGAGCTCAAGATGCAAAAGGTGTTGAAGGAGAACCACGTCAAGCTCTAGTTTTGGAGGGGATGACACTGTATTTACGGTTTAATTTAGTATTGCGCCTTGCTTTTTGACCACAAATAGCAGCGAGGCGTTGCAGTGCGGGAGGCCGACCACTGCGGGAGGCCAACCAAAAGGCAAGTAGTCTGCCTTGCTTACAGGGTAATCACCCAACCACAATCGCCAACACGTCATTCTCACCGCATGAAAGACACAGCCAAGGCCAATAAAAACGGCCTTCGACGCTAACAGGTAGAACCCAAATACACCCTTCAACGTTGCCAACACAGCTCTGCCCCGTTAATGATGTAATATGACTGCGAATGACAGAAAAAAGCTCAATGCAACAATAGTGTAGGACAGCAACACACATCTTTTTGGCTCCTCAAAGTAACCTGCATCACAAAACCAGCGGTCGCTTCTTCGCCTAGTTTTCCAAACGCAAAGTCCTTACGTACAAATAGCGATGAACATGATATATTCAAGCCGCGCTAAATCAACAGAAAGAAACCAGCAAATCTAGCTAAACCAGGGCGATAAGCCAGCCTTCGCGTTCCCCAATCAGGTGCATCCCCAACACTGAAATATAACACGTGGTATGTTCGAGTCCCAAGACTTAGCCGTCGGCGAACTTCTCAAAGGGAGTCGGGAGGTGTTGGCATCAGGCATGGGTGACACTTTCCAGGCTTCATTCCACAGGGGGTGCTGGTCCACATTCTTCGATCACAGAGTTCCCCAGTGGCTTGCCGCATGGCGCAGGGGAAGTACCCATCACTGGCCGCGTGCCCGCAGCTGAAATAGGTGAAGACCTTGTGCACACACATGTTCGCTGTTATGGTTAGCAGTCATATCCGATCGAAACCATATAGAAAATATTGATTCTGGAGGGAACTTACTTTGTGATGCTGGATTGGGACGGTAAAGGATGTTTTGCAACGAGGCTGATGCGTGTTGCGGGTTTGACAAAGGTGCGTAGATAAGAGAAGGATTGCAGAAAGATGGGATTCGGAGTGTATTGATGGGGATTTGAGAAATGAGAAGGGCCTATCGAGCTCTATTGAAGTCCTTCGATTCTCCCGTGCCAAACACTCTAGCAAACAACATGTTGGTTGCTGACTTATTACTGTTGCTTGTTGGGCACTTCGAGGGCCAATAATATTGTGTGTCCATTTCTCTCAACCAACAAGCGGCACATGAAACAGGGAGAGCGGGAATGCGCGTAAGCGCTGGGGATGGACCAACTTCGCTCCAAAAATAAGTACAAAGGCCCATCTTTCACACCAAGCGCCTAGAGGTTCAGTTGGTGCAACATCATTTTAATTATAGCGCGATGGAAGATGGCATGTGAACCAATGAATTACCGCCCGTTTTTAGCGGAGTGTGTGACTAAAAATTCCTTTGGCACAAGTAGGAGATCACATGCTGCTTCCAGCGGCTCTCGCATTAGCTATTTTCCGATACCCCTCCTTCCTAAAATGCGAATCAAGCTTTGAGCAGCTCTCCTACTTCATTTACCTACCGGTATTTGGTGTTCGCCATTGCTCCTAATATAATTCCGAGTCAAAACCCTGTATTTGCCAATCCCCAATGGAATCCAATATTCCAGAAGCAGGACTTGCGGATGCTGTCCAGCCTAAACAAGACCAGGCTGTTCAGTTAAAGGATAAGGAGACTTCACAACCAGCGGAGAATCCAACCGAGCCGGTGCAGACTGAAAAAGGTCCAAACCTGAAAGTAGCTGCGTCCTGGGTGGTACCTGATGTTCAGCTACTAGGCGAAGACTGTTTCTGTGATTTTGATCTTAAGAGCGTCTCCCATGTGGTGCTACAGTAAGCAAAACTCAATCCCATGTTCCCCAGATCATGTATTTAAATGGCCTTTAGGATTTCGCGCGGTCGGCAAGAACAAGTCTTTGCCCAGATTGGTGTGACATATGACTGGAACTTCCCTACCCCTTTCTGGTACTTTCTTGGGAAGATGCTGTCTAAGGGCTTATTTCAAGACGACTCCTTGCTGGAGTTCATGAATTATGTTCCCGTGAACAACTACGAATTTGTGGGCTATGTGAACGAGGACCGTGTTGTCGCCGAAAACCAGAAAAACAAAGATGAAGTCAACGTGATTGACGTCCACCTCAAGAGACCGCAGCCAGGGCAGCCCATACAAATATTTTGGAAACCTGCTAAAGGTCTAGTGGTTCAAAGTATAAAACAATGTGAGTTTGCGGTGTGATGAAAGTCTATAGCTAGAAGCTGATTGATTCAAACAACAGTTATAAAGGAGCAAACGTCAACCTTTTGAGGCCAGGATTCTTTTTCTTCTTTGCATCTGCCAAAATTACATCGAAGAGTGATTCTATCGCTAACGAACACTTTCTGATGGGATCTCTGAATGTTGTTTTACCAATGAGAAAGTTGCTCTATGTTCAGGGGATATGTATGAGTTTTGGATGCAACTAGAGTAATGATCTAATAGAGATGGCAAGAACTATTTCTAGTTGGAATAAAAGTTGATACTCCCTTTCAATACCCTCAATCCTACCTATAAATTCCACTTACAATTAACTGCTAATTAAGTCGTTAGACTCGGTAGAGAAATGAAAGCTGTTAACTCTCCGTCTAAGTGTTGCAGGGCAGCGTTTATAAACTATATCTTTTACTAATATAGGTATAAAGAACAGCTAACTCAAAGCTCTTACGTTATTAAACAAATTGTGGCTGCATGTCCCATCGAGAGAGGGAGTGCTCATGTCCCAAAGGCTAGCATGGCCACGAAGAAGATTGCTCAACTACCAGAGGCCCCGCTCCATCCGCAGTGCAAGAGGATCATGCGCAAATGCAGCAACCTCAAGGGCGACCTCCTTCTTAGGCAACACAAAGTCTCCCTTGATCCATCTTTGAAGCGGTCTGAGGGACGCGTTCACTGAAACTTCCTTGGATTCTCCAGCAGCCAAGTCAACAGGAGCAAATCCTAGAAGCATCCGAAGTGGAAAGTCGGCTTCTCCAGCCATGCCATACACCTGGGCAATGTATCTCCCGCTGCGTGTTCCCGTGTTCTCGACGTCTGCAAAGACTTGCAACGACTCTTGTCCAGATTCGCGGCTGTACTCGCCAAGACGCATGTTTGAGCAGCGGAAAGTAGTATAAGACAAGCCAAACCCAAGAGGATACGACGCTTCGACGCCGAGCTTGTCAAGCAGAGCCTGGCCAAACCAGCGATCGTACTGGATTTCCTTGGCCTCAATGTCGAAGAACAGCAAGTGGGCTTCATCCTTGGGGATGGAAAACGGCAATCTTCCGCTGGCGTCGACGCGTCCTAGCAAGACATCCGCCAACGCATGCCCGCCCTCGCATCCAGAATACCAGCTGACTAGTAATGCAGGCGCTGCTTCTTTCCATTCCTCCATCACGACGGCCCCGGCAGTAACCAAAACCACGACGGTGTTGGAGTTTGCGGCAGCCACTGCCTTGATCAATTCGACATCGCGGGGGCGTAGTCGCAAAGACGTGCGATCGCCTCCCGCGCCTACTTCAAGTCCGGTTTCAAGTCTGGCCTTGTTGGAGTCCCCTGACATGATTCCAAAAGTTTCTTTATCCTCATCGGTCTTTGGCGGAGGGAAAAGGTCTTGAAGACACGGGTCGTTTTGCAGAGAAGGGACAACGAATTCACCCTCATCATCGGCGTCGTAACCAACAACACATATGACAACGTCGGCCTGGGTTGCGGCTTCCCTAGCCTCGTCGACCGAGTCCGAATCTTCCAGAATAATTTCGGAATCCGGAAGAGCTGCTTTGAGTCCTTCAAAGGGTGTCACAACTTGCGGTGGGAAGACTTGGGAGGACCCCTTGTCGCCCGTGCTTGCAACATTGGCAAGACGGCCAACGAGTGCCACTTTGGATAGTTGGCTTGAATTAAGGGGAAGCAGTGGAGATTTGTTGACGGGCTCGTTCCGGAGAAGTACCATGGATCGTCCAGCCACCTCATGGGCCAAATCCCGATGCTCCTTTGAGAAAACGACAGACATGTCCGGAGCGGTGACTTGAGCCTGCCCCCACTGAAGCTGCCTCCTCAATATCCTGAGACACGCTCGGTCAACATACTCCCAAGCTAGCTGCCCGGAATCCAGTGCGTTCGCAAGGTGCATGGCTCTTTGCTGCATAAATGGAGCTTCAATGTCTAGGCCGTTCTTGAGTGACAGCGGAGCGTCTCGAAGACCAAAGATGAAATCGGATATGACGAAGCCGTCGAAATGCCACTTGTTTCGTAAAATGTTGCTCAGTAGCTCCCAGTTCTGGCCAGCGAATTCTCCATTGACGGAATTATATGACGACATGACAGAGGAGACACCGCCCTCGACGATACGCCTAAAGTGCGGGAGGTATACTTCATGAAGAACATCTTCTTCGACCTTGACGTTGACTCGGAACCGGGCATTCTCCATGGAGTTGAGGGCAAAGTGCTTGACACAAGCCATAATGTGATTCTGCACGCCCTGGGTCAAGGCAAGACCAAACTCGCCGAGGATGATAGGATCCTCTCCGTACGTTTCCTGGATGCGTCCCCACGCCGGGTGCCGAGGGAGATTGACGCAGACGCCAGCAAAGTAATTAGCTCCCTGCGCCTTGGCCTCCAGACCAATGGCGTGACCGACCCGTCTCTCCAGCGCAACGTCCCAGGTCGCTCCTCGGGCCATGGAAACGGGAAACGCGGTCGACGAGCCCATTACCACACCGCGCGGGCCATCGGTGAAGCGAATGCCGGGGATCCCCAAGCGAGGTATCTCGCCGTGGAAGAAGGGCACGCGGTTGTAGCGATCAAAGAGGATCTTGCGGAGGCCCGTGTAGAAGGCGTCGTCTCCATCGAGTAGGTGTAGGCGCTCCGACTTGGAGAGGCTCGAAAGCAAGCTTTGAGCTGCACTTGATACAGGCTCGCCATTCTTGATGGCGTTGATTGCGAATTTGAACGTAAAAGGCGATGAAGTGGTTGTCTCCAAGGGCGTGGAATCCCCGGTTGGTGCGGTGATTTTGGACATGGTTCGTGTGTGCTGGAACTGCTTCAAGCAAGACAAATCAGGATCGTCATCGGAGCGCGGCATGTGGCATACTAATAGAAGCGGAATTACGTTAACGACAGGAGACATCATACGATAGGTTACGAGATCGTCGCGGAGTATCGGCCATACTAGTGAGGGGAAGGAACCCCACGTACCGAAAAAGGCAATCTCGTGATGAACTGCCGGGATGGAAGTGTGGATATTCAGTGGACATGTTGGTCCCTGCTGAAACTAACTGTCATCTGAGGCAACGACAATATTGCACTTGCATGTTCTTGATGGAGCGGACCGCCAGGAAGAAGCAAGTACGTATTCACCACAAGTAATCCATTAGAGTTGATGCAGGTCCTTGACCTAAAACGGAGTTGATTGCTATCACGTCTCGAGTTGGCGGTCTAGAAACAATAATAGTACATGTGTGGATTTTAATTAGGTAGCCATGGAACCATTGGATTTTCAAGGTGCTTAAATTGAGGAAGTAGACTGTGTTTTTTGAACTCGTGATAGTAGCAGCCGCGCGCAATAGTGTGAATGTCAGATTAGAAAAGGTTGTAGCCTTCTAATATTTCACTTCAGCCATCAGCCTATAACACTGATGTTGCCATCTCCGTCTCTTCTGGCTTCGCACGCTGGGCAAGCGTTTGTGTCCGGGTTGAAAGTTATCCTTTCTTGCTTGGGCGGCCGGCACCATCGCTTTGTCCTTTCGGCTTCCCGGCATGGGTCAGACGACACAGTTCTAGTGCTCATGATTCCTGAGCAGTAGAAGCACTCCTGGATGTGGATCTTTTCCTCGCACATGGCGGTTGCTGCTCTGTGCAGTGTGAATGTACTGTTTTGTTTTGGAGTTCGATGTTTGTTAGCTGGGGGAAGCTAGTTGCTTATATCCTTTGGCTATAGATTGAGTGGTAATGTGATCGACACTTTACCTTGTCCATCACACGCTTCGTTGGGTTGCGCCCCGTGGCTTTATATCAATGAGGAAAATCCTATAACCTCCCACGTAACCTGCTTCTTTTCCCTACTGTAGCTTTATTCAGAGTTGTGTATTGTGGTGAATTGCACTATGACTTTCACTGATTTCTTGTTTTTTTCCAGCCAGACGTCAGACTACGATATACCAGTTAAGATTAGTAATACCGCGACTTGTACGAGTTGTAAGTATTAAAGGAGCAACATGAAGAACTCTCAGTACATGACCATAACTAATAGGTAGCCAGTCGCACACAAAACCCAATCACTTTGGCCCGTTCTCCCCCCATCGTGAATCCAGGTCCAGCTGGTCGCAGGTAGCACACAGCAGCCCAAGCGGTTGCCGAATTCTAGTGTCATCGATAAGCCTCTCGCACTGTTTCCCTGTTTCCTCGGCCGTGGGGCACTCGATGATCTTTTCTTTTGTGATCATATAGTTGTAGCAGCGACCACACATGTAAAACCGTCTTCTCATTGTGCACATCTTGCTTTTTTCTCACGGACGAGGCAGGAAGGATCGATTATGACGATTTGCTTAGTAGTTAGAGAATAATACACTTGTTGGTTGATTTGGCTCGGTTGCATAAACAGGACTTGTCCATTGCTATTTATACTGAGACCCCACTGTGAGTAACAGTGTCATGGCTCGAAGTCGTGAATCCCCTCGCACAACATGTCTGACATTCCAGTGATTCACAAACCTGGCGCAAAGGCGTAGTTATACCAAGGGATGAGGTTTCACAGACTGCAGTGAATTGAGTAAAATTGGAGAATTTCTCGTGTCTATTATGTAGTCCAATACTATCTCACCGTGTTGCTAACTCAGAGACTCAAGAAGTCTCACAATATGGTCTTTCACACCCTTTTCATTTCATATCTGAGTCATGCACACAGGTCGCATTCAGCCACGTGTTCCGTTCAACTAAAATCCCTTGGCGGGTGACAATTACGAATTAATAGGTCGAGACGTGGTCTGCTCATTAGGCTTTATCCTACAGCATGTTGCCATGTTCGCTGCCATTCGCCTACAGTCCAGGGGATTTCAGTACCTGGAGGTGGGGTAGCAATGATTCACTTAAAGTTCCAAAGGACAAAGGCATTGAAGTATCTAAGCTCGCTCTGTCTTTGCAGAGGTGACACATACCATGCCTTTTTCCTGTTCAGTAATTTGTTTCCTTACACTTTGGCGGTCATTCCTATTTATCTAGACGCCGTAGTTCCATGCTGCACATCTCACACTTCTTCCCCAGCATCAATACAAACTACGTTGACACATACTCATTTCCATGGCTATTTCAGAATCCAGAAAGCTTGGATCAATTATCTTTGTACTACAATCACAGGTTTATTTAGCTCTGTGTCTGTGTGAATCGGAAGCTGCGCCTACTGAGAGCCGCGCCGACCTTTTTACCTCAACTCTGCGTTATGTGAACGAAGGGTCTGGCATTATGACAATTCAGCCCCCGAAAATAAAGAAAAAGTGTTAAACAAGCACCTCAGCCAGAAGATCTGCAGCTTCCTTATGCCCCCATTCAATGATCTCGCATTTCACGCTCTCTTTCATCTTGCGTGCCACAAAGAGTCCCATCGCCTCCTTTTGCGGCTCTGAAAGTAGTTCAAGCCTCGCTTGGTGGTCTTGGTTCTCGTTTGGCCCGAAATAGCTTTCGTCCAGGAACTTCCACCAGATGAAATCAAAGGCCCAGCTCCTTCTAGCCGCGTAGTTGAGCATCCATGTCCGCCTTTCCCAGCTCTGTCGCATACTTTGAGAGAGCGGCTGTCTCGACCTCCCGCTGCCAGTCAATGACATATCACTGACCTTTTCCGCGAGATTCATTGCTGTCATCTTATTTTCCTCGACTTCCAACACGCGTAGAAATGTTTGGAATCGAGGTTCATAAACCTTCATTCATTCCCGATATCCGCCAGTCCAATATTCCGGTTCTTGGAGGAGCAACCACCACGGCGGGTCAAAACTGCATTGTTCGGGGGCGGCATACGCAAACTCCCAATCAATGACGCCAACAACTCGCAGGTCCCTTGGGAGGCGTTTGTCTGAGTCATGAGATGAACTTACAGAGAACGGGGCAATTGACGTCGATTGAGGAGGGGACGGGTGCCGCCGGGATCGTCGGAGGGAAGGGCGAAAGATGAAGAGGCCCAAGATTGTTCCCGGCCGTCCTTGCCGCTGTATCAACACCGTGCCGTCATTTCTCGCTCATCGCCTCGATGGTGTTGTCTGATCGAGGAGAACATTTGCGGGCCTAAAGTCCCCCGAGAAAAGCGTGAACTCTTCACTTTCTTTCGACGTCTCTGGCATAGGGCGTCTTTTGGTAGCAAGGTTTCGGAATAGCTGGCGCGCGACAAATTTATCGCGGGCGTCTTCCTCGTCATCTACAGCATCGTTGTGCTGCAATGCTAGTTGAGCCATATGCATGTCGCCCAGAGCACTGTACCACTCGTCTGAAGAGGCGTAGGTCTTAGACGGTAGAATACTTGCAGGTGCGTTAGTGTGCACTACAATGTCGTTCATGTTCGCGATCAAGGGACGCCCTCCAACAGAAACAGAACTTTCGCCCTTTTCTTCGATAAGTGACCCAATTCGCGGGAACTTCAGGGTGGATAGCTGCAGTAGAATATTGGCCATTTGACCATACAGCAATTCTAGTGTTTCCTGAGCGATGTTTGGATTCAGGACGGGCCGATCATCAATAGGGCGGTCTGGGTCAAGAAGTGCGCGGGACATGTTCTGATGGTGATCAATGTAATCCATGATGATGAAAGGCCCCAGGTTGGCGATGTTTTCGGCTGCGGTTCCGTGATGGTAGATGTGCGGAACCGGAATAGTCCACCTCGTACGAAACCTTCTCCTCGGGAAATCGAACAACTCCTGTACTTGTAAGTGAATTAGAACAGAACTGCCAACGCCTTTCAACCTACCCTTGATTGGAACCCTCATTATTGCTGATGAGCCATCCTTGTACTCGAGGCGGTAGATGAGGTTATACCCACCTCGAACCGCCGCATGCATCAGCTCTGGCTGGCCGGGTTTGTATTTCATGATAACCTTAGCCACCGCTCGACATACCTCCTCCGTTCGAACCGACTTCTCCCACTGGTCAGTATCTTCGTCGAGTTTTTGCCAAACGAGATCGTCCTTGTCCATGCAAAGAAATCTTGCTTTGGCGGGCATTATGGGCACTATGAACTTGATACCCGCGTAGCAGAGATGAAGTGTCGTGGTATTTACGAATTGGAAATTGTTAGGGATAAATTCGACGATGGTAGGAACGAGGTCAGGTTGACGCGGTATGTGAACAGATGGACAACGAGGCTAGAGATGATTTGTCTAGTCTTGTCTTGATTCCTCAGGCCACAAATTGAATTGTTTCTGAAATGTGGCGCAGGCATTCAGCGACAACAGTGATCCACTTACAGGCAGGCTTACCAACAGTACATGTAGCTATAGGACCAACTACGCCAAGACAAGGAGCCATCTTTCATCACTTCGTCCTAAGAGAACATTGGGCAGTGTTCGTTGCTGTGGTGAGGATGCATCCATGGAAAACGACACACGGCCGATATGGATGGCACAATCATCCATTTATCAGGCGTTGAACCAGGGCAAGCTAGGCAGCATCAGGCAATTTTCACCAGCCCTTGAAGGCAGCTAAGACATAAATTATATCTTTATTCAGTTCGTTATAGGGTATCTGATTCGAACTTCTCGCTCAATACTCTCGGTAGGCATAATAACGTGGGCTACCCATCGAATTCTCTGGGTTGTTGAACCAGTCGAATATACTTACATCCACAATCTGGAATGCAAGCGTTGAGGTCTGTAGTATCAGATAGATATTCAGAGGGCTCTGTCTATGAGACCTTCCATCTTCAGTCTGCTTGCCTTAGGCTTATGTCTTCCCTGAGATAATTGCAGCGGCCTACTTCGCTAGAGCGTATACCGGGGCCTGGATATGAGCACTGAGCGGTACAGGTATCACTGAAGCATCAACAACTCTAAGGCCCTCAATCCCACGCACCCGAAGTTCTGTATCAACTATCTTTCCTTTTGAGCAGGTTCCAGAGGAATGCCACGTAGTTGAGCTTGTCGTGGCTAATCTTTGGTCAAGCTTTTCGTCACTGTCATCGAGAGACAAAAGCTCAAGGCTCAGACCTTCTGGCACGGTTTCGCCAGCTATGAACTGGTTGAATTTGGAGCTTAGCATGTAGTGCGTCAGCTGCCTGAGACCCTCGCGGAAGACATATTTGTCGACCTGCGTAGTAAGGTAGTTGAAGTCGACTGGGCACTATTAGCTGCTACAACTGAAATAAGCCTTTTAGTGCGGATGCCCTTACTCTTAGGGGGTCTTCTGGGTTGGCTGATCTTAAGGACACACTGCCTCTAGACGTAGGCAGAAAGTTGACAACAGCTGTCGTAACATGTTCAACATCCATTGGAGCACCGGGAAAAGGCAACTTGGCATAGAGAACAATATTCTCCAAGAAGGTACGTGTCTTGCTGAGCAAAAGGTGCTTGGTTGCATCAGGTTCGGCACCTTCATCCCTCGTGATTGCCTCGGCGAGTCCTTACTTTGGCATAGTCCTGGTGATGATCCAATCCGAGGGCACTCCCTGAGAGCACAGCGGTTGTTCAAAGAGGGGGTTAGGCGATCCAAGAGTGTATCCAGCTGAAGGAACTCGCAAACGCCAATGTTGGAAGAAGCACATGTGATCTGTCAAGCCCTTACCGACGTCTGGGAGGTCAACCAGCGCGTTAATTTCAACTTCTTTCACATCAAACGAGGAGCCAATGCCTAAAAGTTGGAGGAGCTGGGGAGATCGAAATGTTCCCGCAGCAGAAACAACGACCTTGACTGACACGCTACTAACATCAGCTAGTACAACTCCCGTGGCTTTCAGAACCCCGCTGCTGCTATCCAAGAGGACTCTGTTGACGACGGTGTTAAAGCGGATCTCGAATCCATCTCGATTGAACGAGCCCGCAGACTACGATCGCGCCCCTTCGCGTCTAGCTTAGCAGATATAGGCGCGACCAAGGTTGTCATCAGCGTTCTTGTCTAAGTCAGGAAGCGCAGCCACGCCCAATTCATCCCACGCCGCGGCAGCATGTTCCCCCAGTGGGAACTTGCGGTTCGTCGGCGCGGCAGACATGATGGAGATTGGTCCGTCTTGCCCGTGTTGCTCTGGGCTGTCGTTGTCAAACCAATGCTCGGCCTTTTTGAACCAAGGAACCTGGCCTTTGTAGCAGTAGTGCTCATTGCCAACCAGAGCCGTTCAGTCAATGGCGGATCCACGAGTCTAGCCTCCAGAGTTGATAGACGAGCCGCCGCCTAGTCCTTTGCCAGAGTTGACGACGATGGATCGATTGGAGATTCCGTGCATTGTCTCGGACTGGTATTGCGAATCTAGGTCTCCGCCCAGGTTAAGAACTTGCGGGTTGAGGACATCAGGGCGCGAGCGGGTATCTGAGCCAGCTTCAATGAGAAGGACTTTGGCCGATTTGTCATACTGTTTCAATCGGCTGGCAAGGACGCAGCTAACGAGGCCACCGCCGATGATGGCGTAACCGTAAGTAACTGAGCTCATTCTGGGAATCAAGGCAATCAGTTATACCATGTCGTATGAAGATGAAGGAGAAGTAGCAGCAGCAGGGAACAAGACAGTATATACGCGAAATGTCTCACGGAGGTCATCTTGTACGCGGGGTAGACAGTTGACGGTTACCCGAATTAGAACTTCACCACATCCCTGTATTTATTCGTTTTACACGCATAAAACCACCGAGCCAATAAGACACAGTCAGCATGGCTCAGACTCTGCGCTACATCATTAACTAGTAGAAGTATAGAACTTCTGTATCGCGGTCCGCCCTAGAGAGCGGCTGCTACTATTACCACGAGTCCAAAGAAAAGCACAGTTATCTTCTACAATTTAAGTATTTCTTGAACCTGATGCTTCCACGGTTGCCTAGGAAGTACAGAACTCTGCCCCGAACGTTGCACTGTCTCTCGCAATATGGCAGTCTTCAGATCTCTTCGAGGGGGCAGTGACGTCTTGGGTTATGCGTGTGTGCGATCTCGTCATGAACAAGAGCATTTCCCTCTCCCTGTACAGCAACCTAATCGCACGCAAGGTTATCCTAAACTACCGCCGATTACCAAGGATACTGAGGATTACAAGACACTTCAAGAAGACAAGATTTGGGACAACCTCTTCGGGCCTGGAGCATCGTCGGGAGAGCCAATGATCAATTTTGAAATGGATACCAATCAAATTGGCATCTTCAGACAGGTAGCTCGGCGAAACTCCAATTCCCCTATACCGGCTACTCGCTCCATCAAGCCTTCTAATGTAGGAAGAAGATGAGACGTGCTCGTTTTATCATGGTGCTAATAATACCACCAGTGTCGGCTTAACTTTGGCGGACTTCCCCTCCAGCAGCATGCTTAGGGGCGCCTTGTTGGCTTCTGGTGGAGGCCTTGGAAACCCTAGAAGGATCTAGCGAATGATATGAGTGATCATTTTATGTTGCATGATCACATGTAGCATTTGACAACCGATCGGGCGATCTATTTGCATCCAAATCCAAACAGGAATATCAATTATCAAGCCTTGGAGTTTGCCCAGTCTAGGGGCTCTGGAATGTCCGCGACAGCCTTCGTCTTAGCTCTACCATTCAAGCCTGCTGTGATACACAAAATCTCAAAGAATCCAAGGTCCCAATAGCGCATTAACAAAAGTCTCATGGAGCACCTACCGACGCCGGGAACGAGAAGAAACAGGTGGTAAAGGGGGCCGAATAAATTCAGGCTCGTTTGCCATTCGCATGATCTGGGCGAGAGTATCCCGACGAACTCTCTGTGTGGGCAGAGCATTGACCTGTTGGAAGTACATGGTCAAGTCCCCTCTGTAATCGGGTAGTCCAGACGGTCGACGAATATTCTGCATGGGAATTGCACCTTGAAGAATACGCTGGGTTCTCTGATTCGCTAGAACGATTGGCTGGCTGAAGTCTATACACCGATTAACTCAAATCCATAGTTTAGCTGGTGGGGATGTATCTATCTCACATACCGAGTCGCAGAAGTCTTTGAATTGTGGCACTTCCGATTGGGACAAAGCGGCGTCCGTCCAAGACGCCGTACAAAATCCCACTTTGATTAGCCCCCATGGGACTTTGCGAGTCGAAGTAGGCTTCGATGAAGCAACCAAACATCGCCTGTTCCTAATAACGACCAGACTCGCCGCGAGGACTGTTAGCCCCGCCGGGGGGATAGTTGATCAATGGTGGTGTGTCAGTGTCGCTGTTGCCAAACATGTATCCCATGAGTGTATGGACGAGCTCATGGGCAACTGAGAGGCTGAGAAGAAACAAGTATCTCTGCAGAGACTCAACATTTCCAGCCTCTGCAACTTTCACAGCGGCATCTACAAGCTGCGTAGCTTTGACTTAGTGGACGATCTTGAACAAAAGTGAACCCGATGACACGTACCGTCTTGTTGATTCGGAATGTAGCAGCCCATTTAGGACTGTATGGACTTGGATCCGTAGCACTCAGGAATCCGGGCCAGTTTAGTCGGATTGCGAGACCCTCACCGATGATTCTATCGCTGACGATGATGTTTGGGGGATCGGCTCGGCATTTTGACAGAAAGTTGTCGACAAGTTGATGGGTGCGTTCTTGGTTGGTTTGGAGATTTCCAGTCCAGATGTAAGTCCTCCGGGTACGATGATGAGACACTTGATAGGTTTTGGAGATCAATTGGTACAATACCTCGCGGCTGCGTGGAGACTCCAGGAGTGATAACCCTAGATGGAAGACGAAAGCAGCAACACGGAACGTGCGCGAGGATTGGGGAATGGCGGGTGTGTCGAATGGGTCCCGGCTAGATTGATCAAGCACCCGAAAGTTGTCGAGACCGCCCGCTTGGGTCTCATCACTGCGGGTTCGAAAGCCACGGAAAGACATAGCGATTTGGCAGATCTGAGATACAATAGATGAAAGAGACGAAGAGGGGGTGGATTGGAGTATAATGGTGCAAACAAAATGGTTGAGGATGTCTCATGAGTGGGAAATAGACTGATTTGTCGCCGGATGGCCATCTCCTTATGAATGTCAAGATACTCAGCACATGAGAGCCGCCAAATGAGGGTCACCAACAGGAGGATCACCAACTGGATAATTGATAAGCAACCGCCCAAATCACCTATTTTAGTCCTTGCCGGGCGGCTCCGACTAACATGTTGGGTTGATGTATCCACACGTTCAGGGATGAAGAGGCTTCTGCGGCCAACAAGAACAGGGGTAATGAGTCACGGTTGGTAGGAACGGAGGGTCGGTCTACTGAACTTGCCAAATATGAAGTGAGCGGAGATACGGAATATCGCAACGTGGTTTCGCCTTGCTGCTTGACCTAGTTACCCAATCAACTCGGGTCGCCATAGATATTGTGTTTGTATAATCCAGCAGACTTAAGAGAGCCACCCTGCCCTGGACGTTGTCGGGCTGTTGCAAAAGTGCCCGGCTCGTCTCCTTTGAGCCTCGCCCAGAGTTGTTATCTGCACAGAACCTATTCTCAGCATTAGCCGCTCCGCCCCTGTTGCTTCAGTAAGCGCTACAACTGAGTCTGAGACGACCAAGTGGCCGTGCTATTTTCAGGTCGGCGCTCGGCGCCTACAGCGTGGTGGGCGTCTAAAACGATCGCCTGTTGGCAAAGCGTTACGCCCGGAAATTGTAGCCTGAGGCTTTAGGCAAACATTGTAAAGCCCCGCAAACCCATCTCGTTCGTGTCCTCGTTCAACAATACCACCTTCAATCTTCAACACCTTCATATTTGGAATCTCACTACTGGCCATGGACCCCGAGCAGCTACAATCTCATACAGAGAAGCTGCGAGTTGCAGCTCGCGCCGCACATGATCAACGTGTGCCATTCCGAAATATCCACTCAGAACACCACCGCCATGTCCTGGATTGTGCCATCAAAAATTTGTTGTCTACCGAGCTTGCGCAGTTCACATATGCCCAAATCATAGATGGGCTTCCTACTGGAGATGTTGCCTGGGACCGAAGATACTGCGGCGTCTTTGGCGAGCATCCTATTGACTCTGAGCACGAGGAGCTGTGCCCTGGTGCCATGGAGAAAGCCCGGGAGTACTACAAACAGTGGAATTCCGACATCCTGATGTTTGATCCCAAGGTATTGCTTGTTTTCTTTCTTAGGCTTTAGTGCTAATGCGAATTAGGCTATCATGGACTATCAACGTGCCGAGTCAGGTTCCCAGGCCTTTAATGTGCGTTTAGTGGAGCTGGTAGCAGTGACCCTTCACCAAATCGGAGTTCTGTTGTTTCAACTCGAGTTTCGAATGCACCAAGGAGATATAGACAGCATCACTAATTGGAAAATGCCGCCGGTGGAGGGCCTTGTCGATGTGCCACCTCGACCAACCCTCTTCAGCCACCACGCCTACCTCGACGCAGATATTTACCCGGAGGGAGTGGCCGATATTGTTGGATACTGGGCCGAAGATCGTGTCCTTGGAGGTGTAGCTGTCTTTGATCGCCGAGTGGAGCATTCAGAAACTACACTGATACCTAACATCTATTTTCACTCATGCCGACGCCGCCAAACCCATCGAGTGTATCAACTCCGCAATGATCAACAAGAAGCGCTCTTCAACTTCCTTCTCGCCGAAACTGATTGTCGCCCCCCGGAACCCAACCCACTTCCTATCTTAAGTGATGCGCAAAATCGAGTACGCGTGGACTCGGAATTTGCCATCACTCACCATGGCATCTATCGAGACATTTGGGAGTGCAAGCCAATCACCAAGGAAGAGAGGAGGATTCTTGAAAGGCGCCCGCAGTCAGATCTTGACTACCCTGAACATGCTGAGGAGTTATTCCGAATCAACAAACAGCTGGGAATTCCTCTACCGAAACTAAGAGAACGCTCACCGTCACTCTAAGCCTTTCGGATGCAATGATTCCGGGTGTTGGTGTGGCACTTTTAGCGGTACCCACATGTTGTGTGTGGGTAGGAAATCAAGTTGTTCATTAGGCCAGATACATAGTTGTGGAAGAAACCCGACTTCTTTTTTAACTCGTGAAGTACCAACCTCGCCCCGGAGTTGACCGCCGACTAGGCGTCCTGTCCTGCATACGTGTTCCCAAACACGGGAGACACAGCTTTACTCCCTTCTTAGTGTGACGGCAGCCGGAAAGATTTGCCTTGCGGTGTTTGCGGGCGGCTATCCCATAGTCGTAACGGGCTATAATGATTGAATACGGTCAGCCATGTTGATGCACATGTCACTGAACGCTGAATGTAAATCAGTGCGCAAGGTCGCATATCCTAATAACCAGGATAGCAGTCTAAAGCGAGAAGAACAAAACAGTCAAAGTCAACCAACAAACTCATCTTCTCTTTCTCAACGTTCCATCCACACCACATTATTCCTTTTGGCCTTTTATACACCTTCCCCATACGAGCCAGCACATACCACCATGCTGAAACTGGAGTTCAACGTCAATGGCATCATTGATCTTATCTATCGCGAGCCCCGGGGGATCCCTGGGACAGTGCAACGCTGCACAGACAGGAAGCTCCCTGAGAATTTCAAAAACTACGAGAAATGGGGCTTCACCATCTACCGCACCTACTACGGCCCGGAATCCGACCAATCCTGGAACATGCTCTTGGGAGCCCTGAAGCAGCAGACTCTCCTGGCACTTGGGTACTACGAAGATCAAGACGACGACAAGGAAGACCTGGAAATAGTGAAGAATATGTTCCACCTGGACCCTCGCGAGGACGCGTCGCTGCTTGAAGGTCTCGACGTTCGCGGCCTCCGAGAGATATGCTGGAAGGAAGATCGCTCCAACAGGACCATGGCGGCGCGCCTGTATCACCATGTTCTCCTCGCCGACGAATCCGTGCTCACCGACATTGCCAACGGCGAGTTTGTTGTCAAGGCGGTGGCCTTTGACTGGGAGGAGGGGGACGAAAACTGGGGTTGGATGAGGATCCCGACAGGTTATCTGTTGGAGCTTTGGCATACGCTCATGCTTTGGTCGGAGATGACTCACAGGGCTCTGGAGTTTGATGGTGAAGAGGAGGATCTCAATGGGTATATTTGGCCTGGGTCACTATCGGCCCCCAAAACAAGCTGCTGCTCTGAAGTGCGGCCGATTTTTGAGCACTATGCCGCTCAACGCCGTATCCAGTATGTGTACAGTCGCTCAAAGCGAACAGTCTAAACATAGCTATGCGACTAGGGATCTTTAAAGAAGTCGATCTTGAAATGGAGGCCTTCGAGTTCCTCTTCCAAAGCGGTAACCGTTTCCAATATTATCCTGGCTTCTTCGCCTGTCTGGCCTCCCCAGTGTGACCTCACCGCGGCAATCAACCCTGCCGCATACTCTTTGCAATGTGTCGTCACCCACTTGTAATATTCCAAGACCCAACGTCGCCAGAATTGGGCTATCTTGACCGGATTGTTGGGATACTTGTCGTTCCAGAGCTCCTGGGCAAAGAGCAATTGCTCAACGATGCTCCAGATGACAGTATCCAAGTGCCCGTTGACGTTGGGTCCGTCTTTGGTGTTGATGTAGTGAAACAGGCCGACAACTGCACGTAAACTACCCAAAACGGGTTGTATTTCTTTTTCAACGTAATCCCGCCATTGGCCTCTTGCGATATGATCAGCTCCTCGCATCATCTTTTGAAGAGGAGGTGCAAGTTAGCGTCAGGCCCATATGCTGTGACGAGGGGCGGACGGATGTACTTACCGCGCCTTTCACTTGATTAATGTCCTTGACGGCGATGACGAAGTTCAGCTCGTTCTCCTTGGAGCCTAGGCACCACATGAGACGACTCCAGAGATTATCGATCCGCTGGCTTGGGTTCCCAGGGAGAGGCGGCCAGTTGGCGCCAATGCCCAACACCATGATTCCTTCAAAGAACTCTATAGGCACCGCGCCAACGGAAGGAGAGATTTCTCTGCCAGTTCGAAGGCTGTCGAGCACGAGTCAGCCAGGTGCCTAATACATGCCACGGTAAGGGGATCGATCGTACTATCCTGTGGATGCATCGCTCATGAAGAATTGCAAAGCGTTCTTGTCAAGGGGATGCTCGGCTAGTCGGAGCTGTAAGCGAGAGTCTTGATGGTGAAACAGTGGAATTGGGGAGACGTACTCTCGATTCGTTTCATGCCCCTCGAGTATATCCCTGTAAACACCCTTCCCTCGGCGCAGTTGTCGGGTTCCAGAAACTCGGCCGTGTTTTGGAGGATTGGATTATATGGGTTTTGGCCGTACATCTGCAACGCAGTCCTGTGCTGTTTTCGGTGGAATCTTTGGTCAGCTGGCCATTGCAATGGATTCGATTAGAACTGGTTCGACACTCACACTCCAGATGACATATTCGAAAGTTGCCTTGTCACCATTCTCGTTTTGCACCGTCATCTGGCGCTCATCCTCTCGGTCTTGACGGCTGTGCAACCAGTGATGGTGCGCGGATCGTGACAGGCCGTGGGGAAGTATGATGGAGCGACCCTTCTTGGTGACCTCGGCGGAGGCGGAGGCACCAGCCATGTCCTCGCAGATGCCATCTTCGCCACAAAAGGTGTAGGTGCAGTTGATCCACTTGGCCTTGCCACCGCCGTTGAGGCCTTGGATGGCAGCGACGCGGGCGTTGTACGAGTGAGGGCTGCAGAGGATGGTCTGGGCCATGTACTCGGGGCCGTCTGTTTCCCACTGGAGGCTTATGCCGAGGTATTCTTTGAGGTACTGCATGGTCAGGTAAGGGAAGTTTTCCTCGACGTAGCTGTCCCATATCTTCCACATTTCCTCAAGCATATTCTCGCTGCCTATCTTGGCTAGAATGTAGGTGAGCAGCAGCTGTGCTGTGATGTCTTTGATCTTGACATCGTCTCTCAACGTGAGCTCAGACTCGGCAGACAACGAGGCGTTGGCCGCTACCTCGCCAAACAGATCGGCACGTCGAGCGAGAGTGTCTCCTGTGATGGGGCAGGTGGGCTCGTCGATCCACGCCCTCATGGCGCTCCGGTAGGCATCCAGCTTGGGGTTCTCGACCTCGAACTCATCGTTGAAGCGCGCCTTGCAGCAGCGGGCCATGCCGCCGACGCCGGGCTTGCGGCAGACGTCGGCCTCGGTGTCGATGGCGACGCGGACGCGGTCCGGCGGGCACCCGCTGCGGCAGAAGCCATCGGGGAGCGGGTTGGGCGACGGGCCGACGTCCTTGAACCACTGGCAGTCGGCGAAGCGCAGGTTGGCGTTGTGGACGTCGCAGCAGAACTTGCGGAGCTGGTTGCCGGGCACGTTGAGGCCGAGGGCGTTCTTCTTGACGTCGCACCGGCCGCCGCCGGACCCGGAGGCCGACCCGGCCCACATGTAGTTCTTGCTGCTGTCGCCGGCCGGGTTCGGGCAGCCGTCCTGGCCGTCGCAGTCCGGATAGGCGCCCCACTCGCAGGTGGCGTAGACCTTCATGCTCTTGACGTCGGTGGTGCAGCAGGCCGACTGGTAGCTCTGCTTCTTGTTGCAGTACATCATGTTGGATCCCATCTCGACGGTGCCGCTAGGACACGAGCCCTTGCCACACTTGCCGTTGTTGAAGCCGTACCATCCGCACGTCGGCAGCTTCTCCGTCCCCGGGCAGCAGAAGCTGTGGTGGCCGTCGCCGCCGCAGCCCGTCTCGTCCCACATCTTCTCGCCCTTCTTGGAGCGCGCGCCGCCGTCGGACCGAGGCACGTTGACCCAGCCCTTGGGACAGTCTTCCTTGCAGTTGGACCAGCGGCATTGCTCGTTGGGAACTCCCTTGATCTCCGACGCATTCTCCTTGTCGTCGATGGAGCCGCTGGTGATGCGGCGGCCGACCGCCTTGGCCAGGGCCTTGTTGTACTTGGCGTCTTTGGTGTCGTGGCTGATGGCCCACACCATGACGCCCCCGAGACATCGCGACTGCGCAAACTCGGCCTTTAGCTTGAGCGTCTCCTCGTCGTCATACGAAATCCACTGGTCGTCCCACGTGGCAACCTTGACCGCCTCCTCCTTGTATAGTGTAGGCTTGACACTGTGCTCCTTGAGTAGAGCGTCGATCTCCGAGTCCAGCAAGATGCCCTTTTCCCGACTGCACTTGCCCGCAACGCCCGAGTCCTTGAATAGGCACCCGAGCTTCATGCACGACGAAGATGCGGCCGTGAAGGAGCGCCCGTAGAAGCCCAGGCCCAAGACGACCTTGTCGTAGTCGATGTCGTTGCGCCAGAGCAGATCAAGGGCAAGGTCGATCTCGGTGAGGTTGGTGTGAGCGTTGAGGTACGGATCAGTCCACTCTACGTGTTGGTCCCAGGCGCCGTGCAAGTCGTAAGACCTGTTGATTCAGATTATCAGTCTCTGGTTCACTCTCAAAAGGTTGGTTAGGTGCAGCACCACTTACATGATGTTGAAGAACTCGACTGATTTTTCCTAAATAATTGTCAGCACACTCCTTAATGAACTTCTCCAATGCTCCAGAAGTAGTCGACTCACTAGTTTCTTGATGTCGAAATGTTTCAGGTACCAATACGACGCAGGAAGGGTGATGGTCAATCCCCTATTGCCTCCATCCATCACCTTCTTCAGTTTGGCCATGAGCTTGGGGAAGTTGACAAAATCGACATCCCTCCCAGCACGATCCTCGGCTTGCGGGTATTCCCAGTCCAGGTCAAGTCCATCAAAGTTGTGAGTGCTCATGAAGGACATGAGAGAATCTATAAACTTTCTTTGGTGCGAGGGAGACGCCGCAAGGTCGGAGAAGACGTTGGCCGTGGCACCGGGGTCGTTAAAGGTCCACCCGCCGATGACGAGGTACACCTTCAGATTCGGGTCCTTCTTCTTCAGAGCCATAAGCCGCTTGTATATTCGGACGTCGGCATCTTTGTCGGGCTTCACCAGGAAGGTGAAGGGGTCGATGGTGGCAAAAGCAAAGTTGATGTGGGTGTACAGTCCGATGGGGATCTGTTCAGGCCAGAAGGCTTCGCAGGGACGTTTCTGCGCCCATCCTTCAAAGTAACCTACGACACGAGTGACTCCGCTTGTCTTGTCGCAGCTCGGGCGCTTGACCTTCTTTGCTCCGCAGAAGTCCTTGGTCGTCTGCTGCGCGTTAGCACTTTTTTTGCCCAGCGAGGCAGCTCCAGAGCCTTACTTACGCCACAGTACCCGTGCTTCGAGCAACAGACATTCAAAGGGCATTTGTCTTGATCAGCCCATTTCACGCCAAAGCCGGGGTTGCACTCCGACTTTCTACCGCAGTCAGAGCGACAGGTCGTTCCGCAATCTATGTATGGTCAGATCTGGACTTGCCGTGCCATCAACAGGGTAGACTTACAGTCAGGACCAAAGCCGCAGCTATCGTTTTTATTGCAGCATCCATTCTTGCAGCGTTTGGTCGCACTGCAAGTTGTATCGTCGGTAGCTGCTGCTACACAAAGACATAGTAACAAAAGGCAAAAGAACCAACTGCGTGAACGCATGTTGCATTCAGTGTGAGCCCACAGACTTTGAGAGAAAAATGCAAATGGACAAGAAGAACACCAGTCTAGAGGGAATGTGTCCAAAAAACCACAGACTCAAATGAAGGAAAGATGAGCTGGTCAGACAAACAACTGCATTTTGACTGGCACCTGGAAAACAATAAATGCTGCTTGGATATGAGCCTTCACCGCTGGGAAAAGATAGCTGCACTTTGAGGCAAAGTAGACATCGTTCGTTGTGTTCCGTGCAGATGTGTTGGTCCTGCTCCGTACTCCACCCGTGTCCCCATTCGGGGCTCCCGGAGAAGGCCGACCGGCAAGCATCCGACCGGCTCACTCGGCCCCTCTGCCATAAGTCCCCATGTGCAGTTTTGAGTCCATTATAAGGCAAAGGAATGGCCGAATGTTCACGGTGACTAACTAGTGCCGTGCCCTTTTGATCGTGAGCGGATAAGCCCCTGCTAGCCTCGTGGAGTCGCCAGGGGCTTAAAAACCAAAAACAAACGACCAACAACCAACAACCAACACAGCATTACATCAAAGGACAAAGATCAGGGGCAAAACCATACTGGTCTCTTGAAAATTCCTTTCAGCCGCCTTGGCACCGACCATGGAGACGCAAAAGGCCTCGTATTCATCACATCGTGATTTCCTGTGTGCCAAGGGGTCTCGGCCGTCGGCGGCATAGTGGCACGCACATGAGGGAGAAGAAATCATCTGTCTGGGCGCCCAAGTCGAGCCGAAGACAAGGAGTTTCAAAACTGTGGGCCCGGAGGGAGTGTCGATCCCGTTGACTTCCTGATACTCTACATAAAACTAAGTCTAGCTTGAATACTCAGTCACGGTTCATTCAGGGTCTATCTTGGTCGCCGCTTCTGAAGACCAGGCAACTTCAAATTTCAAACTTCATTTACCCGGCCAGCGTATAGTCACCAAGCACATCATGGCTATTCTCAAACATCTTGTAGGCTTTGGCCTTTTTCTCGGCATACGTGCCTTCCGCATCTACGAAGCCACCGACCTCGACAACTACGATGTCGGAGACGCCTGTGTCAGCGCCTTGTCAGCCGACATCGCCTGCCATCCAGAAATACACTCCTTCCTGCAGCCGAGCTATCGAGGCTCGCTTGAGAACGTTACTCTGACCGATGAGATCTGCACCGGTACCTGCTCTGCGTCGCTTCGCAAATGGTTCAATACCGTCTCTAATGACTGCGCGGGAAAAAGCGACGAGTTCAACGGCAACCCTCCCACACGGTATGGCGGTTACGTCTGGGCCGGTTGGAATGAGACGTGCGTCAAAGATCCCAAGACTAAAAAATATTGCAACGGTAAGTTACTGAATGGGTACGGAAAGGGAATAAAAGCTGATCACGACTACCAGACATCATTGATGGGTTCTCGGACGTCAAGGACGGCGAAAGCTTGCCTCACGCAGAGCTCTGCCACGTCTGCTATCTTCGTCGCCTTGCCATGATGCAGTCTTCACAATACTCCATCTACGATGAATACTACAAGGAGGAACTGGAGCTCGTGTACAAGACCTGCGGGGGCTCAGGGCCCACAGACATTCCGCCGCCTCTTAAAGAAGGAGAGACGAAGACAGGATTCTGCATGACCAGCAAGTATTACACTACCGTTGAAGGAGATACCTGCGACTCTATTTCCAAGGCTTCGGGCGTCTCTGGTGCTTTTCTGTACATGAGCAACCAAGAAGCTATTGGCGACTGTCGCGAGGTCCCCGCAGGCCTCAGGCTCTGCCTCCCCATGACGTGCAAGACATACTACGTGCAGCCTGACGACACTTGCTTCGGCATCGAGACTTCGCTGGGCATCCGGTGGGACGACGTGCAGTACTACAACTCGTGGGTCAACCGCGACTGCAGCAACCTCCAGACAGCCACCGACTTCTACGGTAGGTCCATCTGCATCTCGCCTCTGGGCGACACAAGCTCTGCCACCAAGGCTTCGAGCATTCAACGCAAGATCAGCAGCGGGAACGGGCCTACCGTCGTGCGCATCCCGTCGCCGAGAGACGCAAAGGTGGCCGAGGGCACGACGCTGAACTGCGGAAAGTGGCACGTTACCACCAAGTCGGACACGTGCGACGAAATTTGCAAGGCGAACGATATCTGCGAGGGCACTCTCATGTTCGACATCAACCCTTCGTTGGTGAGCAAAGAACAGTGCACTGCAAACCTGGTTCCTGGCATGGCCTTGTGCATGGCACCCATCTCCGGATGGAACGTCACGTACGAATCCACTGGAAATGTTTGAAGCAGACTTGCTCTCGGGCTCCATTATACGTTGCGGCTTCTAGGCACTCAAGCTTAGCTTTTCCAAGCTGTGCTGCATGCATGATCAGATAGCTTCCCAAGATATTCCAACAAATACTGTCGCTGGTGTTTTGTTCGCAACTCTTTACTCCCCACATGATTCTTACGTAGAGCCAACAGAAATTAAAGCCAGCAAGTGTTCCGCTCACCAACGTCATAAACGAGTAGTTTTGAACTTGTGGTAGTAGCAGGCACACCCTAGAGCCGACCAAGATCGAGTAGTTAGCTCATGTCTTTTCGCAACCTTCATTCACCTCATGTTTTTTATGTAGAGTGAACAGCGGATAGACATAGCAAGTAACACAGTCTCTAGCATCATGTTGAAACTGTATGCAAGATAACTGGCAAAGTAGCGTCCAAGCAACACTGTATTGGTGCCAAATAGAGTTCCAAATTACCGCAAGTCTGAACATGGATCACACCTTACCGAGGCCGCTGTACGAGCTCCCAACTCAGAGGGTGATCTGATGACCACTACGAGCTCTGCCGAGGCAGGTGTGGAGGCCTGAGCATATTCAGAACCAACAGCAACTACTACCCCTGACTCTGTGGAGCAAGCCGCCGGCCAATGTTACCAATGCCAAAAAGTACGCGGAGTACAGGGAAGTGATCTTTTCTTTTGTGGATCACTTGGCGTTCTACCCTCCCCTAGACTCTCCAAGATACGAAGCACGGGATTGTCCGTCCCATGCGTCTTGGCTCGCTCGATCATCGGGCCCTCGGGTAACAAACAGGCAACTGTCTAAGCTTAAGTGACAAGCGTGAAAGGGGCCGCTTGATCATGGTGCCATGATGAGGTTAGGTTGGCTTGTAGTTCCTGTCTGGTTCTTGAGGTGATTAATTGAGCCGAAAAAGCTGTACTTAAGCATCTCTGACTCCTGGTCCCATCGGATTCTGGCGTGTTACCGCCTCTATCAATCTCTTTCAATCACTTAGTCGGCCAAACAATCTTTCCCGTTGGTATTTTCTCTCCGCCATGCGCTTGCCCTTGATCCTTACCCAAGGTCTCTTGTCCAGTGGCCCGGTGCTCCGTCGACAGAACGGCCCAACCGATCCGGGAATCCCGTCTGATTGCACTTGGTGGGAGCTAGCCGTTGACAAGAGTTTCGATTGTGACTTCTTCGAGGCAGATTGGGACCTCACACACGACCAGTTTGTGGAATACGTAAGTAACCAACGTGTTGTCATCGGGGTGCCTAAAGTTGCTCCTGACATAGCATAGAACCCTAGTGTCAAGGATAACTGCAGCGGCATCCAGGTCGGCCACGCATACTGTGTTGAGGTCAACCACGGGCTTCCTCGTGATGAGGATCCGCCCAAGTTGACGACCACCGAAGGTGCCGAGCCTGAGCCAACCGAAGACTCCAAGCTCAGTCCCACTCAAGACGGCCTCATCGACACATGCACATCCTTCTACAAGGCCAGCAAGGGAGACACGTGCACCAAGATCATCGCGCAGTACAGGACCTTTGACTTCAACACCTTCTTCAAGTGGAACCCGGCCGTGGGCAAAGACTGCAGCGGCATCTGGGCGAGCACTTACTACTGCGTTGGCGTTCCGGGGACGCCAACAACGAAGCCTTCCGCGACTACCGCGAAGCCGACGGCGACAAACGGTATCCAGACCCCCTCGCCGATTCAGGACGACATGGCCAAGAATTGCAACAAGTTTCATCTCGTCAAGGACGGCGAGAAGTGCTCGACCGTCGCCAGCAAGAACAACATTTCCATTCCAGACTTCCTTGAGTGGAATCCCAAGGCTGGAAGCGGGTGTACCGGCCTGAAGACCAATGTCTATGCTTGTGTCCATTATTGGCTCTACGCCAACGAAACCCGACAACGGAATCAAGACGCCCACGCCCACGCAGCCCAACATGGTCCACAACTGCAACAAATTTCATCTAGTCCAATCCGGCGAGAAATGCTCGACTGTAGCAAACAGCAATGGTGTTTCAATCCCCAACTTTCTCAAGTGGAACCCAGAGGCTGGTACCGGGTGCACTGGTTTGGAAACTGATGCGTATGCCTGCGTGTCTATTGTTGGTTTTACACTAACGAAACCTGACAATGGAGTCAAGACGCCCACTCTTGCTCAGCCTGATATAGTGGATAACTGCAACAAATTCTATCTGGTTAAATCTGGTCAGAAGTGCTCAACTGTGGCAAATAGCAACAGCATTTCAATCCCCGACTTTCTTGAATGGAACCCAAAGGCTGGGACTGAATGCACCGGTTTGAAGACTGACGCGTATGCCTGTGTGTGGACGATCAACTACAAGCCTACCCCTGTTCAGGGCACCTTGATAAGGGACTGCAAGAAGTACCACTTTGTGGCCAAGGGTCAAGTTTGCGAAAATATCCAAAAGAAGTACAGCGTTACTCTCGCAGACCTGTATAAATGAAACCCGGCTATTGGCAAGGACTGTCGTAGCATGTGGGCGGAGGTTTATATTTGCGTCGGTGTCTGATGGGTGTTTGTCATAGTGGGATTCTCTCATGATCGGTCCTGACTCAAGAGGTCCTGAATCCTGATAGGAGGGTACCGCGTCCTAAACACTATAGTCCTTGTTGAATCGGATGAAGACCAGCACTATAGTAAGAGAGATATTGCACCGTGAAAGTACTGCATGTTTCGTGTCTATGAATGTTTTGGTAGTAAAATTGTTTTCTTGAAGTCGTGATAGTAGCACCACGCTCCAGAGACAGCCGCACTCCTAGTAGATAGGAAAAATGGTTGCCCACAATGGCCTTCCGGTGGCCCAGTTGAAGAAACAATCACACTGCCAGTAATGTTGGTGGATCGGGCCTCTGTTTGTGCCGCAGCACAACGATGGAGGCTTCCACAACATCGGCCAAACAGAGGTCAACGGGGAACCAAAGAAGCTGACACTATGAAGAAGAAACCTGTTAAAACCAGGGATCCTATCCGCAACAAAGAAAATAGGTTTCTGCAGCGGAGTGTTTTGCGTCGCGGACTACCCTACAGCCTCACTTACGTAGGGTATTAGTAGATTACACATAGTTTTGCGCGACTGCCTCGTTACAGAGGGCCTCAGCGAGATACTAAGAAATACCATGCTGCTCCGCAGTCGCCTTGCGGATCCAGCCCTGGCGAGCAGTGTGTCTGCTGTCAACAAAATGAGGGACATGGCTTTGTTACGCTATCGTGATGGTAGTCGTCAATTGCTTAACTTACGTAGATTCCCTTCCCTACGCCTTACTATCATGAAGATCATTCACTTCTCTCCCAACAAATATCTCAATAGCCCATTTATTGTCTTTTCCCTCATCGCTCCAATTTGCATCATTCGACAACAATCATGACTCCCAAATTCCCTCTCGCTACCCCTACTCTCTGCCCTTCTTGCAGCCAGATTGCTTCTCGCAGCATCACAAACAGTGCCGACCGTAATGGCAACGTCAATCGTTCTTACTATGAATGTGAGAACGCTCACAACCGCAAATTCGTCAGTTGGGACGATGGTCGCAACATTGCAACCCAGGACCCTCGATGTCGTTCGGCGGATTAAGCCGCCAAAACAAATGTCGCAGCGGTACCTCTTCTGCATGGTACTCATGCGCAACTGATGAATGCCCATTCCATCACCAATTTGAGGTCGGGCCAAACATGTCGGAGCTGGAATCAACGCCATCTCTTCTCGGTCGCACTCGACTGCAATCGTGCTCGGATTCTTATTCATTCAGCCAGTACGTAGAATGCGCTTCACCCCGAATACTGTCATTGCCTGACTCTTTATAGGGAAAAGGGTGCCCCGATCAAGACTTGTCCAGAGATGCCTCGGTGCCGACAGCACTTGGGCCATACGCACCGTTTCAAGAGATTGACAAGATCGCTGTTCCGTCTGGAGCGCACCATAAAGACACAAAGACCAGACATGGAGCTAACACCCTCTGTGGCTTTAAAATATGGGAGTTGCCATGCAGCCGATTACAAATTGGAATGATGGAGATGAAACGTGTTGAGGACTGAACTGCAAGACAGTATTCAGATGCACAGGGTAGCCTAAACCATCAATCGGAAAGTCAAACGTTATTGAATTGTGCTAGCTTCTAGTACTGACACGGCTTTGATACACTCGGGTGTCTACAACACCTAAAAGAGGAGGCTGTCTGCGGACACCTTACTCAAGGAAGTGTCTCGTTATCCCTCTTCTCCCGCATCACTTCGAGAAACATGCGGTTCTTGGTGGCCATGTCCTCGGCACTACCGTAGTCCTTGAAAACCTCGTCCATTTCCTCCAGAGTCTTGCCGTTGGTCTCGGGGACAATGTAGAAGGTCCACGCCGCAGACAGAAAGCAGAAGACGGCGAAGAAGATGTAGGCTCCGAAGCCAGTGTTCTGTACGAGAGGGGGTGTGACCAGTCCCTGGGAGTGTTAGCAAATGATTTCTCTTGCAGTAAGGAAGGCCGTTATTCTTACGATGATGAAGTTGTTGATCCAGTCTTGATGAATCGTTAGCATTGCTGATTGAGAATGGGGACACCTGGGAACATACTGGAGCAAGTTGAAATGGCAACGCCCTTCGCTCGAAGAGACGACGGGAAGATCTCGGACGGCATAGCCCACGGCACCGGCCCCCAGCTGGCTCCAAAGGCAATCATGTAGAAGAGCAGAAAGGCTACGCTAGTCCAACCGGCATCCTGGTGCGAAGGCCAGTCGCTCGAGAACTTGCCGACGAGCACGGCGATGATGGCGTGGGCGACAAACATGGCGATGCTGCCTGTCATGAGGATGTTGCGTCGGCCAAACTTGTCGAGGGTCCACAGGCTGGAGATGACGCCGAAGAGCTGCGTCACGTTGAGCACGCCGGACATGATCAGTTGCATGTTCTTGTCGAGACCCATGGTGCTGCAGAGTAGAGTGGTTAGCGGGGGGTTTCTCGACGTGTCGTGGGATGAGTGGTTTGGCTTACCCGAAGAGAGTCGGCGAGTAGTAGATGAGTGCGTTGATGCCGGTGAACTAGGAAGAAGTCAGCAAGAACTCTACGTAGTAGGCCGAGGGATTCCCACCTGCTGGAAGAACATCAGACCAGCGCCAACGTGAGTCCGTCTCCAGCACCCAGGCCTAAAGCAATCAACCCAGGTCGCAAACTCGAGCTTAATCTTGCTCATGACCCCCCCGTTAGCGAGCTGCGGATGGCGCTGAGCGACAATGCCCTGCTGGAACCTCGACTCGGAGATGATCTCAACCCACTCCCGACGGACCCTCTCGTCGGTGACGGGCAGCTGGCGGAGCTTGGCCAGGTTGGCGAGGGCCTCGTCCTCGCGGCCGTTGGCGGCCAGCCAGCGCGGCGAAAAGGGCAGCAGGATGGCACCGAAGCCGAGCAGCAGGCCGGGGATGATCTGGATGAGGAAGGGCAGCTGCCACGACCAGTGCGAGTCGATGTACTGGGTGCCGTAGGTGATCCAGAAGGAGATGACGATGCCGACGACGATGCTGAGTTCTTCGAAGACGAGGAGCGTGCCGCGGATTTCGGGCGGGGAGATTTCCGAGATGTAGAGGGGGACGACCATGCTCAGCCTGGATGGAATGTCAGTGGTTGGTGGGGATGAGGTAGAGAGAATCCTTTGCTGGTCTTACATTCCGATTCCGATGCCGCCGATGAGACGGGCAACGACGAGCATCGCGTAGCTGACGGAGGCGGTTTGGAGGGCTGAGCCGATGGTGAAGATGACGACGGCGATCATGATGGAGTATTTGCGGGAGTACATGTCGGCGATCCAGCCCTGGTTGAGAGCGCCTTGAGTCTCGTTAGCTGTATGTCGTAGTGGTATGATTGGAGTCGAGCTCACCGATAAAGGCACCGAGCGTGATCATGGCCGTCATGAGGCCTTTGGCGCTGTTCCGATGTTAGCCAAGACGAGATGTCGAGACCTGGTAGAGTAGTGAAACTTACAATCCCGCTCCGGCTGCCGTATCCGACACCTCTGGGAACCGATCCAGGAACGAGTCCATGACCAGCGTGACCGAGATGACACCCTGACTGTCGAGTTCGAAACATATTAGCCAATGAACGCTGCGCCGCGATTAGAACCAAAGCTTACTCGTATCCAAAGAGCAGGCCCCCGATGGCGCTAAAGGACGCGCACAGGGCGACGTATCGCGACGAGAAGATGCCGCGGAAGCCTGCAGGCCCGTAGGCGTCGACGTCCCACTCGGGCGAGCCGCCGCCTTCATCGTGCTCGGCGTCCAACTTGGGGTGTGGATGGTCCATGGCGGATGCAGATGGATGGCAGTTTGGATAGAAGCAGACGGTGGATGTAGCTGTGCAAGAAGCTGGAGAAAAGAAGCTGACCTGGAAAGCAACAACAACAAAACGTCGAGCAGAGGCCATCTTATATAGTCTCCTTGGCGTCATGGCCCCCCTCAGGTCGGCACACTGGCATCGACCTCCACACACTGAAAACAACCTCCACTCCTCCACGGGCCAATCGGGGCCCATCCAATTCCCTCTCTTGGACGGCTTCTCCGTTGTGCTTGGGGCCCCGCGGGGAGAATGCTACCCGTCACAATCTCCCCACAAGGTCCGAGTCACGACTGACGCCCCCCTCGAGTCCGCTAACGACCTAGCCCGGGCTGCGAGTTGGAGAACCGCTGTCGATAGCCTCGTTGTCAATAGGCGCCCGCACCGGTTCCGTGTGGGGTTTGGAGGCAGGGCATACTAGGATAACATACCAGCCACGCTCTTCTCTCCGCGTTTGCTTGCGGGGGGCGGGAAAAAAAAACATCCTGGTCGACCACGCCGCCGATTCCTGCTTGTGGATGGCGGGGAAGTTTGCTCCTGGTTAAAAACCTCATCCTGTCCGCTCGTTTTCTCTCCATCTCGAAAGTAGACCCGCCGCCCGCCCCGGTATCGACATGGAGACGAGATGGCTCCCGAGAAGACTCCCGTCTCGCAGGTTACTTGCCTGGTATGCACTGCTGCAGTCACAACATGTTTTGTTGCAACCCGTATTGATAGTTTGGTAGAATTGTCGCAAGAGACACTCCAAGTGTAGCTGGCCTGCTGCCGTCGCAGAGCCAGAGCCGTCGTGCCATCGCTGCATCGCGCTGGGAGAGACGTGTGTACCCGGCGACAACACGCGATTCAAACACCACTCGAATGAGTACGGTGCACACCGGTTCCGCTCGTAGACCTGCACTGGGACCTGGGTTTCTGACATGACACCACAGACTCTGTCCTTCCGACCGCCAGCCCTGGGTCAAATACCCAAGTCGAGGTGGGCGTTATTACATCTTCCCCGTCCTCCTCCCAGCCTGACACCCCACAGTCCGCTTCATCGACGAGACATCCGATCTCGAGGCCATATACAATGCAGACGGAAAACCCCCATCCGCACTGCGGTTCGCCGTCGACTCCCCCACGGGCCTGTCCCACGACACCCACAGCAGCGCCCCGACTCCGCAGCCGCGGGAACCCACGCGCGAGCGGACGTTCCCCGACCGCGTCAGGAGAGACATGACGCGGAGCACCTCGCCGTTTCTGGACGAGAGGACCCTGTCGACTCTGCCCGCCGGGTCGCGGCTGGGACTGCACAGCGAGGCGGAATCCTACGAGGGCGCCTGCTTCCCGCTGCAGAGCATCCACGAGGCCCGGCTGATGAAGTACTACCTCGAGTACATGTGCACCTGGGTACGTAACGCGCATCTTTGGTGTCTCGGGAGTGTACAAGGCGCCTGGACTAACACGGCGAGTTTGATCTCTGCGATGCCTCGCGGCATTTTGCTCTCGAGGTGCCCCGGAGAGCCATGACGAGCCCGACGCTGCTCAACGCCATCTTTGCCCTCTCGAGTCGACACTTGAGCATGCGCGAGCAGTTTGACGAGTATGCGTCGACGCGCTACCACCAGAACTGCCTGCGCCAGCTGTCCAGCATCTCCAACGACTCGTCCTCGCTCAACAACGACGACCTGCTCGCAGCCACCATCCTACTACGGACCCTAGAAGAGCTAGACGGTAAGACACCGCAACCAGTCCACTTCTAATCATACCTGGCTTTAACTAACACGGTCAACGCAACCAGTCCCGCTGCTTGGCACCGACCACGAGGGCCACCTTCTCGGCATCCAAGTCTTTATGAACGCGCAGGACTCATCAGCCGTGGCCACGGGAATGAGAAAAGCGGCCTTTTGGATCGGCCTGCGCCAGGAGGTGACCATGGCCTTTGCCAGCCAGCGCTCCATCAACATCTCGCTCAGCCACCCGTTCATCGACCAGTCGTTTGCCGACGCGAGCGACGACGTGTGGGCCAACCGCATCATCGTGCACTGCGCCAACGTCATCGAATTCTGCTTTGGCGACGGCGACCAAAAGGCTAGCGAGTATCAGGCGCTGAGGGAGTACGACCACGGCTGGCTGCGCTCGCGACCGGCGTCGTTCCTCCCTCTAGTCTACGGGCCAGCAGATCCCAGTTCCGGACACCAGTTTCCCCAGATTGTCTACATGAACCACGCCGTCGGTGAGTATTTCGCTCAGTAACCAAAAACCAGAAATAGAGCTGAACGAGTCTCCTAACGCCTTTTAGTCATCGGTGTTGCTCACGGCATCCTAGCACGGGCCCTTCTCCTCTGCTACGACCCGACTCTGCCCAAGCTAGGGCCCGCGCGCATGATCACGCAGCACAGGCGCGAGGAAGAAGTGCAAGACGAGATTAGGCAGCTGTGCGGGATTGCGCTGTCTAACAGAGGGACCATCCCGGCTATATTCACCGCGTCTTTAGGCATTGCATCCTGCGGAGATCGGTTCAGCCGCGACGACGAGCGGACGGCGTTGCTCGATGTGCTCATCAAGACGGAGACGGATCACTTCTGGCCGACGGCGGGCGCCCAGAGCAGTTTGAAAAGAGCCTGGGGCTGGGAATAGGGTTGAGCCTGTAGACGAGTTAATGTTAGTGGGATAGCTATAGACATGACGTTTCCAAAAGCAAGGTGCCTTGCTTTAGTCTAGCGGTCTATGAACAGTTGGAGTCGGGACTAGGAGCAAAGATGGACACCCCTCAGGAGGCAAAGCGACTTCTTAATATCAAGTTTCAACCCAATCACGCCCGTTGGAGATAACAACCCTTGCCTGTCCCCAACTCCTTCCATGGGTCACACCACAAGCGAGCCACTCCCCACCGAAAGGCCCGCGGCATGGTTGCAGTGAAGCGGAGCGATCATCGCCCGAGTGGAGAGTTGAGACACAAAGCGCCCTTGGAGTCAAGGAAGAGCTAGACGGGAGAGGGGCCGAAAAAGGCCCCGCGCAGGAGGAATTTCCCCCGTATTTTTAAGTCGGAAAAGTGCTCCGGTGAGGGGAAAGCCTCCGCCGGGCAGAATATCCCCAAGCTCCGGGACTCTAGCCTCGTGTTCTGCAATAGGTAAAGCTTCCCGCTGCGAGACGCCGCTCAAGTGGAGGACTCAGACCGCAACCACTAACAACCCGCGCAACGAGCAAAATCGTCCTGCGCATCTTGCTCCTCGGTAACCGCATAGCGTCGAAAGTGTAGGCGTAGAGAGATGCTTCTCCCCGGAATTCGCATGCCGACCGTTTCCCCAGCCGTTCTGTCGTCTCGGGCTATAAAACGCCATTCCAACCATGAACATACTCTCAGGTCTCCATCTCCTCTGCCTGCAAACCATACACCCAATTGCATCTCTTCCACACAGAAATGGCTCCTCGAAAACTCAAGATTGGCGTCGCGGGCCTGGGTCGCATGGGAAAGCGCCACGCCCTCAACTTCTTCGAGCAGGTGCCTCGCGCTGAACTTGTCGCCGTCTCTTCGCCAGACCCTGCAGAGAGGCAATGGGCCGAGGAGAATCTAAAAGAGTCGGGAGTAAGCGTGTACGAGGACTACGACGATATGATCCGGCACGAGGGCCTTGAGGCGGTTTGCGTCGCGTCAGCAACCGTTGTGCACGCTGCTCAGACCATTGCCGCCATCAAAGCCGGCAAGCACGTTTTGTGCGAGAAGCCGCTAGCAACAACCGCCGAAGTTGTAAGTTGACAGAGAGAACCTTGCCCTCCATGATTCATCTAACCCACCACAGTCTCAAACCGTTGTCGATGCGGCAGCAACCCGCCCAGAGCTCAAGGTCATGTGCGGCTTCTCAAGGCGCTTCGACGAGAGCTACCGAGATGCCCACGAAAAGATGAAGGCGGGCCTCATCGGCCGACCGTCAGTGCTAAGGAGTCAAACCTGCGATGTCCTCGATCCGTCTGGGTTTTTCGTCGCCTACGCCGAGTTTAGCGGCGGCATCTTTGTCGACTGCTCGATCCACGACATCGACCTCGCGCTGTGGTTCTTTGGCGACGACGGCGAGAGCAGGGTCAAGTCTGTTTCCGCAATTGGCATCACGGCTGTTGAGCCCGCTTTGAAGAAGCACAACGACTGCGATAACGCCATTGGTCTCATCGAGTTTACAGACGGTCGCATCGTTCACCTTTACTGCTCGCGCATGATGGCCGCCGGCCAAGAGGACTCAACCGAGATTATCGGCACCAAGGGCAAGTTGAGCGTCAACCTCGTGCCGACATCCAACTTGGTGCGCATCTACCAGCCCGGCGGAATCAGGCACGAGCTGCCCCAGAACTACTGGGGGCGCTTCAAGAATGCCTTCAAGCAGGAAGCCATTGAGTTTACGGGCTGCTGTTTGGATGATGTCGAAGTCCCGGTCAAGCTTGCCTCGGCTGTGGCGGCGGTCAAGATTGGCTCTGCGCTACAAGAGTCGATGATTACGGGGAATAAGATTTGGTTTGATGAGAACGGTGAGAAGACGGACAGATCACGGCTGTGATGAGATTGTACGCTCACGAGGTTATGACTTGCATCCCTTTGAGTATCGGAAAGCGACACTAGAGTCATGGGCAGGGATTCAATCCAAGTAGAGAGAAGTCAACGAATCGTATGTACGAGCCTCATGCGTCCAGTACGTCATCGGACCAAACTGAGAGTTTAATGCTAAAAAAGGATATTCGTGCCTTGCAGACCAACCATGACGCATGCTCCTCCCTCAGTCAAATAAAGATACTGTAAACTATACTCGGAGAGTAATACTGATTTCTTCTACCTCACTCTCACGGCCCTTTCCACTGTTGATCATGATGTAACCAAGCGATTCTCTTCGGCATCAATTATATGCCTCATTTAGGTCAAAAATACTCGTGGCACTCATCTCAGATTGCCTGCGCTATCATTTGGGCAAGTTTCCGCGTTGCGCAGCTTCTATTTTCTGAGAGTACTTGCGCGCGCTGCTCATCCCTAGATTCCAATATTCTGCCACCACCTCGAGCGCCGACCCACCGTCCTTCCCAGCTGGCAACGTTCTCAGCATCGCTTCAATTATCTAGCCGCAACTACGCAATATCTAGATAGTCCCTGATCTTGGTGAACCGTGGGATTGGGGAATTCGGTCACAGGCCTAGGGTGATCGAGTTCTTATGACGCCATACGCTTTGCCATAGACGAAGCATGCTGCATGAATATAGTAGAACTGCAGCTGGAACGGCGATAAAACAGCAGCCCGCCACCTAAATTTAGTGTATGAGTATCAATGTTAAGACTTTTACAAGTATGGTAAGTCACTACTTGATCTATCTTCCTCTGTCCATCTCGAACAATCCGAGTAAGATCTCAAATGAAGACAACGTAGCCATCAATCCAGAAGTAGATGCCCCCATTCCACCAAGGCTACTGCAGTCTGCCAAATGACAAGTTGGTTCCAACACGGGACTCTTTGCTCGGTGCGAGTTGTATATGTCAGAAGCTCACAGATCAACATGACAGAGTTGAGACGCATCCAACCCGAATGAGAAAGACGCTCTACTGCATACCCACAACAACCGCTGCGATGTCGAGTATCAAAACCTTGTACCCAGCAATCCTAATCATTGTAAAGGGCACGAGGCTCATCGATGACAGCACTGGCCAAGAAAATGAGCCCACAACCGCAGCACTCATAACGGCGCCCTTGAATCGGTCATGACTAGCATCCCGACGCGGCCTCGCGAGTTTTCCACTCCAACCTACTATTGTTGGCTTGAAATATGTGACATCCTCCGATACGTATTGTCAGGCAATGCACCGCCAATGAACTAACCAAGTGATATGTCTTCTTGGATCGACACCCACTGAAGTGGATCGCTGGACCAGAATGGGTTCCTTCTTCTTTAGCCCGCTAGGTAGACGAGATAGCTGAGTGAGACGCACTAAGGCAAACATTCACTTTCAAGCCTGGAGTCTTGCCACGCTTAAACAGCTCTACTTCCCACCTAGAGGGTAGTGGAAAACTTTGCTGTTTAAGATGACTATAACTAAGAGACGCTTCAAGTCCGCAGTGAAGTATTAGCGATCACTTGCTCACCTCCAGTCAGGCTGTATGGAATCATGGGCGACACTATTTCTACCGAGCAGGAGCCTAATGACGACACTACCTGTGTCACACTTTGTCCACCCATCTTGACCCTTTTTACTCCGTTATTACGAAGTAGCTTACTTTACAGGCTCACAATACCGGGGCAGCATACCACCTTCTTGGAAACAACTGTCAAGACTTTTCGACGATATTCATGCTGCTCATGATGTCAAATAACTGGGGCAATTCGAAGCGTTTGAAGGACTAGTTTTTTCCCAGCCAATTCGCGACTGAGTGGAAGCATTCAAAAAACTCATGGGCACTGGGAGCACAAAACCGACAGAAGCACATCGTACGAGATTACTTGAACGTGCGAAACGTTTTTGCGAGCATGGACGATCGGCCCAAGTTGTGCAAGATGACTCCAGAAGATTCGAAGCAATTTTGGGATAATTTTCCAATCGATGGGCTATCGCATTGGGACGAGGGCCACGAAGCATTGAGTCGCAATCTAGGCTACGTCCCTATGGCGATGGAACTCGCGGCAGCCTATACAACCAAAACCGGCCTGTCTATCCCAGGTTACATGAAGCTACTGGAAGCCACAGAGGCAAAGGCCGCGATGAAGGACGTTCAAACAGGAGACGTCCACTCAACGCAGCTGGAAGCAGCGGCCAAAGCATGGTCGGTGTCATTCCATTACATCCTGAAGAACGACACGGCCGCCTTTGATGTATTGTCGTTCTTGTCATGTCCTAACCCAATGGGGGTGTCAACCTCGCTATTGCCGCAGTCCGCATTGTTACAGGTTGGAATCGACACACTGGTCAGTTTTCGCTTGACGTGGCTTGATCCAGGGAAGAGCTACCTCAGCATGTACGATGCAACACACACGTTGACCAAGAACGGGATTCGGAAGATAGGAGAGGATTTCGAAGAGAAGTTGGCAGAAAAGGCGATTCAGCACATTTCACACATAAAATTGGCCGATGACGACGCAAGTCGGGTCCTGTGGACGGACTGCAACTACAAAACGCATTTACTCTCGATCATTTCAAACTGGCAGAGATGTCACAACCAGGAAACTGAGGAGGCATCTGGTGTCGAATTTTGGATCGGTCAGCAATTTATCAAGGATGGCAGTGTCGAGTCGGCCATCCAGCATTTTGAATATGTGTCCGATCCTTGGAATCGACGACCAGTAACCCGCCCGCAACTCGAATTGCAACACAAAGCAGAGCTCGAGCTCGCCAAGGCCTATCTCGTCAAAAACAGACCTGAAATGGCCATCGAAAGGCTCTATGGAGTCCAGCAGCTCCGGCAAATCTTGGCTCAAAAGCCTATCAAACACAAAGCGAATCAAATCCCACGACAAAAAGCATCGATGCTTGTGCTCGAGCTTGGACGCGAGCTGGTAACCGCATATAAAGCCAAGCGTGACAACCTGAGAGCACTTGAGGTGCTTCAGAAACTTGAGGGCGTAGAGCCCGAGGGAGCTGCTGGTGAAAGCCACCAGAACTGGGAGATATATCTCAGACGGGAGCTGGTGAACGCTTACTTGAGTAAACACAGCCCCAAGAAAGTAATCCGGTGCATCGAGGGGATTCTTGGCGTCGAGAACGATCCTGAACAGCTCGCGTCACAGACAGATTTAGCAGTCCAGCTTGTAGTACTCTACAGATCCAACCGGTACCCCCGCAAGGCGACTGAACTGCTCGACAAGCTCGATGCTGAATTCTCCAGGCTCGAGAGGGTGGCTTTGACCAAGCGGCAAATCGACAGACGGTCATGTCAGATTTCAGATACCTGTATGACGCGGACGGCAATCGTATGCACGACGTGGATTGAAGTGGCAATGGAGCTATCAGGGCTGAATTTGCGTCTTTTCCTGGGTTGACGCCTTTCATTTCATCACATGTAGTGGGAGATTAGGAGTCGCTGAGATGGGCCGTAGCAAGAGGCAAATGAAAGAAATACACGTAGGGTAGGTGGCGAATAATTTGTTAAGATTGGGTATGAACCTTCTCTTTCTTTCTAAAGATAGGCAGCTTAGTTATTGGGTTTCATTCTTCTTTGTCCTTTTCAGCATACTATTGCTTTTACCAATACTGTGCAATGCATATTTATTGCCCGAATTCCTCCTTCAATCTGCGCATTCCCACCGTTTCAAGGTGATTAAGTCCCGAGGCCGAGCTACCGGAGCCATATCAGTCTCTCTTGATTGCTCCAGTGAAGTGATTCAATGAAGCGTTTGATTGGCCCCTCATGTGGCGGCACAATCCGAATTGGCATAAACTCCTGATACACTGACGTCTAGAAAACGCCTCTCGAGAAAAGAAGGGGCTAGAGGAACCTGGAGTAGGTACTAGTGGTAGAATGGTAAGGCAGACGAGCAACAGCTAGTTGGAAGAAACTTCGAGCAGGGCAACCTGGCTGATTGAGCTGTGCACTTATTAAAGTCTCGTTACATCATCTGTCATTGCAGATGGCACATGTCATTAATGTATAATATTATCCGACATTAAGAATCTCTTTGCAAAATCCTGATCACATGAGGATCCGCAGCAGCACTCGCAATATCTTGAAAAGTCTTATCTGGAAACGCCTCATAGTAGAAAGACACAATGCCTAGTACTACGGCAGCAAAGGCAATCAAGTTCGCCAGAGCGTAGGGAATGAACAGGGACGTGGCGAGGTACCCGTACCGGTTGACGTCGTTCCAGCGGGTGACTTCCCGGGTGGAGTTGTCTCTGAGCGAGGACGTTGGTTGGTCAGCAATATCAGAAGAAAGTACGATAACTTACGTCAAAAGTCTGTTGTACAGCAATGTCACGGTGGTGTTAAAGCTCAACTCCTCAATCAGCACTGCCAGCGTCCGGTTCTTAGCAAGTGCTTTGTCCTGCAGCCGCTGTCTCGACAGGCTCTTTTCGTTGTCAGATGCATATAGACCGTAAATGGCGTTGAAGTCGAAAAAGACGTCCAAGTCGACGCTGCCCAAGACGCTGGTCTGTCGTATCGGCGATTCAATGGCCCCAAACTGCGCGGCACGACCCAGTCCCGAGTTGTCGTTGGTACCGGAGATGTTTCCCTGCTTGAACCAGGCAAAAGAACCCACCAGATGGTCTGTAAGCGCCCACATAAAGGCGGCGTAGGCGTGGCTCGCCATGTCCGAGACGTCGCCTGGCCTGTCGCGAGGGAAGCCCACCGTCTCGCCCACCTTGTACGAGCCCGTGAGGTTCTGCACGCCGCGATCCCATTCGAACCGCAAGTCATACGTCGCGTTGTGCAGGCGGCAGACCTGCCATGCGCGGGTGCGGACGCGGCCTCTCTTGCTGTCGAGGACGTACTGCTGAAACGTCATCCACAGCTCGTTGGCCGCGTTGGAAGGCCCCTGATAACGCGGCTCGGAGAGAGCAACCAGGTCACCGGTGCTGTTGAAAGCCGGGACAAAGCCAAAGTAGGCGCTGTCGACTTGGCGCGCCGTGCCTTTAGGGACGGCCATGTGCTGTCGAAGGAGCCGGTCCATGAGGGCAACGGTCGTCGCGTTTGCGTCTTTGCATTGCACAATGGGGCCGTAGAAGTCGATGGAGTAGGCCGAATGGTTGGAGGGCGCGGCGATGGGAAGAATCTCGCCCCGCGAAGCCGCGGCGCTGGCGAGCAGCGTGAGGATCGTGCGAGGGCCTGTGAAGATCCTGCTGGTGTCGTCCTTGAACTTTGTGGTGCTGCTGTTCATGGGCGGCGAGTAGGCGAATTCGCTCCCGGCGCTGCTGTTCGCAATGGCCAAGTAAGGCACCTGTTCTTTGGCCGTCACCACCTCGCCGCTCGGATACACGAAGAGAGTGGCTGGCGTAAAGAACGGAGGGAGGATGAGGCACCTTGGTGGGCTCATCTCATCAGTCGGCTTGCTCCCGTCTGTCCGTGTAGCTATCCTCCCAACTATCCGTACTTACCACGCAAAGAAGCCCATGACGGCCCCCAACTTGAAGTTTTTGAACATTTTCGGGCTCAAAAGCGCGAATGGAGAAGTCTCAACGCTGAAAGCCTTGTTTAGGCCTTGCACCGTCCACGTGTTGCTGGAATAGACGGCTCGCCAGAGCCACTGCGTGTAGGATTTCCAGACGCTCGACGTGAGAGCCAACTGGGCCAGGAAAGCGCAGGCTGTGCCGACGCTGAAGGTGTCGGCAGTGGTGAGCCCTTGGATCACACAGATAAGCCATGTACGTACCGAAGCTTCTCCTCCTGGCGGTACGAGTCGCCAACAATTTGCCCATTGAGGCTCGGGTAAAAGACGCAATGGCACAGGCTCAAGCCGAAGCCGACGAGAAAAAAGACGACCATCAGGGCCGGGGACTTCCAGCGCTGGTAAGTTCGCGGCCTCCATGAGGCAATGGAAGAGCCAGGGCCGAGACTTGACGCTGGCCTCTCGTTGGGATGGTGCGACAGCAGAGCTTGATGAAGGGTCGGGCTGGATGTAGGTCTCAACGGCGCACTCATGGCCGGTCTGGCTGGCTCGAAGTCGTACGCGATGCCAAGGTGATCAGGTGTGCTCTGCCTCGGTCCGATCTCAGTGAGGCCAATTACTTCGGCTTCATCAGGAGGACTAGGAATGACATGGACGATAGTAGCCATCTCACACTATTAGGCTAGATATCACTACAGCTAGCACGGCGAGTAAATGCGGCGGCGTTCCGGGTTCCACAAATGGGGAAGAGCTGTTGCTTGGGGACGTGGTCATTGGAAAGACGGTGTGATACGATCTGAGGTCGCTCATGGCAGAAATAAGACTCGGCTTATGTATTGATGATCATCCCGTCCATGTGTTGTCGCAGCCGTCGCACCCTCGGTAGCCAAAGGAGGGAGGATGCAACCCAACTATTGAAGGTAGAGACGCCAGCCACCGTCACCTAGCGTCTTCAAACGCTCTGAATGATGGCCGTCGTGGCACTGCTTCATCCTCCCAATGGCACAGCCACCGGCTGAGCCTGCTAAGCGAGACGGAGTGGTGGCATGTAAAGCCTGAACGTGGTCTTTTGCTGCAGTGCCAAGTCCAATAATGGCGTACGCTTGCCCAATCCGAAGCCTGGTGGTACCACTTCTTGCAAGAAGGGTGCGCCCTGAAGACCTAGCTGAGCCCCCAGCCTTATCCTTCCGCCTATTATCTGCTGTACAGGACCCTTGCAGTTGCGGGATTTACCAGAGGCGAAGCCAGAATAAAATAAGCTTAAACGAGGAGATGTTTAATAGGCCAGCCGACTATCTTTTGGTGTAATTCACTGGATCAAGACATGGACAAGGCAATCCTTGTCAACGCGCCAGTCAAGGAGTTTACCCTAGGTAGGCCACCATATTTCGAGAAAGTCTCCGGTGAGTCTCCTCACAGATGATGCAGTGCATCAAGCTCCGGCCACCCACGTCTTCAAGAACCAAGGGATAGCCCATCTCATTAGTATTGTGATGCACCTAGGAGTGATTGACACATCTTTTAATGAGCCCTCCTACCGTATGGGCGGAAGTAGCGTAGATCAGTAGCGTTGGGAATCAACATCAGTCCTATCAATGTTGCTCCTTCGTTCTCAGTGCTTAAAACAATTTTTAGTTGATCACAATCTCTCTTTCTGTTCACGGATATTAAAGTCAAAAGGTTCCATACAGAAACATGCTTTATGATGTTAGTTTGGATTCCTCACTTCCAGCTTATTTAATTTAGTAATATGCATCGAACAGTCCAACAGAAGGAGTGTGATCCCTGTCACCCAACAGACTTAGAGTGATAGCGTTTCGTGACTGACTGTCCCCTGTTTCGTTTCCAACAACAACACAGATATCCCGCAGACCGCTCAGATCGTGCAGCCATGCTCACTCGCCCTCCCCGCGAAGTTCGTGACGCCGTATATTTGGAGCCCTGGAGGTCCTACGGTCTGCGCCAACACATCGTGCTGCACGGGCACTTCGAAGACGGGAAAATAACCGAGGCCCATTTCTGCCGCTGACGATGCGTCAAAGAGTTTCAGGTGGAGGACCAGCTTCAGCAGGACATTGAACTCTTGCGCATCCAGGAGAATGTCGCGCTCGGAGACATGATCTACAACGTCCCTTACCAGAAACGTCTTGCTTCGCCCTGGCACAACCACTGGAGATGCGGCGAGGAGATTGGCGAACAGCATGGGGAGGAGGCAGTGCTGACTGACACCACGTCGGGGAATCGATGCTGGACGGAATTCGAGAAGGACGTGCCCCTTCCACCACCCAAACCCGCGAGCAAATAGAAACGATTGTGGAAAAGGGTCGAGGAAACAGCCAAGAGGGGCCTTTCGCGGAAAACCGACGAAGAGAGTGACTGCGGCCCGGCATGTAGTCCTTACATGCCAATGCTGCTATCGTGCAGACTTTTGTATGCAAAGCGGATGCAGCCGGCACATCTCGCCCTCCGGGACTAACAGCTCTACTAGGTCAGCGGAATGTCTCAAGCCCATCTACGAGTCGACTACCCTTGTATTCGCGGATCTTCTCGCTTGGCAGGCGTTTGTCGGATTCTGCGAGCCACTTCCATGGCTGGCCAGGCTGCCAGCGTTGGAAAACCGGCCTCCGGCTTTCCTCGAATACACCAAACACGTCGAGCTTTCGCTTTCTCCGGTGTTTCCGTGGGACGTTCCCTGCACGGCACCGCAGCTCAGCGCCCATCCAGACCATCTCCACGACCCGTACGACTTTCACTGGCTCAAGCTCGATCAGCTCCAAAACCTCACCAGCGTCAAGATATGGGTTGCAGCTCGCTGCTTTACCACGTACTGGACCAGAAAGCGTGTGAATTTGTTAACGACTGAGATCGCAGGACTTGCTCAAAGCTAAGATAATATAACTACTTTGGATTACCTCCCAGTTTTGCAGCCCTCTAGGCTATATGTTACGATATTGAGTATGTGAGAATAAGGCCATGTGATCGCGGAATTCTGTTATCGTTATTGATTGAGAGACCAGGGAGATCTAGGTCTTAAACACTATAGGCGAAGCAGGCTCCATACGTAGAAAGACTGCAGACAGAAATAAGACAGAAAAACGGCCCATCACCCGATAGCAGCGTATGAGTATCAATGCTGAAGGCTTTTCCAAGTATGGCAGCTCACTACGAAGCTCGTCTTCATGCTGCTACTAAGACTTAGAATGAACCCCACTAGCATAAATACGAGTCAGCCTTGAAGCACCTAAACTAGGGTTTTAGAACAAGGAGACCCAGCTACATCGACCAGAATACCACGAGCTCGTCGTAGTCCTGCTCCGTGGGCTCTCCGGCGGGGTCTATGTGAAGGATCTCCTTTCTCAGGACAGCGGCTTGCATGAGCCACTCCTGGCCCTCGTCCGCCTTCTTGCCTCCGAGGCTTACCAAATGCTTCCCCTTTAGGAACGATGTTCGCGCAACTTGGTTTCTATACCAAGCCTTGTTGCCCCAGATTCTCAAAGCCCGATCTAAGTACTCCCTTGATTGCGACAATTAGACATTTAATACGTCCCGAGTCACGAGGAGAACTTACTGTGCCGTCTCGTGGTCACCACGCAGAATGCAGTGCCCGGCAATTTTGTGGCAAAGATCCGCTACTCTGTGGTGGTATTGCCCGAGAGTGGATTCAAGTTGAGCCAACGACGCTTCGTGGAGCTTACGGCTTTTCTCCATGAACTTATCATAAGCCTCGTCATCGCCCGTCGCCTTCGCGGCTTCAGCCTGACTGGCCTTGACATTGCCATAGCCGTGAAGAATACGACCCGTCCTGTAGTAGTTAGTGGCATGTAACCAACTATAGCTTTCCAACGTACTTGTAAGAGACCTTGTCCATCTTCCCAAAAGTCTTCTCTCTGTCGGATAGTGCTTCGGCAAAGGTCGCGTCTGCCTCGTCGAGCTGACCCTGGATCCAGTATGCCAGACCGAGGTTCGCCATAGGGAATCCGAGCATATCAACCTGGAAGTCGTTGAGGCTCCTGAATAGCGCAACGCTGTGCTTAAAGTATTCGGTTGCCAGTGCCAGTTTTCCCGTCATCATATAGGCGATGCCCATTTGGCTGTGCGCCGCTGCCAGGCGTACGTCGGGCATGTTTGCCTTCTCAGCGACCGTCTTGCGCATTTCTAGTAGGATGAGGTTGAAACGTAAGCAACCCGGTCCATCGTTGATTTCATTGGCGATGGCTCCTAGCGTGTAGTAGATGTCACTGAGGAGATGCGCGCTGTCTCCCAGCCTGTCTTCCATGGTCTTGTACAACTCGAGGGCATTCTCAAGGTAGGGCTTCCCGCGGAAGGAGAAGCCGCGTTCATGGAGATATCTAGCCGATCCTATTAGCCCCTTTACGCTTTGAAAGCTAGAGTGCAGTGATGTGTAAGCCTGGGAACTGTCACTCACGCTCCGCCTTCCTGAAAGATTTTTATGAGCACAAGATCATGCTCTTTCTTAAGCCACTCGTTTTGTAACTCTGGTAGAGCTTGTGAATATGTTCGAGGTGAGGGATGAGGTCTTCACACTGGCTCCATCGGCTGGTTGCATGCCTTTTCTCGAGAGCATCGTTGAACGGCCAGACTTGTGCGATCAACTTTATGCAGGCATATAGGTTGTCGTACAAAGCGTCCGGTGTCAAGCGGGCTCGAACTTCCTGCGCAATGATACGGTGGATCGACAACTCCTTGCTGATTTTGTTTCGCTTGATGATCGATGATGATAGAAGGGCTTCCTTCGCGTCGTCAAACGCGTCCTCGACGTCTCCAGCGACCTCCAAGTCGAAATTGTGCATGGCCTTCAAGAGGAGATGCTCTTGAATGCAGTCTGGACTGAGAATTGATATCAAGCGCAGGATGTAAAGCGTGCTAGGGCTTAAGTCGTCAAAGTTCCATGCGGTAACCAGTGTGTTTCCGTAACGATTGAGCTGTGGGTTGTTCCCCGTGCTTCTGAGGCCTCTGTACCGACTGTCCTGTTTAAACTTAACGACGAACTCGTGAATTGTCCACTGCCGACGACGTATCACACCCGCCATTTGGATGATGGCAAGAGGTAGACATCCCAGCTGGAGGGCCATTTCATGACAGGCTTGATTTTCCTCGTCCGTGTTCTCACATGCCGTGATTCGTCCAACGAACTCGGCCGCCTCCTTCTCCGGGAAGGGCTCCAGATTCAGACCGGGCATGCTAAAGGAATGATAGGACTTGGCAAAGGGGTCTCGACTGCTGACAAGGATAGATCCAGCTGCCCCACTGGGCCAGTAGTCTGACAGGGAGTCAACGTTGTCTGCGTTGTCGAAGACGAGCAACCACGGCAGCGTTGTCTGGTGAAAGAAGCGCTTAGCAATTTCGCGATTAGCAACAAGATCTGGGGCCTGATCTTGGCCAACAAGCCCAAGCTCCGGTGCAATTTTAGCATAAGAAGCTGCAAGTTGCGATGGCTCAGCTGCGTCAACCCAAAACATAGCTTGAAATAGAGGGAGCTGCTTGTAGACCCATTCGACCACGAGCTCCGTCTTGCCCACTCCTCCCATCCCACAAACTGCAAACTGGCGAGGAATCTGCGCGTTAGGAGGCAGCTCTAACGGTTTTAGGTGTTGATCAAGTTGCTGTAGTTCGTCTCCTCGGCCGAAGAAATCGGGATTTGGAGTGTATCTCGGCAAGATCCTGCATGGCAGTTCCGCGCCTACGGACTGATCCACCAGTCCACCAGCTTCAGGGCTCTTGAAAGGAGAGATTTCAAGACTTGGCCGTTGAATTACAGGATAGGATTGATCTAAAGACCTTGTTACAGAGCTGAAATCAGGTCATGAGAGGACCAGCAGATCTAGTGCTTATATCTTACTAGAGACATGGCAGAAGCTAGGAGTCGAGCGACTCGATGATGCTGCATCCGATTCGGATACAGATGGTGTGATACCATGGCGAGGAGTGGGCAGACTCAAGAGGCCCACGCTGCTTCCGGGAGTCGGAGCAAGAGAACTGAAAACGCTGGATGCCGGCGTATTCTCGCCTACGCAGGTACGATCCCTTTGTTAGAGCTCGACTTCGCCGCTTCGGGAAAACCGAGGCGAAGGCCCAAGACTCACGTTTCGCACGCCCGAACAGCCTACGGAAGAAGCCGGACACGTGTGAGACCATCCCTGAAACGACGACGAGCCTGCAAAGGTCTAGATGTTCGGCATCGGCGCATATCAGAGTTTCGCCTGTCAGACCCGTCCGAGCGAGGTTTTCGTCAACGAGCTCCAAGTCATCTATGTCAGCAAGGGTTATGCGATGGAGAAGAGAAGATGCTTTATCAGGGGGGAGTCCCGGGGTTGAACCTAGGGTGATGGTTCCATCTGACATCTGACAGGTAAAATTTCGCCCGACGCTCCCATCATCACCTGCTTGATGTACCGCAAGCCAATCCGGTACTCGCCCACAGGCGCGAACTCACCTGGGCAGTTTTGATTCTCTTGAAAATCCGAATAAACCTTGTTGGCTTACCATCGTATACCGAGAGCACGGGAACTGATAAAGCCAGCTTTTCGAACTGGACTCCGAGATCGTTGACACTGAAGCTGTCCCTTGCGCTGTTCTGCGACTTGATTGTCGCCCGGGTTTTTTTATGCAGGGCTTGTGCGATCAGAACATGCTTCTCCCACGTTTCCTGGTCGTGCCTAGCGCTGTGGGGGGTTCCCAGGAACACAATACCCAACAACCGGTTGAGGGTAGATGCAAAGTGCTCTCTGCGAAGCCGAGCGGCGTTGAGGCTCTGGCAAAACAATCATGTAATTAGTGAGCGGCAGCGTGACCGAAGAAGGGTTCCGTGCTTACCTTTTTGAGAATTAGACCACCTAGGCTATGGCATACGAAGATGATGCGATTCTACGAGGCTCTTCAGCATATAGCCCTTACGCTGAAAAGTGAGCCTAGAATACCCACGTCTGGAGAGTCTAGTTCCTTTCGCGCTAGTAAAGCATCCAGGAGGCTATTTCCAAGGTCTAGGAATGACTCCCACGTTTGGGTATCGTACAACTTCTCTGAGTAGTTGTAGTAGTAAGTGCAGGCACTTGAGACCGCTCCGTGATCTCCCTTGACTGCTGTGAGGACACCCTCGACGCCCCACTCGGTCACAGGTGCTGAGCCTGGAGCTGGGATCACGATGATGCTGCGCGAAGGTGGCTGGTGTCAGTCGATCGAGACCACGAGAACCCAAGCGGGCCACAGTAAGACTAGCTCACTCAACAGTTATTCCCGGAGCTGTCGTGAAGATGTGTTTGCTTGTTAGACAGAGGTTGATGTTTGGCGTGATATCTGGAGGCATTGTCTTCTGTGATACCGGGCACTGCTCATCCTAGAGCTTCACAGGTGTCAAAGAAGAAGAGAGAGAGATCGATAGCCTCTTCCCATCCACGCAAGAAGGAAGGCGGGCTTGAAAGTCGCGGACGATCATCCGGTCAATAAATATTCTTATCACGTCACCCAATCCAATCTCTACGGACACACCCCATCCGTCGTATCCCCGCCGGTATCCTCATCAGCGTCAATAGACTCCTCGCCCAATCCTCTTTGACTCTTTTTGTCCCTCCATGCCATCAGCACCGTTACTATTTAGACTGCTGAGACCCCAGCATTATGGACGGAGGTGGACGCCTCTTGTAGGAGCACACATGGAGATCGAGCTCGATTCTTTTTTCATCACTCAACCGAGAGGTGCACTTTCTTGAACCGCACGACGCTCGCTTATTCGAAGCCAATCGGACTCTCCGTTCCACCAAAATGGCGCCTGTGGTCCCCCCCGACCATGCATCGCTGGACATCAACTCCAGGTCGGAGGAGACGGTGCAGAGCACCATGACCTTTCTCAAAAGAGATGGCTTGTGGGCGAAGGAGAAACCATACAGGATGCGATACGAACCGACCGGGAGTATCCCACGAACGAATGTCAAGTTGGAGGCCCTACCGGTCACCCTGCGCGATATGCGCCCGGGGCCAGCAGCCAACCGCGCGAGAGCATCGACGTTCGCGTATTAGTCATGTACGCAGATATCGAGTACCCTGTGGAATTGGAGTGGTTCACCTAGTGGTTGCGGAGGAGGGGAGGGAAGTCTTAGGTTTTATAGTCCGAAAGGCATGTCACGACGAGAGTCAGTCCTGAAGTTCAAATCAATTTGTTACTCCTGCTACAAGCTCCAGCTGCTTTGCTGTGATTCAGACAAGAAACGAGACTGCTATTTGAAATCGGACGACACAAGCAGTTCCCGGCACAAATCTGAAGCCACCAACGTTGACCGATGCCCACATTCTCTTGCCACTACCCTCCATGTTGCCTATTGTCGTGTGATTGCCATTGATGAGCAAGACTAGCCCGAAGGCGTCTCGCCGTCTGTCGTGGAAGGCAGAGCTTCGTGCTTGTTGGTGGGCTCGGGAGTCTGGATTGGCTCCTTATCTCGGGGCTTGCTCACCGTGTCGCCGCTCCCGTAAAGAAGCGTGCCAGCAGGGCAGCCGTGTGAGGTGCCTTTACTGGCCACATTGGATGGGGGCCACTCGGACTTCCAAGGTTGGTTCTGCGAGGGTGAAGGCATGTTTGCGGGTTGAGCCGAGAGGAGCAAGAGGCGCGTAGCCAAAGGATGCGAGTTGTACCGTGGATAGGGGAGCTGGCCTCAGTTATTACGGGAGCCAGTCCAAGGTGTTTTGTTAGATACCCTGAGCATGAAGCCGGAGAGACATCCTGATGGCTTCTGGTCTGACCAAGCCCGGCATGTCGACACCTCCTGTCCACAGCTTCTCGTACTCCCACACGCATTCAATCTCACCAAGGTTACACAATGGGCATGTTGCGGATTTGGCCCCCTGGACATACATGCACTTCGTATGCGTACTCCCTTGACCGAAGATGCACTTTACCTGACCGAAGATGCACCTTTCCTGATATATTGCACTAGTACCAGCCCCAGAAGTACGCGGAAGCCCTGGTTACACTAAATTGAATGTCCTAATTGTATTAAATTAAGGACCCTAATTATACTAAAGTAAAAACCTTAGCCTAATTAAATGAATTAGGGATCTTAGCCTAATTAAATAAAATAACCTAACCTAATTATATTAAATTAAAGACCCTAATTATACTAGATTAAAAGCTCTAATCGTAATAAAGAAAGATACTCGTGACTTTATTCGCACCGCCCCCGGTGCAGGTACGGGTCGCCACCGGAAGGTGCATGCTGACTAACCAGTTCCCTCCCCCGGCAATTGACTTGCCTGTTACCTCGTCCGTTCACATTCGCTTCGAAGCTCCGCGTCATGCCGCCGAGTTTCCTCTCCACAAGCTTTTTCTACACATTCGCATCTTTCCGCCGCTGTTCTGTCTTTCCAACAAGGAGCACATTTACTACCTTGCGTATCGGCCCTTCTCTCTCTTGTCCTCGCTCGCTCCGCCCGCCGTTACAGCACCTCGCCCAGCCTTTCGACATGGAGGGGCCATCCACAGACCTCGCTCTTGTGGTCAACAGTGTGCCCTATCAGCTGGTCAACAGTGTGCCCTACCAGCTGGTCAACCATGTGCGTATCCTACGCCATCGTCTCTCATACTGCTGCTAACATTCACATTCATTGACACAGGGGTGACACCATCGATGGCTGCTCCGGAGCCCCGATCACTGCACGTCGCGCCTCTCCCTTTATCCTTTACAACACCTAGAGGACTTCCGTTCTCGCGTTCTGGAGCCCGAGATTTCTTGTCAGACCGACTTCCTGCGACTGATCGTCTTCTACGGCGCCGACGAATCCGCCGTGGATTTTCGGCCTTCGGCTGTTCAACTGCTCAAAGAAACCTGGAAGGCGGATTGGGAGTTCGCCAAGTCCACCAACGCATCCGTCTTTGATTATGGCCTCTAAGTCGGCTTCCAAGGGCGTATCTTCCAGCCTTGGAGAATCTACCACGACGAGAACCTGACCATGACTGTCACTTACCAACCTCATGAAGGGTGAGTCCTGCCGGACCATGTATCTCAAAGCTCCCGATGCTGACGTGTGACATTGTCAAGACGGCTAATCGAGCTAGACAACACCCTAGCCGGGGCTAGCTCCCTCCGTATCGTTGTGCCACCGCAGTCCTACTCCCGCTCTACGGCCACTCCAGACAAGCCGCTGAAGGGGGTCACCATCGCCGTCAAAGACATATTCGACATCGAAGGGAGCAAGACGACGCTCTGTAATCGTGCCTGGGCAGAGTACCATGCACCCAAGACGGACACTGCGCCCTGTGTCAAGCGTCTTCAGGACCTAGGGGCATGGGTCGTGGGCAAGACTCGGCTCAACGCCATGGTTGTTCGGGAGGAGACTATGGAATGCGTGGAATGGCTCGCGCCGTATAATCCTCGTGGAGATGGCTACCAGACTTCGTCCGGGAGTAGCAGCGGAAGCTGCGCAGCTCTTGGAGCCTATCCCTGGGTCGACTTTGCCATCGGTTCAGACAGTGAGTGCCCGTCTAGCCCATACGTCTACACCTGACTAACACGGAGGGTAATCTATAGCCAACGGAAGCTGCCGAAAGCCTGCTTATTAGAATAGGTGCTTTGCTATCAGGCCGACACACGGCGTTCTCGACACTCAGGGTGTAGCGTCCTTCTGCCCGTACTTACATTCACCACTCATCTCTTGCCCGACGGACTGACGAATCTTTACCAGGTACTTCGATGTCCCATCCTTCTTTGGCCGTGACATATCACGCTTCCGTCAGTTCGCCGACCTGTGGTACGGAGACTCGGATAAACTTATTAGGGACTGCAAGTTTGGGTCGGTATGTAGCTCCACTCTATCCCGAACCATTCGCGGAGCACTGCTAACGGTATTGGTCCTAAAGGGAAGAACTAGGATATTATATCCTGCCGACTACCTACCAACATCCAACGAAGCTCAGATGAAGCTCATCGACTCATTTGTCCAAGACCTAGAGTCCGTGCTCGATACGAAGCGATCAACAATCTCACTGGCGGAGCTGTGGCGGGAATCGTCTCCCGAGTCCGTGACCGAGAAGGACCTTTCAGAGTATCTCAAGACGGCACGTTCTCTGCCTGTTCCCTTTGCCGACTGATCTCCGCTGATGTCCCAGCCAGGCCGGAACTCTACCCTACTACAAGGATGCAATTCAGATCGTGAAGGAATTCTACGACGGTTACACGAAAGAGTTCGGAAAGACTCCGTTCGTGCATCGAGCTCTACGCTGGCGATGGTAAGAATGCAGCCCGATGCGACGTATATCGCGATACTAATGTTTTTTTCTCAAATACAGGGAAACGGCAGACACAGTGACCCCAGAAGAGCGAGACGAGGGATGGCAGCGGATTTACACGTACAGAAAGTGGCTACTGGACAACATCTTCACCGAGGGGTTCATTCTTGTTCTCCCCATCGATGAGGGCAGACCGAACTACCGTGACACACCCCCACCGTGAGTCAGATCATTAAAAAGGACACAGCGTCTGCCTTGCAGCTTCTGGTTATTCATGCTAACTTGCACCTCCCTACTAGCGCATTTGGTCTTCTCAGTGGATACTCATCTCTCTACGTATCCCCAATCGCCGGAACCCCTGAAGTCACCGCACCAAGTGAGTAGCTTTTGCTGGGCTCATGCAACATGATACTAACGGACTGCGTACTTAGTCGGCGAGATCTTGTACGACTCGGAGATCACGCACCGCAAGGAACCATTCCCCATCAGCGTCAGCGTGGCAGCGCCACCCGGTGAGTTGGAGATTGCTCAAGTTGATGTAGTGCGAATCGAGGTTAACAACTGACTTTTCTATTATGGCAGGCACCGATCTGGCTCTCATCGATCTCATCCACCAGACTCTCGACAAGGGCGGGAAACCTATTCGTCTTAACACGGGACGTTCTATCCTATAACGAAACAGTATTCTCTTGCCGACGTTCCAGTGAGGCCTTGCTCAGATACCATCTTATTCTCCCCTCTCACTGTTGCTGCTCAACGCAGGAGTTCTCGGAGGCGGTAACGGGGCCCACCGAGATGCCATAGTAGAAAGGAGAAAGCGATAACGACAGCGGCAGTAGGCGCGTAGATCCAGAGACTTAGCTCGCCCTGACCAAATGCAGAAAAGTTCATGCCAAATGCCGAGCACGTGAATGTTAGAGGCAGGAAGATGGTGGCTAGCAGCGTCAGACGCTCGACACGCTCGGCATTAGCTACGGCCTTGACCGACTCCTGGAAGGTGGCGTTGTTGGCTAGTGACTGCATGCTGTTTTGTAGGCTATCGGAAAGACTCTCAGCCCGCTGGTGCAGGTAAGCAAAGTCTCGATAGAGCATGGCGGTGAACCGCGCCGCCTCGTGACCTTGTGGCGTGGCAGCCGGCGCTCGCGGCCAGTTGAGCTCGTCGCGACTGCGTAGCAGTAGCAAGGTCTGAGCGATGCGTGTCGTGTGTTCGTCGACGATCTTTTTGTAGTAGCGAAGATCAAGCATTGGGTCGCCGTCGAAAGGCCCGCGCAGTGTCGGCTCCATTTCACGGTCCAGCAGCGACTGCATAAGATTCAGAAACTGCTGCTCCGCCGCGGCCGAGACTCGGAATACGTCGCCCAGCGCGTACATGGCGTCCTGCTGCGCGATTTCAGGGACGAGGAATCGTGCGTACTGGAAGGGCAGTAGGCAGGCGTTCTGGTTCGCCTCCCACTGGCGCTGTCCCGGGCCGGGAGCGCCAACTGCGTCGACGGCGTCAAGTGCATCCATTCCTGGGGGTTATCCCAGGGTCCAGGGTAGGTCCGAGTCCACCGAATAGATCGAACGCAGTGGGGATATGTCCGCGAATATACCTCTACAGTCGGTGACTGGATCTAGCGCTCGTGCTTCGTCGATAAGCATACTGCAAACTATCTGCTAAGCTTTATTCCCACATATGCGGGCACCTGGCGCTTCGCCGAAAAGTCGGGTGACCGACATGGTCCACGTGGGTTCCTGCGAGTTGTCAATACGTACGAGAAACTAGGGTCCTGGTGGGTAACAACAATCCCCAGTCCCATCTTGAGGAGTATTACGTGAGTAGCAGAGTCAATCTTTATTCATTACGAAATCACAGATTGGAAAAGAGGAAACCATTATTAAGGCCCCGTGGTCACTTAGATACAGTCTGGGGAGAAAACTGGCGACAGTGGGAGAACCCCATGGAGAATCCTTACCATGAAGTGACACCTTCACAATCCCCACTATGTGATATGTGACCGTCTTCAAGTTGGCGTGAAGACCAGGAGGTTAACCGAGGTTAATGGGGTATACAATGCACTGGGGAAGGATGGAATTCGATAGTCTTTCGGAAGGCAAAGCCCAGCTGACCTAGCTCAGGGAATGGTGCGAGTAACCGCCAGCGGTAACATAATTGTCGGGCAAGTTCCAGTAGACCTTGTCGTCAGAGGTAAGATGATAGGAAGTAACCTTCCGAACAATGACCGACAGGGTGATAGGGTGATGGTAGTCGCGGTTCATGGGAGAAATACGATGTTGGTTTGGGCACAGCGTATTCCTGGTCAGTTCGGAACAAGGTTGGCTTTGTTGCCGATGGGTATGCACCAGTTGCATGCAAGCTTTGACTTTGACAGCTAAGAAGAGCAGCTATGCCGCCGACCTGCAGAGCCTTGACGGATATGGAAATTGTGGACTAATACCGTGAAAAGGAAATGCTGCCCAAAATGATGGTGATACTGAATGAAGCATCCATACGTTGGTCCAACCCTATCGAGGCCTTTGACAAATTGGAGGATGTGATGACCAGGATGGGCCGTTGAAGTCGTCCCGCTTTAAGTGGCCCACGAACGCTCGGGCAAGGGATGAGAACCACAAGAAGCTGGGGCAGTGGGAGAATACCGGGAACGCTGTTGCCGGTCGATATCGGAAGACTGCGACGGACGGGCCATGGCGCCATTCACAAAGGCTAGAGTGCGGCAGAAGAGTTGACGATGCGGCTGCGGCTGCGGCTGCGGCTGATGCGAGGATGGATTCCGTGTGTCAAGACTTTGGTGCTCAGGGACCTGGGGCGATGGATTTACCCCGTCTGGAGTAACGAGGTGGCCCATTGAGGGCTGGACACCTGGAACCCGATCTATTCTACCAGCAAAGCGAAGCTGGGGAGCGGCGTTTTCGCAGGATTCGATTGGATCTACTGGGTGGACTAGTACGTAAAGCTGTCCGTTTCAACGGGGCCAAGCCATGACAATGTCCCGCGGGTGTGTGTGGCCACTTTCTGCGAGGCGATGGCGCTAAGTTGCCGAGTGTTCCCCTAGCTCCGGCGTAACCGTGACGTCGGGGAGTAATGATGGACAAGACGACAAGGGGAGTTATGTATTCCCGAGCAGCGGGTGGCCAAAAGACGAGAGGCAATGACGTCGAGCAGGAGAGGAAGCTTTGGCAAGCGGCGGGCTTGTCTGGCTTGTCTGGCTTGTCTGGCTTGGCCTGCATGTGTACATTCGCCTCGGACGCCACCACCGGGTGTTTCTGCTGCTTCTAGAAGCACGGCACGGCACGGCAGCCAGGGGGGATCAATACCGATCGAACCAGGGATGGGATTCACTGTGACCCCGGCCTTGGCACGCGACTTGGCTGCTTGGCAAGACCGCGCAGCAGAGCCGCGCTGGAACGTCGACAACGACAGTCCGAGTCGGCCCACGACACAGACGGAAACAAAGCAAAGCACTCGTCAACTATGTAAAGGCATTTGTCAACCACAAGCCCACCCCCGAAAAGTGGGCGGTCCGGCTGGTCCGGGGGGCACGTAGCACCCTGTTTTACTGGAGCGGCCGGCTAAGTCGGCTTTCGTTTCTAGCTTGCTTACGGGGGGACGATCCCTCGAGCGCGGAATCGCCATGATGACGGTCAATTCTTGGAATCCCACGAGTGAATTTAAGCCTTGGGGAACAGCTCCGCTTTCGCCTCCCACTGTACCCACGGGAGAGGCATTTGCCGAGTGTCGAGTGTGGTTTGAGCTTTCCTCTCCTGACTTTTGATCCCAGCTTTTGTTGCGCGCCGTGCCTGACTTGATGCCCGGGCAGAGTCCGTCGCGTCCGGGCGTGGGAGGGTTGATTGATCGGTGCTCTTGCTCGTCTGATTTGAAGGGTGACGGACGGTTCCGCGAAGATGGTGGCAGCAGCGCGGCTATCGTGAGAGTGGCTTGACGGGGGCCCTCGTGGGAGTCTCGCGATGATGAAGCGTTCGAGAAAGCAGTGGTTGATGGATGCAAGGAAACCCCGCCAGCTGGTTCAAACGACGCGAACCCCTGGTCTTTGTATGACATTTGAATTGAAGAAAAAGTGAGTGCTCTCTTCGAAGCTGGTTAGCGACAAAAACAAAACACGACGCGGTTGCCCCTCCTCCGTCCAGAATCCCACCAGCCTGCAGCAAACACGCCCTACACTAGCATTTACCAGACATATCAAAAAGAGCTCCCCATAATTTCAGCAGAGACACGGCTCCGACGAGCTCGATGCCGCAAATTAGTGGGCTCTGCAAACCCCGTTCTAGAACAAACGCTGGAAGGGGGGGAGGGGATTCTTAGCGGGAACGCGGTGGTGGAGCGGCTGGAGCCTCAATGCTTTTTCTCCAAGGCAAGGGTCGCATGCTGGGAAGGGCCAAAAAGGCTTGTTACGCAAAGCGATTGTTTGCTCGACTTGATAACGAGCCGGCTCCGGAGCGGGGACCCCGGACTGTTCCCGGTCTGCTTCCGGTCCCTCTGTGTCTCTCCTAGTACCTAGTTAGACGGACCTCCTAGTCTGTAACACGGCGTCGGAGCTTTGGTTGCACTGCTCCACAAATGATCATCAGCCTCTAACTATGTAAGACTCGAGTCCCCATGCAGGATACATACTTGGCTCTGCAGGTTCCAGCACACTACTCGAACTCCCTTGTCTCCCTCGTTCTAAACCCTTCCCGCCTCTTTGTCTCTCGACACTCCCTGCCCCTCAACACCATGGAGGACATCCACGATCCGCAGAAGCCGCGGCTTCCCACCGAGGACGCCGCCGCCCTGGAGCGCCTGGGCCACACGCAGGAGCTGCAGCGCAACTTCTCCAAGGTGTCGATGCTAGGCCTCGCCTTCGCCATCCTCAACACCTGGACCGCGCTGTCGACGTCCATCAACCTCGCCATGCCGTCCGGCGGCCCCAGCGCCCTCATCTGGGGCCTCATGGTCGCCGGCATCTGCAACCTGTGTCTCGCCTGCTCCCTCGCCGAGTTCCTGTCGGCCTATCCCACCGCCGGCGGCCAGTATCACTGGGCTGCCATCATCGCCTGGCCTCGCTGGTCGCGGGGCATCAGCTACGTCACGGGATGGATTAATGTTGCCGGATGGGTGGCTTTGACTGCGACTGGTCCTCTCCTCGGAAGCACCATCATCGTCGACACCATCTCCTTCATGAACGCCGACTACGAGGCCGAGACGTGGCACCAGTTCCTCATCTACGTCGCCTTTACCTTCATCGCCCTCGTCATCAACACCTTCGCCACCCGTCTGCTCCCTCTCTTCAACAAGTCCGCTTTCCTCTGGAGCATGGCCGGCTTCATCATCATCAGCATCACCGTGCTCGCCTGTGCCGCCCCCGACTTCCAATCCGGCTCGTTTGTCTACGGAAAGTTTCTCAACGAGGTCGGCTGGCCCGACGGTGTTGCCTGGATGCTCGGCCTGCTCCAGGGAGCTTTCGCCCTCACTGTAAGTGTCTCTTACAAATTCAAGGAAGATCGAATGACTAACACCGTGAAACAGGGCTTTGACGCCACCGCCCACATGATCGAGGAGATCCCCAACGCCCGCGAAGAAGGCCCCAAGATCATGATCTACTGCATTGGCATTGGCATGCTCTCCGGCTTCGTCTTCCTCAGCTGCCTCCTCGCCGTCCTCAAGAATGTCGACACCGTTCTCGCCTCCCCCGCCGGTCCCCTCCTGCAGATCTTCTTCGACGCCACCGACAGCAAGGCCGGAAGCGTCTGCCTCGTCATGTTCCCCCTCATCTGCATGGTCTTCACCTCGACCGCCCTGATGACCACCAGCGCCCGAATGACCTACGCCTTTGCCCGAGACCGCGGTCTCCCCTTCAGCCGTGTCTGGGCCAAGGTCCACACAGGTCTCGACGTGCCTCTGAACGCCCTACTCTGGACCACTGCCTGGGTCATCATCTTTGGTCTGATTCTGCTCGGATCCAGCAGCACCTTCAACGCCATTACTGCCGCCTCCGTTGTGTGCCTCGGTGTTACCTACGCGATTCCCCCTGCTATCAACGTCCTGCGCGGAGGAAACATGCTCCCTGAAACTAGAATGTTCAAGCTCAGCACTCCCGTCCGATGGATTTGCAACCTGGTGGGCATTGCCTGGGCCATCCTGACCACCGTCCTGTTCGTATTCCCTCCAGAGCTCCCCGTATCGTCTTCGAGCATGAACTACTGTGTCGCCGCGTTTGGTGTCATCTTGCTCATTGCCGGCTCTACGTGGGTCTTTGATGGACGCAAGAACTATAAGGGACCGCGTCTCGAGGTGTGTGATATCGATGGTGTGGAAAGGGATTATCCTGGAGAGACTAGCTCGTCTCCCGAGGAAGAAAGCAAGGCTGCTATGAAGTAAACTTGTGCTCTTGACTTTTTGTAAACTAGACATGTATTTCACATTACCATTTAGCGACAAATAGACAAAGCTTAGATCTTTGCCATGAAGTTTTCTGCGCCTTTCCAGTAACATGATAATATCTTGATGAAAGATGCTAACTATAATCACTGTATAAGTTAACTATACCTTTACAAACCAACGTTTAATCATAGGCTTAGGTAGCAAGCTTTATGATGTACCCACTCATAGTCCATTGTACAGGTATAAGAAATGATTTTGTTACCACATCTTTAAGCGTAATTACACTATGTTATTATAAAGTAGTGTCGTTCTTAATCTAAAGCGACTGTATTCTTGAGATACTTGACATTACTTTCCTGTTCTAATCTAATGTGGCTTTGGATTGTTCGTAGTGTAAACAATTGTTCGTAGTAGCCCTGCTCGGGAGAATCCTTGAAATAGCTAGTTTTCATGTGTAGTAGTAGATAAATTCGATGATCTAAGATTTGATTTCTATTTCTGTTTATTTACATGTGGAGCACTTTCTTCTTTTCTAAGGTTGGCAGCAATTATAACCCCTACAATCAGCAGCCTGTTGCGGACTCTCTGACAACTAAGAAAAATCACAAAAAAAGAATACCTAAGACCAGCATTGAGACTTGGAAGAGAAGCATGCGCGGCCACTGAATCTGGGGCCCGGCTGAATCTTCATGCGTCGGATCGGCTCCCACCGGATCCTGGATCCACGCGGTTGGTATTTGAGTAATAAAGTCATACCAATAGTCGCCAAGCTTCCGGTATCCGGCGACGGTAGGATGGACGCAGTCTTGAAGGTCACTCTCGGAGAAAGTCGTGAAATCCACTGCCAAAACGTGGTGGCCAGCTAAGCGGCGCTTCTCGACAATGCCGGGAATCGCCGCTTGATATTCTGGAATTCTAGGTGATATGTGAGGATCGCACGAGCCGATGATGATGGCGACGAGTATGACGGCATCAGGACATGCTTCAATCATCTGGTCTATCAAGTCGCCCAGTCGCTCAGCCACAGCCACAGGCTCGTTGCCCTCCGTTGAGCGCAAGGGTCTGTCGTCCATGTCGTTTGTACCCGCATGGACAAGGATAATGTTTGGCCGCTGTTTGAGAGACGGGCCGACATGGTCGCTGATGTATTTGACTGTTTTCCCAGGCCAAGCAGCCTTTGAAGTGGCTTCGTCAGTTCAGATTTCGCAGTCATCGGCTAGCTGAGGGTTCTCACGAAATAGCCATCAGTCATGTTGCCAGCAGACACCGTTCCGGCGAAAACAACTTCATCCTCTGTGATCCAAAGGCTAGTCAGTGACAAATTCAGGGCCTGCATCGTTGCGCGGCTTACTGGACAAGTCGTCCCGCAATGGAAGCCGATAGCCGTTGCCGTTTCCCCCATCGTCGTCGCTTAGCCAGCCTGATGTGATGGAGTCTCCGGCACAGAGAATGCGAAGCTCAGTGCCTAGTTTGACAGCTTTGCCCGGTAGCGCGTTGGTGTTGAGGAGCGTTGTCGCATTGGCAGTGGTGTTGATCTACTTGCGATTAGTCGGGCAATTTTGACGGATCGGTGGCTTCCAAGACTGACATCTGACGCATGGCCCAGAAGGCCCAAGGTCAACAAGGAGCAGACCAGGCCCAGAGGGTGAGCGAAACGAATGCGCATTAGGGAGCTTGCTGTGAAAGGACGGCATCAGCTCGATGTTGAAAATTGGTGCTTCGTCAGCGTTGCCCCTTTATATCAACCCACAACCCTGTCTCGAAAAGCAGGTCCGATAAAATAGCAGCCAATGCGAGCCAGTGCATCCACGAAGATGACGTATTATGGGGCTTAGTTAGTGCGCTTACTTGACTCGTTTAAAGCAGTAAGCACCAAGGCGCTATTTTCGTCATGGATGCGCAACAGTATGAAGTTCAATCCACCTCATATGGTGCTGAGGGCGATTTCAAGTACTTGAGCATCAAGTGGCCCAAGGACCATGATCTCAGTGCACTTAATCGACGCGGATGCTGGAGAATACGCTAGGTGACTTTAACGACCATTAGAAATCTGAAGATGGTCTGATCCTCAACACTGGGAGTTGCATCTGTAAGGGTCTATTGGATGCGCTTTCGGAGCTTTCCTATTACAGAGCTGCTACGCTTACGGGTTGCATTGGTGTTCGGGATTAACACAGAGAGATGACTATTAAATGCTGAATCACTCCAAGGCTTAGCTATGTAGACAGGGGGCAACCAAGAACTTGGTCGCGTGAATCTATCCTGCTGGAATGGAAGGGGCAATGGATTTCTTGGCGAGATGGTTGGATTCGCTGGCACAGCTCGGGTCCAGCCGAATTGCACATCATTATGCCGTCTTACCCGTTGAGCCCAGTGTTGCTGTATGCCAAGCATTGGCTAAAGCGTTCGGTGCTACGTGATGATGACAGCAGACAGCCTCGACTAAATAGGAACACTAAAGAAGAGCAGGTTCATTCGAGACTGCGACTCTACTTGCATGGCAAATACAAAGAAAAGAGAGAGGGTATTCTGACTCATCGAGAACGCGCATGTGCAGGTGTCACGGCTGAATGACACAGCCAAACATGGCTTTGCGTACTAAATGGCCTCTGTGTCAGCGTGCACTAATACGACTGATGGATACCATGTGATTTATCAAGGTTCGAACTGCCTAGCATATGTTTTACAAGTTGACTCTTTGGAAGGAAACACCGCCACGACGGACGCGGCGGAATGGGCTCAGCATTTGATGAGACTACATATCCTGTTTCTGCCACAACCCAGAATTATACCCAAGCAGCATTGGAACATACAGAAATTCACGGCAGCAGTGGCAGAGGTAGTCTAAGGATTTCATATCTGGGAAAAAGTTGCTCCGTCGCCTCACTACCTTGGCATATCCAAGGGGAGTAATCAATTTATGCGTCCACCTAACAAGAAACTCGCTATTAACTAAGAAAATTAGATGGATGAAGGATGCGCCGAGAACAAACTGGCAAGTAGTCTGATGGAGATCACTGCCGACACGAAGGAAGCGTCAACTCATGGGTGAATCAAAAAGTCCACCGACTCGCTCCCCGCATCGGTCCCGATATGGTCCAGCTTCGACTGCGTCTTGGCCATGGACACGACATCCTCCCAGATAGGAGGCCTAGACCGAATAGCCTCGCCAGCAGCCTCGACATCAACGCCAAACTCAAGCAGGGCCGACTCGCTGCACCACTCGCCCGTCGCCATCAGACCCACGGGGATCTTCCCCACCGTGTTCTTCCCGGCGATGGCGCCCGCGTTCTTCTGCCCTTCCGGGATCAGATAGCCAGCGGGCGAGGTGAGGGCCGGCAGGCCGCAGAAGTTGGCCAGCCACACGTACGCCATGCTCTCGATGGTGTGGTTGCCGTCGCTGGACCCGAACTTGAGCTCGGCCTTTCCTCCGTGCACGGGCGAGCCGGCGCAAGCTGTCGTGGGCGTGATGATTAGCATGCCCGGGTGTTTCTCCCAGAGGTGGGCGAGGTGCTGCATCAGTAGGCGGCGGAGTTTCTGCGCAAGCAGGTAGTCGGTCGACGGGGTGGAGCGGCCCAGCGCGAGGAGGATCTTGTTGGCCGCCGTGAGGTTGTCGGTTTGCGGCAGCAGCGTGGCGCCGTCGGTGAGAATAGTCACTGCGTGCGCCGTCTGTCCTTCTGTGGTGAAGGGGATATCGATTTGCACCGTGGTGTAGCCGTAGTTTGCGCACAGCTTGTCAATCATACCCCGAACGAGGCTTTGGACACCGGGCTCCGCGCGCGAGATCCATTTGTCGTGGATGCCGAGAACCTTGGTGAGCGGCGGCTTTGGCTGCAGGGACAAAGGCGGGTACTGCGTCGAGGGGTGAGGATCGGCGACGACTTCGTAAAGCGCTGCGAGGGAGTGAACGTCAACCGCGAGAGGGCCCTGGACCGCGCAAGTGGGCGCGTGGTTTGGGCTGGGACGGCTCGACAGACGAGCATGTGTGGGCTTGAGCCCGAAGACGGAGCAGTAGGACGATGGGATGCGGATGCTGCCGCCGCCGTCGCTTCCCAGGGCGATGGGGATGAGGCCGGCGCTGACGGCGTACGCGGGCCCGGAGGAGCTGCCGCCCGTGTAGTACTTTGGGTTGAACGGGTTGGGAGGCGCGCCGTAGTTGGGGTTGTTTCCAGTTGTGTCTGTTGCGCAAGGTTAGTGCTTAACTAGAAGTAACGAGAGGCGTGGAGTGGTAGAAATCCAGACATACCCAGTCCAAACTCGTGCATGTGAAGCTTCCCGAGATTCACGACACCCGCCTCCTCCAGCTTCTGGACACACCAGTTGGTGATGGACCCATTCTCAGCAGTTGTGGTGGTGTAGTCGTTGAGAGAGCCCATCATGGTCGCGTAACCGTCCATGTCGTAGTCGTCCTTGATGCCGGTGGGGACGCCGTCGAGAAGACCGAGCGGCCGGTTCTCCTTGTAGCGCAGCGTCGACGCCTCGGCCGCCCTGAGGACCATGTCGATCTTGGTGTCGGACCAGGCTGACGAGTGTTTCCCCGGCGGAGACGTGGTCCGCTGGATCAAGGGCAGCAGCGCTTGGGCCACATCAGTCGGTGTGGTCTCGCCGGCGAGATACATGGCGTGATAGTCGGACACGGAGTAGAACTGGCGGTTCTGGAGTTGCGCCGGGAGGCCCTTTGCCTCGGCCTGGGCGGCCGAATCTGCGTCTTGGGCCTCCGCCGCCTTGGCCATGGGCACGATGGTGGGTTCGTACCAGGGCTCGTAGTCCATGATGTGGTCCCGGATCTTGCGCAGCGAGCCGAAGCCGGCGTTGTGCCAAGCCGTCTCCCGGATGAAGCGGAAATGTTCCATCCTGCGGCCACGACGTCAATAAGGGGTTCGGGATCACGCTGAGTAGAGGGATACCAACATGAAGGCTGCGGGAATCAAGAGGCGGCCTCTGATGACGGGATTCTTCAACGGCTTCTGGTCCTCATTGGGGGAGTCGGGGCTGATGCTTCGTTAGCTAAGGGGTTCGTGAATGGGTCAGACTGCCGAGACTGCGTACCCTTTACATGAGTCCGGGTAATTAAAAAACTTCTGCTGCCCAGTCGAGGGGCTTAATGCTTTGTCCATGGTGGATGTTGACGGGAGGGTAGAGACGGTGAAGCACAGGACGATAGAGGCTTGCTACTGGAGTACTGAGATGGCGACGCTTGGCAGAGGGACGAGGCTGGAAGTAGGTTCTATCTCGAGTCGTCCAGCACGAGATGGTCGAGATGTTAACTCTCGATTGTATTTATTAGTCTGTTCCGGCAGGTTGGAGCGCTAGGAGTGGCTGTGCAGGAAATAAATAGGGAATGGATCGCGTCTCGGATGCCGCGGACTAACGAGACTCTGGTGTTTAGTCACGCCACTGCTCGTCGGCTGCAAGGGACAGGCCAATGAAATGGACGAGGTATGTTCCGAGCCAGTCGGACGAGCTCCAGCCTGGAATTCACGTGCTTGAGATTTACTGTTGAATTCAAGACTCGACGGCAGTGACGCTGAAACAAAGGACTGCTCCTGTACCTATCGTCTTACTGCAAGAGGGATTCGGGCCTTGAGCCTTGGCTGCATTGGTGTCCTTCGCTCATTGACTACTCTCACGTGACCTTGTCTTAGAATTCTCCGAGATGCTCCATATTTATGCCCACTTTAACGCATCGCGGTCCTAATTATCCCACATTCGGAGTTGTGCAGTGGTTTCACTAATGGGTTATGAAACGAGCATGCCAGCGGTCCAAGCTTTGAGGAGATTTATGCCTATCAGTATTAATAATTATGCTACAGGTAGTCAAAGGCTGTCAAGAGGGTTTGCTCCACCTCGTTACAACCCGCTCACCTCGCTTCTGGCTACCCTATGTGCTGATATTTGAACTGCAGGATCATTCATCATTATTCAATTGGTACGGATAGCGATAACAAGGTAGAGTCACTAACAAGACAGAAGCCAAGACAGCACTTGTCGTTGACGGCATCTCAACAGTTCTCCGATCTGGTGGTAACGGCATTTTCATTATCAATCAGCCGAGGTCCCTTCATCTCGACATAAAATTGATAGGCTGCATAAACGAGGTACGACGGCAAGGCCTTAGCCAATTACGTCAATGGCTTAAGAACACCCGCAATCCTAATTACCCAGATAGCGCTATCCTCGATCTGGCAAAAATGTCCAGATCCCGTCCTCGGCGCCAAGCTCCTTATCTCTCGTTATCATGTCGCTGTGAGACAGCCGCGGGCAATGGCTCTCGATACATAGAGCAGCCGTCCGCTGCGAAAGGCCAGCTCATTTGACCCGTGAAACTATTTGCTCGGGAAAAACACGAATCGAAGCCATCGACCATCGCTATGGCAGACGCGGTGCTGAAAGACTGGGCGAATTGCGACAGGACAGACACGCTCTTCATCATCGTCTGCACCTGCATTTGCTGGACCATTGTGCCAACGGTAACCGCTCCCTGCGCCTTTTAAGCGGCGTCTTACCTGGCGAGACTCATCTTGACTGACGCATACCAGGTCGGAATCGCCTACGGCGGCTACTCGTGGAAACGCAATGGCCTCTCCAGCGCCATCCCCGCGCTGCTCGTCATCATGACCTGCTCGATCCAGTGGTGGATTGTCGGCTACACGCTGGCCTACGGCGAGGGCGGATCCGTCGTGGGAGGCTTCACCTATCTTTTCCACCGCGGAGTCCTGGCCGAGCCGGTCGGGACCATTCCCGCGTTGCTGTTTAGTCAGTTCCAGCTGGTCTTTGAGGCGACTGTCTGCGCGATCGCCATGGGCGGGTTCTGCGAGCGTGCAAGGTTGTTGCCCGTGGTGCCATTCATCTTTGTTGGTTTTTCTCGATTTTTCACAGCTCTTGGATCTGGTTCTGACGTCTTGCGCAGCTCTGGGCTACCTTTGTGTACTGCCCTCTGGCTCACATGGTCTGGGGTGGAGGATTCCTCGGCGAGACACTGGGCGCTCTCGACTTTGCTGGCGGTAATTTAACCATACATTCCAGGGCCATTTGTCAAACCTTCAGAAGTACTGACAATTCCAAATCGTAGGAACGCCAGTGCACGTCTGCTCCGGCGCCACAGCCATGGCCATCAGCCTGTATCTGTCGTATCCCATCTTCCGCTCCCGGAGGTCCACCGTGCGCACTCCGACGCACATCCGTCTCCACCGGCCCGGCAACTCGTTCTACCAATTGTTGGCCATGATCATCATTTGGGGCTCATGGCTGGCCTTCGACGCTGGCACGACGCTGACCCTGTCCTTCCAGTCTCTCATGGCGCTCGCGGTAACCAACCTTTGCGCATCAGCCGGGGCTTTGACATGGGCTTTGATGACTTTCTTCGAAACCGGACGTTGGTCTATCGACTCCATCTTCATGGGCGCCATCTCAGGTTTGGTCATGATCACGCCGGCCGCCGGCTTCATCGACCTGACAACATCCTTCTTCTTCGGCATCTTTGGCGCCTTGCTATGTCGCCAGGCTCTGCGGATCAAGTTTACTGACTGGGCACGCCGCTGGAGATGGGTCGACAATGCGGATACCTTTGCGACGCACTGTGTGGGTGGCATTGCGGCGACGATTTGCACGGGCTTGTTTGCCCAGAAGAAGGTGGCGGCGTATGGTGAGATTGAGATTGAAGGCGGTGTTTTCTTTGATGGAAACGTCAAGCAGCTGGGGATTCAGATTGCCGAGGCTACAATTGGTTTCGTCTGGGCCGGGGCGGGTTCCTTCATCATCATTGCCTTGATCGACTGCATTCCCGGCCTTGAGGTCCTGGCAACGGATAAGTGAGTTTTGAGGCAGACTCTCGGCTGAGTCCTAATTGCTAACAAAACACAGGCATATTGCAGCCGGATTGGATACAAATGAGACCGAGGAGACACTCTGCGACTACGAGCACCCCGATGAAGACGATTATTGCCCCCTCGACGGAGGATCTCTTGAGCTGGCATAGGATTTTTGTTTGCTACAGTGTCTTCCTGATGTCCCAAGAAAAGAATCTTTCATGTCATGCCATCATCGTTGACCTAACAGTAGTGGAGCATCAGGAACGATTGAGGTCAGATGGAGGTAGTAAGATATATCGAGCAAAATAGACTTGTGAAGGGCCGCGTTCAAGATCACATCGATGCTATTTTGATGTGCTAAACCACCTGTCAGATTTTTCCACATCCTTGTTGATCGTTGCTCCCATTGTGGAGTGCAATTTGAGTTCTCGGAAATCCTCAAAAGTCTCGAACGTCTACTCATCTCGCCCTTGACTTAGCCTTCCAAGCCAGGATCTCACAATTCTCATGGTTCGATGGCGGTGGAAATATTTGAGCAGTCTTTCAGATTCTCATAGCCTTTACTAAATTGACACTCCAGGCAACATGCCTACCGTATAGATTACAGCTAAAATACCTCCGCTACCATACTAGACTTCCCCTAACTCTTTGCCCGAAAAATCCTCTCTCAATCTTCTTAAGTCGGATGCAGAAGTCGAGGGTCGACTCATCCCAACGACGCTGCTGCCAACTCTTTAACGCTACCTTGAGAACCCTCTTACCACTCCACAGCTTAAGAACAGCTTCTCCGTTGAAGGAGGTGTTTGTCAGCTTGTTTTGGTCCTGATATCTCCTTACCAATAGCCACTTTGTGACCTCTGGATGCGGCAGACTTTCAACAAGTCCACTCCTGTAAGTCCCATCCCCGTCTATGTACTCCAACTTGGCTCCTCTTCTAACGAGCAACTTGACCATGTCCATCTTTCCACAGGCAATAGCGCACATGAGGGGGGTGCCAAATGATGAGCCGTCCTGCTCAATGTTTGCCCCTAGAGAAAGCAGCAACTCTGCTGCTTGAGTGTGATTCCTGGTTGCCACCTCGCATAGTGGGCTACCGTAACAAAGATCATCCGTGTCAATGAGCATCCGTGCCTCCGCTCGCGGTAGAGACAGGTACATCCTTTTCAAGAAATTGATCGAGACATCGGTAGCAGCTCCTGTAAACGGATTTGACAACTTGCAAACAATTGGGGTTATTTGCGGGGCCGCCAGACATGACTGAACAACATAGTACCGAAGCTCAGAGAAGAGGGCTACACCCAGTGCACAATCACCCTCTCGATCGCACTGCCGCGGGTCAACTCCTCGTGAGATGAGATACTTGAAGGTCTCTACCGGCGAGTCACTCAGCCTAGCGAGAGATGCCAAGTTCTCCCCTGCTATACTCATGAAACGTAGAGAAAATCGGCTTCTCGAATCCAACAGCTGGACAATGCCGAGGTGCCCTGCCATGACTGCCCGTGCCATTGCAGTACAGCCATTGTTGTCTCTACACTCTACCATAGCACCGTTGGCGAGGAGCTCTCTGACGATGTCAAGCTGATTTTCCAGGGAAGCTACTATCAGGGGAGTGCTCTGATTGTTATCGAGGGCGTCCACATCAGCACCATTGCGTATGAACAGTTTCAACGCATCGAGGTTTCCAAAACGCGCTGCACGATGGAGTGGCGTATCCCAGTACCCGAAATCACTCAGTTCGCTTGGTTGATTGATCAATGCCGACATGAGTGCATGATGAGACTTTCCTTGTAGGTCTTCTCCAAGATGCCATTTGTAGATATTACTAACTAGTTAAAAACAAAGCTATAAAGAGATTAGGCTGAATGTACTTACTGATACTCGGTAGCATTTCTTTTGATATGCGAAATCATTGCTTGTAAGATCTCGATTTTGTCTTTCTCCACAGCTAAGTAAATAGGGCTTGTAGGCCCAGGATACCAGCAGATTCCACACCGAAGGGCAGCAGAGAGCACGGCGTACATACAACTCGCTGTATTTAGATGTAATGCAGCGTGTTGAAGTATATCCGGATAGACGTTGTGGTGACAGAAGACGCCTAGTAGACTCGGTCTTTGCTCAAGAAGCCACTCCACAATGTCACTTCTCTTAGCACGGATTGCTACGAACAGAGGGGTACATCTGTGACAGCTAGGCATTGGATGGTCAATCAAGCAGCCTTGGCTAACAGCCGTCTTGCATTGCTCAAAATTCCCAGCAAGAATGGCGTTTTCGAAGTAGTGGTTGCGGGCGACTTCCAATCCCTCGTTGGCTGAGAGGCTCCAGATGGCGTCGCCAACACTCTGGACCTGGGTCCTTGGAAGGGGAGAACCTGCTTTCAGTAGAAGCCTGACTATGTCGTCGTAGCCACTGTCAATAGCATATTCAAGGGGAAGCTTCCCTTCCTCATCCCGACAGGCGAGTTTCGCCCCGTGGTCCAGGAAGGCTTGACAACTCGAGGAGGGCCCACGGAATGCGGCATAATGAAGTGGCGTTCTTCTGAGGCGAGTCAGAATATCGACGTCCGTGAAAACTCCCTGTCGGAGGATATACTCCGCCATTCCCTGGTCGTGGGCAGCCAAATGCAGTAGGCTTACTTGGTCCTCGTCCCAGGTTTGTTCCCGGGTTGCATCTTTTTTGCTGGGGATTCTGGCACTACAAGTTTCCTGCCATTCCGAAGAGCCCATATGTGATTGAAAAAGCCACTTGAGCATATTGAGCTCTCCATTACCAACAGCGAAGTGTGCAAGCCCCCAACCGTACTCATTTTTAGCACAAACATCAGTTCCAAGATTTGCAAGACATTTTACCACAGTCCACTCCCCTTTCTTGGCTGCATGAGTAATGGCCGGGTTTTTTCTGTTTCCTGATTTGGGGCTGACGCCTTTATCGCAGAGTGCTCTGATCATCAATGTCTTGTCCGGGCTTGATCCTTTGACAACAAAGTCGATCGGAGTATCGCCTTCTGGCTCTGGATCATTCAAGCGTCCAGGCAGCGCTGCTGCCAGCACCACCTCAAATGTGGCAATGTTTGCTTCAAAACATGCTGCCTCGAACAGAGACTTTGAAGTCTCACCCCAATCCCCGTTGAGCTGCCGTTTATGAATGTCGACGCCGTACTGGATCAGTTTAGATACGACAGCCGGTGCATCCTTGGAAATAGCCTTTCCGAGAAGTTCATGACTGCCATCAATCTCGTCTAGAGATGGCTGGAGCATGGAAGATTCCATCACTTCCCCAATCAAGGACGCAATTGAATGTGAACAAAAATGCGACAGGTCTTGTTTCAGCAGGGCCGTGAGCAGTGGTGAAACGCCGGACGTCTTCCGAGAGTTTTCATATGATGAAAGCACCCCATAATCGATAACAATATGCAAATTCCTCGAGAAAAATTCCTTGCATCGAGATGAGTTATGAGATTCCGAGTCTGGCTCGTCAATAGCAAAGCAACAGAGATCTTCCAGCCCAATAACCTCGCAGATAATTTCCCATGCCTGAACTGTCCTCGGTGGCGTGCTGTTCAGAGTGAATTCAAGACTTGCCGGAAGTAGCAATTGTAGTAGCTCGCCACTCAGAGTAACTGTTTTAGCCTCCTTTACTTTTCCGTTGTGGATCATCCACCGTCGAAAAAATCGTTCAAAGGGGGATTTGTCCAGCGCGTCTAGATCCAGCGGATCATACATTGTCCTCAGATATTGGACGAATCCAGGGCTGCAGGAAGCCCCCAGGTGATGTATGGGGGTTGATCCTGGCTTGGCAGTCTGGAGACCAATTCCCTTCGCGAGCAGCGCACCGAAAAGCTCTTGAGACCCAGTCCTAGCCGCGTCATGGAGAAGCGGGTTGGTAGATGTGAAGAACTTGGAGTCTGCGGGGCACTTGTCTAAGAGTAGTAGGGATGATTCAATATGGCCTGAGTTGATAGCAGAGGACAACGGCGTCCGGCCATCAGCAGATACAGTTGCTAAACTCTGGAAGACATCCTCGTCTTTCTCAAGAAGCATCCTCAAAAGCTCTGTATGCCCATTAGACGCAGCAACGTGCCAGGCTGTTTCGCCACTAGCGTTTATGCAGGAAACATCAGCTTCTCGGGCTAAGAGAACCTTTGTAACTTCCATGTTGCCTGACTCGCAACTGTCATGAAGACAGGTTTGACTTTTGGAGTTGGCGGTATCAATATCAAATCCAGAATCAAGGAGCGTACTCGTGATTTGGCCGCTAGTAGTGGACGTACTCTTTGCCGCGATTTTCAATAGCTCACGGCAATAGTCAACAGAGAAACGAGGGTCCGCAACAAGTGATGACAATTCTGGCACAAGACCAAACTCAGTAGCAACCCTAAGCACTTTGGGATATTCCGCATCACTGTAGTGATCCGAGAATTGACCTAGGAGTAGGCTTTTTGTTTGATCTAGAACGGCCAAGCCTCGTATTCGAGAAAGAACCAACGCCGCGGCCGCCGCCATTGGTTGCCATTGAGGAGGGGTATCTACCCCAGTAGATAGTTCCAGGATAGCTTGCAGCAACTCATCATCTTGTTCATGATCGTGGTTGCGGTTAGTGAATGCTTCAATCGCATCCTCTGGGACTGCTGTTGACGGACGAACGAAAGGGAGAATATCGGTACCACTCAGTAAGGCAAAGGCGTGAGACAAAGCACTTTTTCCTTTCCAGCAGATGGAAGCATCCGCACCATGATCCAGCAAAATGCTCAATGTCTGAACCCACCGCCCCCCGCGGGGACTTGAAAACCTCATACGTTCTGCAGACGTGATTACCGCCCACAGCGGGGTACCAGAGTTGCAAGCTGAATTAGCATCGACCCCCTGCTGTAGAAGGAGTCTACAAAGCTCTGGCATGCCAAGTAAAGCAGCGTAATACAGCGGGCCCGCAGTTTGGCTGTGAATTATGTTGGGCATAGCGCCATGTTCTAACGTGAGTCCCTGGATCCAAGCCATAAACGACCCAGACTTGTCCACGGCGAAAAGGCGCTTCATCAAGGAAAAGAGTGGTTCTTCTTCAAATGATAGCGAGCAAAGAATACCACGACTGGTAGTTGATACCAAACACCCCGGAACCCGGGCCGCGTGAGTGTAAAAGGGGTGCTTCTGGGTTCTTGCCATGCAGTAGGCACGCTCCGCTGCCTCACTCAGTGTCGGCTTTCTATCGAAGCAGGGGAACAGCAAGAATCTCACGGCCGCCTCTGCCAACGAGCGAAAGGCATCTTGCTCAGAGTAGCGAAATCCTCCGACCGACGACTCCGCGTTTGTGCTTTGGAGGTACTCCAGGACTGTGAAATGGGCGAACTCGAGGTAGTCCCCGTCCAGAGATTTACGGAGAAGGCAGCCGCACCGGCGAGACATCTCTTCTTCGTCGATGCAGTCGTCCTCGTCAATTTCGTCAACGCCATCTCGGATCGAGACTGCTTCGCACAGCGCAGGGATTTTCATCTGGGGATCTCCGAGAGCGATCCAGTGAAGGGCTTTCCGAACACAATCTTGCGTTTCCGGGGGGAGTCGTCTGAGCTTTTGTAAAACGCGGTCATATGTGCCAAACAGAGTTGGTGGTAGTGTCATGAGCGCCTTTCTCCGAGCATTGTTGTTGGGTTGGTCGCAGATATGATCAATTTGGCAAGCAACCCAACGAAACCTGTTTCAATCTTAGCTGTTGACTGAACAATTGGTCTAAACAACCTGTTACTTACATCCCTCGAGCGTCCTTTACCAAGGTGGTGAGGATGTCTTTGTACAATGCCGGGTTCGTCACCTCGAGCTTCTTGAGAACCTTTCGTTTGTTGACCTCGGCCAACGTGTAATCTTCCAAGTCTTTGGTGTGAGCTTCGACCTCGATATGATCGAACTCGCCTTCCAGCTCCTCGCGAATTTCCTCCTCTTTTCGGCTGAAGAATGCGGCACTGATAGTCTCCGACCTGTCGACTAGAGACTTGAGACTTTGTGTCATCTGCGACACATGATCCCCACACTCATCTAGGCCATCCACTACCACAAATACTTTATCATACATTTCTGCCATACCCTGCATCAGATCGACAAGCTCTTCACGCTTCGGCTGCATCTGGAGTTGGTTTTCTGGATGCAGGATGTCGAAATAGTCCTCTAGAAGATCGAAGGCATCTTCGCTTTGTTGGGCGAGTTGAACTGCCAGAGCAGCAATAATGTTCTCAGGCAAGTAGGTATCGGGGTTTTTGTAGTCGCAAAATGCATAAGAAACTGCTGTCGATTCGTCGCTCTGTAGAAGAATGGTTTCAACAACCAATCCGCAAAGTACTGTCTTTCCGCTCCCTGTCCCATTTCCAGGTCTTTGGTCAGCGGCATGGATCAAATCAACAGATTGAGTCACAGATTAGACATAGGCAGAAACAAAGTAATCGGAAAAGAAGAACAAGAAGACTTACCAGGAATTCCACTTAGCCATAGCTTGGAATTTGAACCATCCTTCCACTTCGCAAACGTGGCATCGCTGTTTGTAAGCCATGATCCTGTTGCTTTGTGACGGAGGTCGCTACTGATGTTCAGGTAATCCTGAGGCTTCACACGTAGGAAAAAGTTGATGATTTCTTTTCGCCTCTTGTTGAGCTCCACTCGCGTGTCAAAGCTGAGTTTCCTCTCCATCATGCTATGGAGCTCATCCTGCTTTGCCAGGCTCTTCAGCAAAGCGTCCATGCTGTCTGTGGAAAGTGCAAGCTGAAGAATTTCTCGCTGACTGGCAAGGTTTGCGACCAAGTCTTTTGTGTCGGACAATGAGAAGGGCCACTTTAGTCGCCGGGACAACCTCTTCGCAGCCTTGCCGCTGTCAAAATCTTCCTGTGCCTTCACAAGCTTGCTACTGATGGCACCTAGTGTTTCGGCGCATGAGTCAAGATGTTGCAATTTGAGAGAGGGGTTCGAGTCTGTGATCTCCAGCGACGACGCTAGCAATCTGAGGTTCTCGAGAACGCCTGCAAGATCTCTAGTCTGAGTAGCAAGGTCCTGAACCTTTGCGGGGGCATCCCTGGCCTCCTTGCAGAACTTGGTGACGAGCTTGAACACGGCTCCAGTGAGCTGAACGAGTCCGGCGATGCTGGCAGCTAAGCCTATAGCTTCGGCCATCTTGAAGGGCGGCGCGACGGCTCCTTTCGTTTAACAAAGGACTTGAAAACGTGAAGAGGATCTGGCGTTTCTCAAAAAGAAATGATGGAATACCCCTCAGCACATCACGGATCACGCGGCATTTTTCTACCTCGTTAGGCTGAGCAGTCAAGCCTTCTCCAACATGATTGGCCTTGTGGTGCGTAGCTGCCTAAGTGGCTGTATACACTCTGGGCGAGTTGCAGCTAGATCATTCGGTGAATGGCTGCTCAGTCTGCCTTACGGTTACACCTGCATTAGCACTGCCCCTAATGATGGGACGTAACCAACAGCACTTACAAGTAAAACGCAAGTCTAAAAATAAATCTAGGTTATTAGTAGAACAGATATTAAATATCTAGTATTATTATTATATACAGCTATAGCATTTAATAAATAATACTAATATAAGTCCCTTTAGCTATAAGACTACTTATAGCTTGTCTTACACTCTTATTAATTTAATTAATTAGACAGCCTAGTAACTAGTTAGCTATATCCTCACACTTTACTACCTTTCAGATACAAAAGCTTGTAATTTAATAATATAAATATCCCTTGATCCAGGACTCAAGGCACTGGTTCCTTTCTCCCATTCTGTCGTCCCTTAGCCACGATGCTAATCAACTGAACCATAAAGGAACAGCCTTTTGCTAGTCACAACCAAGGCACATTTCCATGGGCGTACTGTACCAAGAGACACTCCTAGCTCGGACCGATTCACAAACCTGTACCAACGAAGAAGCGATCTCTATCTTCTTCTTTTCCTTAATTTCTTTTCAAATCCCTCCTTATGGCCACCGCCTCATTCCGCCTCTTCCCGCTCCTCCACTCCGAGATTCCTCCCCTCATTTGGGGCTTCGCAGCAGCTCCTCGTACCGCGTACCGTTGACATCCACACGAACACAACAGACTTTTCATCGCCTACGCCGCCCCTGGCAGTCATGAAAACGAGTCTAGAAGCCTGTCGGGATGCGCCTTATGAAAAGTGTTTCTTCACCACAACCAACAGCGGGTCTGAGCTTTGCTACGTGTGGGTTCACTTTGAGACGGACATGATCTGCAATGAGAATGAAAAGCCGGATCTTCTTACGCCTCCTTTAGCGGAAATACAACGTTTCAAATTCACAATCCCGGCGGAAAAGGATCAATTAGTGTACAGCTTCTTCTTTCACAACAATGACCAGATTAAGGGGGACTTCACGGCCCTTGAACAGAGTCACTTGGTAATAGAAGACTATATCGGGTTATGGGGCACCACGTTTGAGGCCTGCTTTTACGGATGTCCCAGGGAGAATGTCAGGTTTCTTGATCCACAGTCGGGACTCTTGCTGAAATCCGTTCAGCGGGAAATGGCGTATCTATGCGGAGCAGAGAATGGAGGACTTGTGCGTGATTTAGATGGCATTGACACGGAGGCGATGTGGATCCTCGGGCATAAATATGGTTTGAGGTTGAATCAACTCATTGAGATGTAATAAGCCAACGAACCATTCTCAATTGAAGAATTGCCTTTTCGAGGGACTCACTGGAGTTTGTTATTAATACGTGCAAGGAAGTAAATCTTATCTCACTACTATAAACCCCTAGTATCATTATTGCTATTGCCTAACGGTCGGCTCTAGGGCGCAGTTCCTACTATCACAAGTGAGAGACACATATATAGGATCCGATAAAGTGCTGTCTTGTTGACTCTAGGGAGGCTAAAAATGTTAGGCAGCAAACTCTTCGTAAAGAACCTGGTGAAAGATGTGAAGAGGTCAAGAAATAAGAGAGATTTTCCGCCTCCGCGAGTTTTTCTGACATTGAGATCCCATAGCATGCCGGTGTCAAACTAAACCAGCGCCCTATCAAAGGGTGTGGTTAGTTGGCTGCCTTTTTCTCGGGGCTCTGACCCTGCCATGCCAACGTGTGCGTAACACGCCACTTTTCCTCGCGCAGTTAGGATTCCTTGTTCCGTCGCGGCTCTTCTTTGATTTCTCCCACTGACAGGTCTGGATGTATCGTGAACATCAGCAACGACGCGGATGCGACAAACCCCTACCCGAGCTAGGTCTAGCGTCAACATCCAAGTCCCTTTAGGTGCAGAATCATAGCTAGAGTCAATGCGGCATTCTCGCTTATCGCCGTATGATGGCTGCAGAGATCTAGCGCATAAAGGACAGGTTAAGGCGCCTCCACAGCCTCACGCGATAACTCAAACGTTCAGGGCATGTTCCAACTCATGAGAAGTGGAACAAGAAATCTAAGATATCGAGATGGGCCTTCATCCCAGCCTTTGAGCGGATTCTCTGCTCCATCCACGGGACTTCTAAATCGATGACGAGGAGGCGGGAGACCAGGCCCAGCCGAGAATACGCCACTTGGCAGCCTCCGTCCGCCGTCAGCTGTTAGTCCGATCTAGAGCCTGAAGAAGCTTTACGCCATCGGCCCGGATATCACTGCTGCCCCCACGCCCTACTTGTAGTGCTTGGTAGCGTACCTGGATTGTGGTTGTTTCTAGCGAGTGACGAGTCAGTCTTACTGTAGAGTAAGTCAGCTAATAATGCCACAACTAAAAGGTAGTACACAAGTGCTAACTCGCGAGCCCCTCCTACCGAGCACTTTAACACCAGAATAGACTTAAATCACATTGGTTCCCACATTAATACGGCTTCGTCACTAGTAGAACTAGACTACAATTAAAATCTCACTAGGTAACTTATGGAGAGACTTAGTTCTAATGTAGTATGACTTAGGTCGGGTTTCTTCCTCGTACTACAGTATAAAGAGGACTCCTTGCTACTTCTACCTCCCTGCTAGCGAATAGAAATTAGCAATACCTAACATCAACTCTTACGAAACAAACCATGAATCAGTCAAATTCTACCGAGGATCGATCCTCCATAGTCATAATTGTTGCCACTATTTGTCTAGTTTTATCAACCTTCGTTGTCGCACTTCGGTTATGGACTCATAGTGTGATTGTAAAGGCTTGCGGCGTCGATGATTACCTGGCGGTAGTGTCTTTGGTGCGTGAATCTTGCTCTCAATTAAATGTCACTGAAAACCTACTGATATTGGCTCATGGCTAGATCTGCATTCTCGGGTGCGGTTCTTCCAACATTAGTCATTCGTCTAGCCCCTCCTCTCTGTTTTGCTTGACGAGCCCAACAGCTAATTAAGCCAGAAATAAACTATGGTCTCGGAAGACATGTATCAACATTGAAAGAGGGCGAGCTGTCACTCTATCTAAGGGTAGCGTCTGATTTCCCACTTCTCCTAAAACCTTGCGCTAAGTTTTACAAGAACTTTTACGTTACCATCGTATTCTACACCGCCGTGATAATGTTCTTGAAAATGACCTTGCTGGTCGGATATTATCGAGTACTGGCCGTACAACACACGAGGAAATATTACATTGCTGCCATCATAATTGTAGGAGCATGGTCAGTGTCTCAGCTGGGTGTTGCAGTTTTTGGCTGTTCGCCAATCAGAGGCTTCTGGGATTTCTCAGTCAAGACTCATTGCATCAAGGAGGCAGTCATGTGGCACGCTAACGTAGCTGGCAATATTTCAACTGATCTCGTTGTTTTGGTTCTTCCAATTCCTGCCATTACTCGCCTCAACCTCCCCAAACGCCAAAAGTGTTATCTTGGCGTCTTTACCTTGGGTACCTTGTGAGTCTTTCTTTCTCGGTCAATTTCAACGTGGCTGTGCTCATTTTCCTTTACAGCACGGTGGTGATATCTTTTATTCGAATTCGGTTTCTGAGCAACAGCCTGGACGTAACATGGGTGCAAGTCAAGTCCACTCTGTGGTCCATTGTTGAGGTCACGTCAGCTATAATTTGTGCCTGCCTCCCGACACTCAGACCCTTCGTGCGGCACTATTTCCCAAGACTGGATTCAGCTTTCTCCAACTCAAACGGACGCGTGATTCTGAGTGAAGGCAGAAGTGACGGCGATCCAGGTGCTCATGGTCGGTCAGAGGTATTGCATAGCAGTTCGATACCCAAGAGTCAAGGTGATCTGGCACAGGATGGCAGCTCTGTTGTTGAGTTGTTCAACACATATAGCGCAGATGACTCTTCCAGAGGTCACTTGGAATCTCGAGAGAGCTGTTAAGCCAGGTCACTGCTAATTGGTATAATCGCATCAAATCTAGAACGTGTTAAATGTATCTAGACCGGCAGGTTGCTCAACCAGTATTATCTCCACTCGATACTCGACTTGAGAAGAGGAAAGGATCGATGTAGTGAGTCTCCTAATTACAAAGTCAAGTCAATCATGACTGCCATCTTATCAGCCCCAGCCTCCCAGTTCTCGAGCTTCTGAGCATTGAGCGGGTCGCCTGATTTGTTCTTAACATCAATAAGCTCTCCAAATGTTAAAATATTGTGGCTTGCATCATAAAACGCCTTTTCGGTCTCCCAGTCTTCTCTGCTTCGTGCTTCCCACATCGTTTTGTTAGAGCAAAGCGGCAACTCTTCGAATCGATGACATCCGGGGGCGTCAACCGCAGCTTCCGCAGAGACAATCCTGCTCAATACATACCACATGCACGTCACACTTCAGCTGTTAGTTTTAAAGGCCTTCATTGCTTGTCACAGGAAAAGACTTGCCGGCGTCGAGATTCAGCAAAAATCCAGGCCTCCCAGGTCGCACTGGGGTGGGATCGTTCAGTGTTCGACAAAAGCTCGCCTCCGATCTGATCTCGAAATCGCATACAGACTACCTACCATTATTAAGATCAGATAATCAGCGGAAATCACAATCGAGAGTTGGAAACTTAATACCTGACATGTTTGTATCAAACTTGTGGACCGCCTTGGCGTATCGACATCTTGATCGATAAAGGCCATAATGATGTATATGATAAGGGCCTGAACGGCAGTCTGAGCATCCTCTCCAGACAATGTCGTCACCTGAATTTATCAGCTTCTGGTGGCCAGAAAAATTACGTTGACTTTAGTTGTCACCTCGTTGTGGAATCGTTGTTCCTCGGCGTCAATAATTCGCCAGAGAAACTGGCGCGTCTCGGGGGTTCTCCCTGCAAAGAGCTGGGCAATGCTCATACAACTCGCAAGCTTCTCGGGAAGAGAAGGTTTGTTCCAATGGGGATGTATAAACGGAGGAAACGTTTGCCGACGGAGCATCATCTGCGGGAAAGCGCCGAGCATTCTTGAGATGAGCGCGACGGTGTGTTTTGGTAAGGCTTCCGAGGTTCGCCAAAGGGAGGGTTCAAGAATGGGCATCGTTGTCGCGGGGAGGCAAAGTGCATCATCTCCATCCATGTGTTGTTGGGTGTGCGCACTCGGGACAACCTGGCTGTCGTCGAGGCTCGGGATCAAGGAACCCAAGTCCAGTTGCAAGTTCTCGGACGTCCAGCCCTCCATAATCTGCCCTACTCCGAGGCTAAGCGGTTGGTTATCGAAGCCCAAATCTCGAATAGGTGAGTGTTGATGGCCACGGGATCTTTGGACGGTGACGTCTCTCAACCTCGGTTGGTCGTAGACGCAATATAGCCCTTTCATCTTGCATCGTAAGCACTGAGGTTTATCGAAACTGCATTTCAGCTTCGATGTGCTGCACGAGATGCACGATCTGGGTCGCCCCTTGCGTTTGGCCTGTGCTCGCTGACAGTACTTGACGTGGCGATTGAACGAATATTCTGGATAATGATTTCAGCCATCAAAAGCCCGGAAATAACTCCACCTTGGGTGGTCAAGTTCCTGACCTTGGGTGTAGACTTTGTCGCAAATCGGACAAATGCTCATGAATCCTAGTACGGATGTCTCTGCGAGAGGCTCCATTTGCAGATATTGATTCCCTCGGAATACAAACTAAATTCAGTTAAGAAGCTGTAGTAAATGGTGCGTAGCCGCAGGACACTTCACCCTTTGTTTGATGTCGGACTTAGCTAAAGTCCGATCCATGACAGCACGCTAGGCCTTTGTCCTTAACTCCGCACGCGAAGCGGATCGTATCACGGCCAGCATCCGAGGATCAAGTGGCGGACTGCTGAGATAAGTTGAGGCCTTTGACTTCATACATCAACTCATAAACTGTCAAACGTCGTAGGCTGTCCACTCTTTAATCTTAAATTGCTGTTTCTACTTATTTGCGTCCTACTACTAGCATGTCTAGAAAGCGCAGGCATCAACCCAGGTTGAATTCCATGTAGAAATGAATCGGGTGTCAGACTAAATACACAAAATACCGCGTATTAAGCTGCGTCGTTATCACCAGGGTAGAGTCCCCTGGCTGTTGCTGAAAGTTCCTGTCGGTCCGTCCTCCCCAAGTGTAGCCATCTCAACAACGTGAGCAGCCCCAACCTCTGTGCTGGTGCCGTGCTCGTGGAAATTGGTCAGATTTGTCTTGACCAGTCCTGGGCAGACAGAATTGACTTTGGCTCCAGTGCCGTCCAAGACGCGTGCGAAGTTGAGCATGAGCATATTGACGGCCGCTTTGCTTGCATCATACACCTTGTACTCAATGCTGTACCAGGGAACGTCCTTGTTGGTGGAAAACTGCAAGCTCCCCATGACACTCGTGACGAATACAAGGCGGGCTGGGCCAGATTTGGCTTTACGCAATAGTGGTAGCAGACCCTCCGTCAAAGCGCCAGTACCAAACACGTTTGTGGTAAAGGTTTTGGTGTACAGATCCCAAGTGCTGTACGATGGGTCTGTATCCAAAAGAACTCCGGCGTTGTTGACGAGAACGTCGAGATATCCGAACTCTTTGTCGATTTTTGCGATGGCAGCTTCGATGGAGGTGTTTGAAGCAAGGTCGAGCTGCACAGTGGACGCCGCATGCCCGGCCTCACGCAACTCGGAAGCCACTTTTTCCCCAGCTTGGATGTTGCGAGATCCGATGATGACGTGGTAATTATGTTTGCCAGCGAGACTTTGCGCAACCGCTAAGCCAATTCCCTGGTTGGCACCAGTGACGAGAACAACAGGGCGTGACATGTTGATGATTGGAGGCAGAAGGTATTTCTGTTGATGTTTTGATGATTTGGAATGAGAGCTGTCGTGAAGTGTTTGACGAGAGACTTGAAGAGAGAACTATTTGCCTGAGAGCTTGGGGAGTTCTTATAGTTACTCCCACAAAATGTTGACGCCGTGGCCCTGACTAGTTCACCATGCATAGCCGGCCAACTTGCCCGTCTTCATCGTCAAGTTGTCCTTTCAGGACCAGATTTCTATCCAATCGATGGCTTCGGTAGTCTGGAACGCAAGATCTTGGATTTGTAATACTCACCCCGATTTGTCGTGTTGCGCGCTACCGGCCAACTTCGCCGATAGCTAATTTCCCCGGCGGCCACACTGGCCGACTTCCTGCTTACCCATTAATGACGTTGCGAATACTGTCCGGTTTGTTTTCTCATGTACATTTATCATTTGGAATGCAATGCTTGATGTCGATCCGTTAGCATTGGAGGCTCTGGCACGTCGTAATTGCGTAATGTCATATATAGAATCTTAAATTAACTCATAAATTCCTGTGTACTAATAGAAGGTTAAATTACTCTCTCACTCTCGGTCCAAGCAGCAGAATTATTGGACCAACTGATATTGTCCCAACCCTACTCCTTCCGCCCCAGGGCAAAGCCGACTCCATATGTCTGTCCTGGTCCGATCCTAACTCCCAAACTGCAATATACAGTTCCAGGCTACTTTACACTGTGCAAGCCGCTTTTACAGCAGTATGTGAGCTTAGTAAAGACCCAGCATGGCAAGAGCAGCAACACCGACAGCTGATCCAAGACCGAACTGCTTGGCAGCGCCGCTGACAACAACCGTGGATGGGGTAGCGTGAGGCTGCAAGGTACGTTAGGAGTCCATATCAGTGCAACACAATCCACAACCATGCAATACATACAGTAACACCAACGGTACCAAGCGAGCCGGGAGTGGTGAAGGTGGCGGAAGATTCGTCATCGGCAGATTCCGTGGCGGAGGCGTCAGGGGCAGAGGATTCCGGGGCCGAGTCAGAGCTGGAGGTAGACTGAGCAGAGGTAGCCAAGGTGGTGGGCACAGCGCTGGAGGCACCGGTAGTGACCTCAGCAGCCTCGCTGGTGGAAGTCTCGGTTGGTGCCGAACCGACAGCGGTGGTCTCTTCGGCGGCAGTGGTCTCGTCAGCCGTGGTGGTGGCAGCCTCCTCGGGAGGAGACGTGGTGGATGTCTCAGCGGCAGCCTCGGTGGATGTAGGCTCTTCCTGGGCCGTGGAGGAAGCAGTCCAGCCGGACGGGCTGGGAGTCGGCGACAGACCGCACTCCTCGGCGGCACTCGTGACGCTGTTGGAGTAGTACACCCAGATCTCGAACGTGTTGGCGCAGATCATGCAGCGACCGTAGCGCTCGTTCCACTCGGAGTTGTCACAGTAGCCTTCCTCTCGGCCAAGAGTAATCAAGAGACCTGGCAATTCACGAGTCAGCTCAGGTTATGTGTTGGGTGTCGCCAAATTCGGACATACCGCAGTCCTCGTGGCACTGGTATCGGGGAGTACCAGGCTCCTGGCGCTTCTCAAGGGCAGGAACCGTCTCGGGGTATTCCCATCGTCGCTCCACGGCGGCCGAGGCGAGGGAGGCCGAGGCCAAAAGAGTGTAGGTAACGAATGAACGCATCTTGTTTGAAGGCGAGGAAGCAAACGGGACTGGTAGGTTGACTTAAAGAATGGTCTGTTGTGCAGGCTGTGATGATCAACTGAGGAGTCAAAGTAAGACCATCTTAGCGAGAGAAGGTCGAGTCTTATATACCCAGCAGCTGAGACTCTTCTGCACGGGCAAGACGCGTTGAGTTCGGGCTAATGCTGGGCGTAATTTGACAGCATCCTCCAGTGCAAGCTGAGATCCTGGATAGTGCATGCCGGAATCGGAATGCACCTCACCTGATACCAAGTCCGGGCCCCGGCCGTTGAAATCGGTGAGTCTAGCATGGGTCTTCTGATCCATCCCACGCTCGGCCAGGGTCCCAATGCTGGTCTCCAGCGGAGGTGTGGGTGGGCCGTGGCCGTTCAAGCCAGCAGTGCCCTGCATTACTGCCAAGTTTAATTCTGGTGACCCAGGGACAAGACCATCACGTTGCATCGGCCCTTATCAGATGATCTGATAACTTCGTATACAGCGCCAACCTAAGCCAAGCCAAGGCCAGCCAAGCCCGTCCATAGGAGCAATGGGCCGCTTCTGGATATACTAGACCCACTGCCGTTAGGATACAGCTTTTGAGCTCTTTTCTGACCACACCTTCCACCAACAGCCAGCATTATCTCCTCCGCACCGAAAGCGCGCAAATAAGAGGTGTGGCTGGGTTGGCTGGCAACGAGCTGGATTATATCTTGACCATGCTTGCCGGTCCAGTGTTGTGCATGCCCCTTTTCCTCATCCCTCCTCGTTTCATCTAACTTGCATTACTGATTCATAACCTCCCTGCTCACTAAGCCAAATCGCCATGAAGAACCTCTTGTTCCTTGCTCTGGCATCTCTGGCCGTCAGCCGCCCGGACGATGATAACCCATCGACCTCCAGTGTGACTGATGATGAGATGGGCCCGGCGGCTTTCATGTGGCCGTCGGATCGAGTCTGGGCCGGAGACATGGACAACCAGGCCCCTTGTGGATCTCGCGCTTCTCCTGGCAACCGAACAGATTTTCCTCTTTGTATGTGCTCTGTGCTTGAGAGCTGCACTGTGTTTCAGTAATACTAATAGTATTTGGTAGCCGGTGGCGCTGTCTCGCTTGTCGCTCAGGACGATTACTACAACGCCAAAATCAGCATCGCCTACTCCAACGGTTAGTAACTGCTCCTGCGTCTTTTCGGTCGGTTGTTGGGGTTCTTTGTCGACATTGTACTATTCTGTTACTTTTTCTGATTGGACTTGATACAGATCCAACATCCAATGACGACTTCACTACCCTGATCGAGGAGAAGAGCATCTCTGATCTCAACCCCGGCCATACCTGTGTTGACGTTCCCGATGCCCCGTCGAGGATCTCGGCCGGCGACAACGCGACGATCCAGATCATCTATCGCGCTGACTGGGACGCTCCTCACAACCAAACCTTTTATGCCTGTGCCGACATCGCTTTTGTGGCGGCAGCCGACTTCACGTTCAGGATCCCTTGCTTCAATGCGACTGAGCCCGGCGAGGATGACAAGGAGGCTGGCGCAACGGCGAACCCCAGTGCAACAGCCACCCACAAGGCCACTTCATCTGACAGCTCTGACAGCTCTGAGAGCTCTGATAGCTCCGAGAGCTCGGGTGGATCGAAGAAGCTCGGCGGCGGTGCCATTGCAGGCATCGTCGTTGGCTCTATTGCCGGTGTCGGTCTGATTGCAGTTGGAGCCTTCTTCCTCTGGCGTCGTCGTCAGCAGCAGAAGCGAACTGAGCGTATTGCCCGGATGGAGAACAGCGCTCACCGTCACGAGTTTGCGACCAACAAGAATTCGACTTCACAGAACAGTGTGCAGCTCAAGGACATGCCTTGAATAGGGGACATGTTACTCTGAATCTCTACGGTGCTAGCTAGGAACTTGGCATCTACCGGCGTCACAGTTCATTGGCGATTGGGATGGGTGATTCGTGTGTTGTGGTTGAGGGGTGATGGATTACGTATCATGTTTCATGAGAGGGTTACTAGCTATTGAGTACATAGGAGAAATTGAGAATTTCACATCACTCGAGGTCCGACTATCAAGAATGACGCGTTGGTAAAAACCCGTACACTGGTTTCATGGGGGAACTGCCCCTCAACGCCAGTCTTTGTGCACACTAAGCTGGTTCTTCACGGTGGCCGGAAGTCCCGGAGACCAGAAACCCCAGTCGGGTCACACGCTACGGGGCCCTTCTCAAGGCCAAGATAATGTCCAGGCGCTAGCAGTGCTGGTTTCTGAAATGGGGACAAGTCTTGGACAGTATGCGACGCCTGTGAGTTGCGGCAATCTACCAGCCTCCTCATGGTAGCATGGGAGATTCCCGTTCTTGTCAGCGCTTCAATAGTAGTGTCTTGGCTTCACTTCCGATCCAAAAGCCGGTGGGCTCCCTTGCCCACTCGCATCATCCTCCCATCGGGAAAGACAAGGGGTTACCCAAGCGAGCCAAGCGAGCGACGGGCAAACTTTTCATTGGTACAGGACCCGCCTGTCATGTTGGCAAAGTATGCATAACGCGATAGTGCCAACTAGCCTTGGAGAGCAAGACTCCACCATGTGTGAGCTGCAGCGCATGTAGTGGTGTACCGGAGGTATTGCTGTAACAGGCAAGTGTCATGGCCGCCATCCATGAAGAAGGTTGTCTTTCAGCTCCATTGCCCAACAATGCATATTCGTCAAATACTGTCCAACAGCGCTGTCCCCCGAGGTCGGGAGGCCTTGTGCCTAGGTAGATGTGGTGTTAATCTTGCGCATCCGGGTAATGTCAATATTCAATCAGGGACGAAGCATCTCACGCTCAACGAACCTCATCAGCAGTCCCAGGTCCACGTGGCGTGACAAGCTAGGCCTGTCAGTTCGCCGTTGTGGAGAGCATGAGAAGACGGACAAGGGTGATTTTAGTGCCAACCTCCGGAAGTGTGACAAGGCGACAAGGCTACCGAAGAGCGTCCGATGCCGACACCGTGCGTTCCGGAGATCCTGGTGGATGTCCGTCTAGTCCAGGGGTAAAGGTGCACGCACATGATGTCGTCGCTCGGGAGGCGATGCGTAAATAATTGGATCGTGAGCATGGGCCTAGTTCGGATATCGCACAGATGGAACGAAGAAACACACCTGATCTTGGATTGAGCAGTTTACTAGGGAGTCGGGTAAACTAGCAAAGTCTTGGCTAATGTCATGGTTAACCGTCGTGAACCGCCGAGATAACCACCTGCGCTAAGGATCAATAGTGATCTTGGCGGAAAGGCTACGTGCCGTTCGTGCTGGGCCCGGAAGCTGGCATCTACTGTGATTGAGCACTGTCACCGGAAGACTCGGACTGCATCGGTGAATCTCCCGTTCTGTCGGCTAGGTTACCCATGCTGGTGCCAGTGGGTCGACGTTGGTTAACTTGTTTAGCCTCAAGCTCAAGCGCAGGGACATCCAAATCCGGCCCACCCCGATTTTATCTAATCAATCGCATCAGCCCCACTATCACGAGGATCTTTTGCAGGAGTCAGGGGAACAAACGGTTGGCATCTTGGGGATTGCACTTTGAGAGCCATGTCATTCTTGCCACTTGACTTCAGGGAATAAAGAGAGAAAGTCGTCAATCGGGTGCAGCACGTGCGATGGTAATCGCGGTCCAGGGTATGTATGTGTGAGATTGAGAGCAGTTGTCTCGGGCACTCCAAGTTGCTTGGAGCAAATATTCGTGGGCTTCTCCTGTGTCTCTGTATGTTTGTCTCCAACGCTAGAAACATGGTATTTCGAGATGCTTTGAATTGTGAAAGGATTGTTCTTTTTCAGCGTTGTCACAACGTAGACACATTCGTTAGGTCCAGGTGTCAACCAATCATGTCCACGTCGCTTTTCCAACACATGAAGGTTCTGTTTCACAGCGGTACCCTTGAAATGGCTCGTCTTCCAGGGACTGTCAAGGCTCTCGGCATAGTGGGTAATTGGCCTACGCGCCAGCGTCAAGGTATTCTGATTCGTATGTGGATGCCTTGCGATGTGCCTCGGCCCAAAGTTCTTGACGTGGAGACTGAAGAAAACATGTGCGGCAAGACAAGCAGGCGCGAGACTCAAGTAACCATCGGAAAACTTGATACCATCTGAAGGAGAAGGTGGCGCCAAATCTTGTTGGTACTGTTGATAGTAGGATCAGGTGAGAAAACGAAGACGACCGGTGGTGTCGATGAGCTCTAGGGCTCGTATCTGAAAAGCAATGTCTCCTTGCTAAGGCCACTCTGATTCTTGTTTCAAAACGCATGGGCCTACCTTTGACCACAAAGGCTAACAGTGCGATTGTACGAAATCGGGCATCAACGAATGTCTCGCTTGTGGCTACCGCAGTCCCATAAATACACTCTATGACTACGGTACAGCCTTGCTAGGTTGAAAGATTAGCGTACACACCAGACCTGGTTGTGTCGGGAGCTCTTTCCGGCATAGAACCTGTCTAGATGGTTCACATGGCGATGGATTGCCGCACAAGCTTGTAGCCTTCGTGACGTCGTCGCAGATACAAAGCTCCATAATCTCGCCACAACGCCCTTCCAGGTCCACGTGAATCAACCACTTAGGTAGCGTGAGACTGAAATGAACACTTATGTCTTAGCATACCAGCCACCTTATTCGATCGACTGAGGGAGAGAATGTGCTCAACCCCACCATCCTCGTACTGCTTGATGGCACTGATGCCACGAGGAACGTATATTCTCTTGTCGACCATGTCATTCCGCAGTGTCTCAGGTTGCCTCAACACTTGTGGAAACCAGGCAGCGTGTAATTGCTGATTCCGCCAAGAAATTCTAGATCCGAAACCGCGACAAGGTCATCGGCTGTACAGAGTGTCCTTGGACAGTCCTCTGTCAGATGCCATCTTAATCCACCGGACTTCACCAACGGCAGGCGGCGATGTCCGAGAGTGATTATCAATCGCTACAGGGATTCACCAGAAGTGGGCTTGGCATAGTCCCCGTGACCAGAGTGGTCCCCGAGGATGTCGGCGAGGAAATAGGCTACATGAGGGGACCAGAAGGCAACTCGACAGAACTAAATATCGATACAAATCATCGCCTTACCCCTATATAGTAGCAACTATCTCGCAGGTTACACGTCTGGCCTCTTCATCTTCGCCTCTGATAGCTGCTCTAAAAGAGCGAGATATTCTTAGTGGACCTAGAATGAGCGATTCCCAAGAAGCATTTGACCAAGCCTAAACGTCACTACTCTATAGCTATATCTCCCAACCGTGACGGTACTTTCCATATTGACAATTGAGATTTCTGTACTCTTCAAGAACATACTTAGCATGGTCGCTTGGTCGTTGACTGTTGGGTCAGTTGCCATCGATAAAGTAGTGCAAGCTCGATGACACGATGTCTAGGGTAGCTGTGCAGCTGATGCTCTGCACGTCTCAAGGTCTTGTGATAATAGCTGATAACCGCGCCCTAGAGCCGATGGCGATATAGATAGACGGTAGTCGACATGTCTCAATACCGTTTCTATTTCCGTGCAAGATACTTAGATGAGGTGATTACTACTGTCGCTTCGATAAACAGTTATTTAACTATAATTTTCTGAGTGATGTACGTGTTGCCGCGGTAACCACGCGGTTACTTAACATTAAATTACATTTCATCCCGCACAGCTTTCCACTGCGGTTCAAATTTAATACTTTTATTAGCCTACAATCAGTAGTAGGCACCTTCGATCCACTTAGTAACGTCACTATTCCAAAGCAGAATGGGAGGGTAATGGGCCAATGAGATTTGCCATTTTATGATGGTTGCCATTTCGGTTTCAGGCAATTATAGTGACCGGAAGTGCTCAACTGGTCAGTTTTAGTTTAAATGGAAAGCTGCACTACTGCCTTCCTCGGGTCGGAAACAGTGACTCCATATGAAATATGTCTGGGAAACTGGACTGTAGATGCAATGAGCTGGGAGCTGTCCAAGGGAGGAATATAGCTGTGGGTCGAAGACGCTATGAGAAGTAGTTTAGTGTGTGTTTTTATCTCTGAAGTATCGCATGTCAGTTTAAAGTAGTCTGCTGTATATTTTGCTTCTCGTACCAGGCACGGTACCTTGCTGCGCTGTCACTATGTGGTTGACTGTATGACCTTGATGTTTCTGAATCGACTTGGGCTTTAATTCTTTGAATACTACATGCTATAAACCCAGCTCTTCTTAGTGTTCTATTACATAAAAAGGGTTTCCGATCCAAGCTTAAACCCAACGCAGGGAAGAACTAGCTATTCGGATTGGGTTACTGCTATAAGAGATCTAGTAATACTTAATATCTTGCACTGGATGCTGATGCGAGGGTCTTACCTAGTTTTGTTGGCTGCCCATGGCTGGGTCATGATGTCAGATAAGACCCTGCTCCTTTCCTACTTTTGGATAGCGCCAGTTAACAGCTAGGATCATCTGGATAGAACCATATCTAGAAGTGATAATTCTAATACCAAAAGCTCTGGACGTCATGTCAAGAGAATAGGGCACACAAGGTAATGTAAAACTGGGCTGTGGAAAGAAATCGTGGTTTTTTTTGAACTTGTGATAGTAGTAGCTGCACCCCAGAGCCGACCGCAATACAGATGGTAAGATTTGGCTGCTTATATGTGGCAGTCTCAGAACGCGACAGATCCACATTGACTGCCTTTCCTCAGCCATGTTTAAAGGCATCATTCATCACTGACTATCTTGAGCTTCCACATTAACCATAATATGCAGCTAGGACTCAGTGCAAGGCCAAGGTTCAACAGGAGCAGATGCTAAGCAGTAAAGGCTTTTGTACTCTAGTGAGCTCGAGTAGACAAAACTGCCTTCTGAGTGTGTCTACATGCATGCTGGACATATGTGTATACCAAGTCTCAGTAATCTTGCCGTGACACTTGCGTCAAAAGCAGGTCTAGACACTTCATATTTGACGTCTCTCAGCCGCCGTACTCGATATTTTAATTTCAAGAGCTATTTTGCCGTGCATGAGCTAATTACCATAAGGTCTGGGAAAGTCATTTCGATAAAGAGATTAAGGTATTGTACACTGGCGCTGCTGACCAAAAGGTGCCAGTTTGTTAAGCTTTCACGAAGTATAGGAAGGCTCAACTCTGGGGTCGAGTTCTTGTCGACTGGCTATCTCGGAGGAAGATGGCGCGAACAATGACATGTCTCCGAGCCATGTTAGAGCAATATGGGCTTGACTGTTACAGATGAAGATTCCATCTTTTTATAAGCAACCCCACTTCCAAGATTGATTTGTGGTATGCGACGAAATTGCACGATGCAGGCAGACCGCGAAGCTTGACGATCTGGGCTATCTGAATCCTTCCTAGTTGGGCAGTCGGCTCAGCTTAAACAAACGCATGCTTTCAGGATAGTTCCAGTGCTAGAATGATTATGATAGTTTTCATTGATTGGGTGGTCGGTGGTTGCCAATTCTTGCTTTGCGCCGACGCTTCCCATCCGAGCTTGAGGTGTGGAGAAGCCAAGGTCGACGCTATCCTGCCTGCATTTGGCACGCAACGCTGCGAGAAGGAACTGAAATAGGAGAAGCGAGCTTCTTGGAATGTTCCAAGGCCTCAACTCAGGCTGAACCGAGACTGTCAGGAATATTGGTGCAACTTGCACCAGTTAAACCATGGAAATTGCATAATTTATTGCGGGGTCGGTTGGCTCCCGAAGCGTGACGTGGATCAATCAGGTAGCAGGCCCGTGGAGGGGAAGAAACGAGGCTGTGCAACGTCATATCGACACAACCTGTCCTTTGCACTGCCAGAGCATTTGGATGCAGCAGTTGGCTTGTCGTGTTACTCGGGCGGTGCTTTTCGCACCGAGACAATTCGTACGCTTCCATTGAAGACATCATCAGACCCGGCACCCGGCACACGAGACACGAGACACGAGACACGAGACACGAGACACGAGACACGAGACACGAGACACGAGACACGAGACACGATGAGCAGCAACCGTCCTCCGCGAGGCGACTCGGCCAGCGCGACGTCGCAGGTGCCGCTGCAGCGATACCTGGACGACGACGAAGACGGCCACAACCACAACACCAACAACTACCATCGCGATCCCCCGCCCGAATACTCCCCGTCCGACCCGACTCAACCCTTCCCAGCCGCCGCCGACTCCGACGCCTATCCCACCCTGCTCCCCACCCACGGCCCGGGCTACCCGCTACAGCCATTCTCGGCCGATGCCACGACGACCTACTACCTCGACCCCCGCCTGGACAACGACCCGACGTTCCTGGAGCAGCACATCCACAGCCTCGCCGTCCAGCCGCCGCGTCCCTTTGTCCGCATCCGCGGCGTGCACTACGAGACCAAGAATGCGGCAAGCGACAAGAAGAACAGCCGGGACGAGGTGGTCGACTTCGACGTGCAGATCGAGCTGACGCCGCTGCTGTACGAGGACATGGCACTGCGGCGCGGCTGGCAACATCTCGAGGCCGTCCGCAACTTCGACAAGGTCCGCCGCGGCACCGTCTTCCCCACCCGCGCCCCGGGCTACGGCGGCAGCGGCACGCCCGAGGACGGCACCCCGCGGGTCGACCAGTGGTGCCAGCGGTACTGCGCAAGCCCGGCCCGTCTCAAGGCCTTTACGCTGGAGCGCCGCCTCGTCGGATGGGACTTTGCCCAGGTCGGGGCCAAGCTGGACGGCCTCGTGCGCTCGACTAGCTATCGCGGCCACCTCGCCATCACCTTCCCCACGCTCGACTCGCGCGTGCAGATCTACAACGATTGCCGCGCCAACCGCTGGCGGCTGACGCGCTGGGTCGAGCTGGTCTTCTACTTTAGCCTGCTGTGGATCTTCTCGTGGCCGTGGCTGGCGTTTACTACCAAGTGGTTCGAGACCGTCTACGTCGAGTGGCCGATGGGCCAGCCCGACAGCGCCGGCAACATGCGGTACGCCTGCCTGAGCGAGGAGCAGTGGTATCGTCTGTGGCACCGCCCGGTCCAGCGAGCCATCCTGAGCCGCAAGCAGGGGACGCTGCAGCAGGCCGATCTCAACGACGCCTACGACGCTCCCGGCGCTGAAGACTTTATCCGCGGCGTCCAGGCTGGGCTCGAGGTGGTTCAGCGCACCACGGGCTGGGGCGCCGACACCGACACGGGTGTCAGTGGATGAGCGTCGTAATGATTGGATGAATGATGTGTCTTGCTTTGTTGTATCTCTTGGGAGCGAAAATGGGCGCGAATTGGATTTGTCTCGTTTTATCTAGCATAGCATCAGGACCAGCGTCACTCCTTTCAATACATTTGTCTGCATGACCTCTCAACCCAGAATTAAGCCTACTTTAAGCATAACCTCTAGCCCGAACAGCAAGCAATAAGCAAAAGAGCCGCCACGCTCCCCCTACCAATATCCATGCGATTCGACCCTCCTTTTGCGTGCTTGATTGCCGAGAGCCTGCAGCCGGCCACGACGTCCGCTCAGGCCTTCACCTTCCGCCTTGAGTCGCACCTCCGCCGCCGATCCCCCGCCAAGACACCCGGCTGTTGGCTTGGCTGTGGAGCAAGCCGACGGAACTTTTTGCTGGCGTCCAAATGCAGGAGGTCGCTATGCCGGCTCGGTTTCACAGTCTTTATCGCCGTCAGTCGTGACATGCAATCGTCCAACGACAGTGCCAAAGACACAGTTGCGCCGAGATGAGCAGCGAGGAGCACAGCATGGGGTTCTCCAATGATGCCCGATGCAGGTATAAAGTCGACAAGGTCCATACGACACTCATGTCGCATTGCCCGTTCCCAGCCCGCTCCATCTCCAACCATTCACATCACCGGACAAGCAGACAAAGATGGCCCTCCTCCAGGGAGCGGTGGCAGCGTTGCTCGCAAGCCTCCCCTCACTGGTCTCGGCAATTGAGCCTCCCCGCCAGCCATACCAGTCTGTGGGTAACGGCGATCGCCTGCTCATCTTCAACGAGACCAGCCCCAGCGCCACCATTCGCCCTGCCACCGTCAGCGTGGCCTGGTCGTCTGCCGGCCAAGACGGCCTGTACATCACCTCCAACTCGGCCGGAGACCTGGTGCTCACCAACATCGTCAGCGGCAGCACGGATACCTGGGTGACGGCCGACCAGCTGCCCGAGGACTTGGAGGAGTACTGGATCAGCGCCGACGCAACCCGGATGCTGATCGCTGCAAACTCGACCAAGCAGTACCGCTACTCGTACTTTGCCGACTATTTCATCCTCGATGTCGAGTCGGGCGAAATAACGCCCCTGGTAGACGACCAGGTCGGTGACATCCAGTACGCCGAGCTCGCTCCCGTCGGAGACGCTGTGGCCTTTGTTCGCGGCAACAACCTGTTCATTCTCGACTACGGGACTGGCAAAATTGACCAGATCACCAGCGATGGTGGACCTGACATGTTCCACGGAGTCCCTGACTGGGTCTACGAGGAAGAGATCTTCGGCACTCGTTCCACGTTCTGGTTCTCACCCGACGCCAAGTTCATCGCCTTTCTCAGCTTCAACGAGACCGGCGTCGGCACCTTCACTATTCCTTACTACATGGACGACCAGGAACTTGCACCGACGTACCCCGAAGAACTCGACTTGCGCTATCCCAAGGTCGGCTCCACCAACCCAACGGTCCAGCTAAGCCTGCTGACCGTCTCAACCGGCAAGTATGAACCTGTACCGGTCGACGTCTTTGAACCCGATAACCTCATCATCGGTGAAGTCTCCTGGGTAACGGATACTCATACGGCACTCATTTACCGTGCCTTCAACCGTGTTCAAGATGTGGATGCTCACGTCGTGGTGGACCCCGTCTCACTCAAGTCCAAGGTAGTCCGAGAACGTGACGGTACCGACGGCTGGCTCGAAAACACTCTGACCATTTCTTATGTTGGCCCTCTCAAAGCCTCTGGAAACGCCACGTACTACGTCGACCTTTCTGACGAGGATGGCTGGAGTCACATTTACCTGTACCCAGTGAACGGTGGCAAGGCCATCCAGCTTACCTCTGGCGAGTGGGAGGTGGCTGCGATCCTCTACGTTGACAACGCCCGGAGTCTGATCTACTACCAAGCTTCAACGCGGCACTCAACCGAGCGTCATGTTTACAAGGTCTCGTGGGCAACTCAAAAGATCACTTCGCTTGTCGACGACTCCGTTCCTGCGTACTGGTCTGCGTCCTTTTCTTCGGAAGGGGGATACTACATTCTCAGCTACCAGGGTCCTGACGTTCCCTACCAAGAAGTATATACCTCCAACTCGACCATCAAGCCCCTCCGGGTCCTAGAGGATAACCAGGAGTTCTACGCGGTCATTGCCGACTACAACTTGCCCAACATCTCCTACTTTGAACTCGAACATCCGGACGGGTACAAGATGAACGTCATGCAGCAACTGCCTCCCAACTTTGACCCGTTGCGGCAGTATCCCGTTCTCTTCACGCCCTACGGCGGTCCCAATTCTCAGACTGTTAGTAAGAGGTTCCAGACCTACGGATGGAAAGCATACATCAGTTCCGACCCGGAGCTGGAGTATATTACCTACACCGTTGACAATCGTGGTACTGCTCAACGTGGTCGCGAGTACCGATCCACTGTCACGTCGCAACTCGGCAAACTTGAACCTTTGGACCAGATCTGGGCCGCCGAAGAGCTCATCTCTAAATTCGATTACATCAACCCCAACAAGCTGGGCATGTGGGGATGGTCTTACGGCGGATACCTCACCGCCAAGACTCTCGAGGCCGACTCGGGCGTGTTCACTTTTGGCCTCATCACCGCCCCCGTGTCTGACTGGCGCTTCTACGACTCCATGTACACGGAACGGTACATGAAGACGCTCGAGGGAAACCTCGAGGGCTACCTTGAGACGGCGGTGCATAACGTCGACGGCTTCAAGAACGTCGTAGGTGGCTTCAGCGTTCTGCACGGCACTGGGGACGATAACGTGCATTACCAACACACGGCGGCTTTGGTCGACCTGCTTGTGGGCGGAGGGGTCTCGCCTGAGAAGATGAAGATGTTTGCTTTCACGGACAGTGACCACAGCATCAATTACAACGGAGCAGACGTGTACATTTACAAGTACCTCACTGCGAGGCTGTATGACGAGGTCAAGAGAGTGCCAAAGGAATCGGAATTGACGCATCAGTGGAACAGGCGGCAGATTTTTGATCACGGCGTAAACCGTGTCTAAAGTTGTTTTTGAATCAGGTCTTTATTGTACTAGGTAGAATTGACCAACCTGCCATCATGGTCTTGTTCCACTGTTTATATACATGTTAGCGTCTATCACACTCTTCATTGCATATATATACATATGATTCTCCAGTGAATATCACTGGCAGACATAAACGTTGACATCCTGGGTCAATTTGGGCCGGTCAGAGAAAGCAATCACAGTGCTATCAACGACTCCCATCCCAGAATACCTACCTACCAACTTCACAGTCGGACAAACCCAAAGGTGCCAATAATCAAGACACTCCCACCCTGCGTCTCAGCTCAGTACAGGTAACGCCACGCCAAACGTTCGGCAGCCACTAGTCGATCATTAAGTTTAAAGGCACGTCTAGCCCCAAAACCTTGACAGGACAGCGCGGAGATGTGTTAGTGTGGCTGATCCGTTGCATGTGAGACAGACGGAGAATCCGAAAGACAGGACGTCGTAAATAGACACGAGTGCAATGGCGGTGAAGGGATTGCGGCCATTCTCATTGCTCGGTACATGTTTCCTGAGACATTGCATCCAGCCGGCAGGCAGTCTGATCTAGACCCGGGGGTGCGTTGAGGAGGTCCCCGGTAGGGCTGTCCCGACCAACGTAACCGGGCGGGTACGATGCAGGTGAGATTGGAATCCCACGTCAGCGCTACTGAATAGAGCCACCATTGATGGGACTTTGAGGTAATTGGCGTGAAACTTATCGAGCTTTACCATTCGCTGATGAACAGCCCGTTCCTCATTCGTGCCACACTCAGCCGTGTGCGAATAGCAAGCTCGGGTGGCGCTGAAACCAGTAAGCCAAGCTGAAAGCTCTTGGCTGGCTTGTCAATTAGCTCGTAGACTATTGACCGCCCGATAGCTTAGTGCCGTGGCCTGAACATCGCCTCGCTTTGACTGTACGTAAATTTGACGGCCCTGTAAGTCCTCTGGGAAACAAGTTGGGAGCGTTAAGAAACCACAGGCAAAGTCAGCTTATGGAAATTAGATCAGAGTGAAGCCTCCAAGTTCAATCACTACATCGTCGATCCCGTTATCGTTACTCCGCACTCGTTGAAGCCGGCCCGCGGTGGCGCCGACTCTAAACTGGAGCCAAAGTTCTGAGACACGGAGCTAGTCGGTGGGCTTGAGTCTGGGCCCGTCGAATGACCTTCTACTTCAAAGTATTGCAGCCATTCCCCTCAGCTCATTCTCTTCTTGGCCTCCTACTGGAGACATTTCAAGCCCGTGGCTGGCTGAGAATGTATCTGAACATCGGTTCCCTCCGCCTTTTCAGAGTGTCAGAGTTTCATGGATAGGTCTGGAGAAGCGGGGGATCGGGCAGCCCTCGCCCAAGGGCAAACTCAGATAGTCACGTAGAAGCCGTCTTGCAATTCTCTTATAAATACCACAAGCATGTCTCCTTCTTATGTAGCCTCGTAGCACGGTAATCTCAAGTCACAGTAGCCCACTCATCACTTCAAGCACTTTGATATCCACCCCAACTTTGCCCACTGCAAAATGACAATACTTGACCCTTCTCTTCCCGTGCCGCCAGCCAGCGCGGCCGATGCCATCAAGCCAGATGACATTTTGAAACAGCCTTCGGTCGCAGATCGCAAGAAAGAGCTCAATGTCGGAATCAGGGACGTGCCGTTTTCGGACATCGACCCTGGTGTCTTCAACGGCGAGCTTGTGAAGCTGAAGATATACGCCAAGCCAAACCCTGCCAGCCTGGAGAAGCGTCCACAGCTGGGAGGAGGCAACATCGAGGAAGGAACCTATTCCGGTACCCAGGCCGCTTTGACTCATGCCTACGGTCGCATTGAGCGCAGGTAAGTAAAGTGCTTGCGCGTGCCTCAGTATGACCAGTCACTGATTCCCTGGCAGTTACGAGTCTTACTTTGATGTCCTGCAAGTCGAGCCGACCTTGCCTCGTTACACGGATCTTTCCGCCAAGACAAGCATCTACAACTACTCTGCCTACCCCAAGAATGCCGACGGTACCACTGCGCAATACCCGCCTCACCTGCAGGACATCCCCGACAAAGACCAGGTGGCCGAGTGGAAGATTTTCAATGCGCTTGGGCTTGCCGAGACCTCGGTTCTTCTCAAGCAGGTCGTACCCGACACCTTTATCGGGAAGACGGCGAGCTGGCTCTTCGGCGTCACCAACGGAAACATCAGCGGCGCGGCTGACCAGGGAATGACCATCAAGGCCTACGAGACGTACAACAAGTTTCACCGCAAGTCGGGAACAGACATTGAGCAAGGCGCCAACATCGGAATGCTGCCTGACTGGTTTACCGATCGCCGGTTTGCAGATCAGTCCTTCACCGGGACCAACCCGACAACGATTGAAAAGGTTCCCAAGGACCTGTTGACCGAGTTCATCGACACCGCCAAGAGAAACGGGTACGACGACTGGGCCAAAACGCTTCCCCAGATCGACCCGAGCTCGCTTTTCGTCCAGGACTGCCGTTATCTTCGCGCTGCCGTTGGTGCTGGCCCCAACGAGGAACTTACGCACAAGGAGCCGCTTTCCGACAACAACTGGGCTTGCGCCGCTGTGACGCTCTTCCAGCTTCATGACAATGGAAAACTGCATCCTGTTGCCATCGTTTGCGACTACAAGACGAGCATGCAAAACTCCGTCACCATCTTCAACAAGAGGAAGCTGCCCACCGACTCATCCGCCAAGGAGGAGACTGATTGGCCCTGGCGATACGCCAAGACGTGCTCTCAAGTATCGGACTGGGTCCGCCATGAGATTTCCGTTCATCTGACTCGCGCCCATATGATCGAGGAGGCCTTGATTGTTGCCACCCACCGCACCATCCCCATGAAGCACATTGTGTTCAAGCTCCTAGAGCCACACTGGTACAAGACGCTCTCACTTAACGCTGCTGCACGATCGACTCTTGTTCCCCAGGTCATCAAGGATCTAGTCGGGCTGAAGCCAGACTATCTTTACCAACTTGTTCGTTCCGAGTTTGAAAGCTTCGACTTCGTTAAGAACTACGTGCCCAACGACCTCGACCGACGAGGCTTCCCCAACACGGCGGCCGGTCTCGCCAAGGACAAGTACAAGAACTATGCCTACGCCAAAAACATGCTTTCCATGTGGACCTGCATCCGCAAGTACGTTATGAGCATGCTTCTCATATACTATGACAAGAGTACGGCCGACAAGATGATCAAAGAGGATCAGTATGTCCAGAACTGGAGCAAGGAGGTGCAGACAAACGGCTGGATCAAGACGTTCCCCACGATCCAGACTCTGGATCAACTGTGCGATGCCGTCACCATGAGCATCCACATCGCGGCCCCGTTCCACAGCGCGGTCAACTATCTCCAGAACTTTTACCAGGCCTTTGTCCTCGCCAAGCCGCCAGCGCTCTGCCAAGCCTTGCCCACCAGTCTCAAGGAACTTAACGCGTACACGGAGAGCACCCTGGTTGCATCGCTGCCTTGCGGCCGGCAGAGGCAGTGGTTGCTTGCGGTGCAGGTACCCTGGCTTCTTAGCTTCAAGGTTCCTGGCGACAGAAGCCTCATCACGTTTGCGCAATCTCAGTGGAGAGCCCACCGTGGCGATGATGACGAGGATAAGGAGATTCAGAGAATAAGCGAGATGTTCTACCTTGACCTGAAGAAGCTGGAGGTCGAGTTCCTTGTGACCAGCAAGAATATGGATACTGGTAGCGTTCCCTATATGGTTATGGATCCATCCAACACGGCAGTGTCAATTCTTATCTAAGGCCTGAGGGCTTTTGGCTGGCAAGACTTCTGACAGCGAATGGGCAATCAATCAACGGCACATCTTGATTGAAGGGTCGATAAGTAGCTTCCTCGAGTATAGTAATAATGAGTCGTGATAGTAGCAGCCGCGCCTAGAGCCCGCCGCACTCCTAGTAGTAATAATGAGTCTTTCTATCTGATGATATTGACTTGGGCTTCGTACTCATCAATGCCTGTGTCTTTTTACCATTTTTGATAATAACATCACAATGTGTTTTGTACCTGGGCGAGCTTTATTCCTGGCCAGGCATTGAGGCTTACACAGGGCATTGCTAAACTCGTCCCTCACCACCTTCAACGGAACGTCCCACTCCACTATTAATGTTCTGAAGTCTGCAGAGAGTTGCCTGAGAGTATGAAAAGATTTTTTTCGACCTCATAACTTATGAACGATGCTGTCTTTGGTCCACCTTCGAAACGTCTTCCCGTAAAAATAAAACATTACCGCGAACAGACACCAAACAAAAGTCAGTGCCATATTAACCATGAAGGCATCAATGAAGCTAGATAAAAGGATTGTCAGCAACCAAAAACTCATATTATCGAAACCAGAGTATAGCTCACCCGTCTGCTTCTGTCCACGGTGTAATGAAGCGACCCATACCATAACCCCAGAGATTCTTATTGACAGTGATTGCAACAAACAGAGACCCAGCAACGGGCTTATAGCTGTCGACTGCATAAGTACTGCTTATACTTGGGAGCCCTGCAACTTGGATGCCTGCGCAGGAATAGCCAAGAACCACAATGACAGGCCAAGGCCACTGGCGTTGGTACCCGATAGCTGTGATGATGTGCCCAAACGCCATGACCAAAACGTACGGGATCATTGCTGGAAGTCGCATTTCCGGTTCTCGAATACCATTATTGCGGGCAGTTGCGCGGGCAGAAACCCAATCGCTCAAGGGGCCAGCCGTCGCGAGGCCCCCACGAAGAGCGAGAAGTTGGTAAAGCCTGGAGGGAAGATCAATATTCAAGTTTTTGAAGCCTGTTTTTGATCAAACAAAATGACTGTACTGACCAATGGATTGCGAGCTTAAGCTGTAGGGAGGCGCAGAAAAGACTTGGGTCTGCGTAAGGTTCAGAATTAGAATGAAGCTGCAGCTCCAACTGACGACGAAGGATGCAAAGAGGACAATGGGAAAAGAGAAAAGTTTCCATGGAATCCACAGATCGAGCATGATGGATCGCAACGGAGATGAAGTTGCTTGAAAAGCTCTCCACTGCTGCCGACTTGGTGTTCCTTTTCCGAGGCAAGGGTCTCTCTCAGGATTAACATTGAAATGGTGCGGGGTCTTTTCGCCCAGGCTTCCTTCTTGATGCTGGACTTGGAAGCCTTTCGACGATGTCTCAGTTGGGGCGACTTGGCCTTCGGATGCCTCGATACGACTGAACTTAGTCTCGGGGAAGCCGAGTATAATCACTACTAATGACGCAGCGGTCATGGCAGCGTTTAACCACCAGAAGGACGGCCAGCCGGAATGATCGGCCATGGCTCCCGCTATGATAGGCGCAACCTGATTCATCAGTCCAGTTCAGAAAAAACGCCAGGTCGAGTCAGTGACTTACAATTAGCGCACCAGTGTATATGACCCAGTACATGGTGTTCCACTTGCCACGGTCGTGAAGGAAGAAGATATCCGCAATGATGCTTGGCTGGATAGTCTCCCCCGGACCAGCTCCGATACCGCTTAGACTAACATGGCGGGTGAGTTAAGAGCTACTAGCGAGTTGGTTGACATCAACTCACATGGCAGCCCCCATGAACTCTTTGTACGTGCTTGCCTTTGCTCGCCAGATATGAGAAGCTAAGCACACGATTTGAGAAAGAATGAGGACAGGTCGGCGGCCGAAAGAAGTCGAGATGGGAACCCTGCGTGTGGGCGTTCTGGTAAGCTTGCTAGTTTGCGGGACTGGCATTCCCGCGATAGAATCAACATACCAGATGAAGTTGCTAAAACCGAGAACCAGGATAGTAACTCCCGTGAACTGGATGACGTCGGTAAGAGACCGATTGTAATCCTCCATCAGGTAGCCGAACATCGGGCCGAGAGCCAAAGGAGCAAAGCCCTGCGTGAAGCTCATGGTGGACACAGCTATGAGCGCAGATAACTTCCACGTCTTGGTCCAATTCAGAGGATCGTGGGGATCGTTGGAGGGTTGAGGGACGAGGACGCGGTGCGACTTGTCTTCGCTCTTGACGAAGTGATGGCTCCCAACGTCAGTCATGATTTCCGTTCCGGGGATGATCTCAATGTCCAGCTCATTTTGAATCTGCTCTAGCTCCTGTGGGTAGAATCAGCAAGGCGTCGGGAAAGGTAAGAAGAGAGCCTTTTTGTACCTCCTGGCGAAATTCGGTCGCCATTTTGTCGGGTACACCAGGGGTGATGTGTTGTACAGCAATTGTGCACCAACAACAGGCCTGAATAGAACGAACCTACTGAAACAAGATGGCGAGGAAATACGCGTCTTATTTGAAGAATGCATTGGGGAAATGAGTTTTAGTCTGGGGAAACGCCACAAGTAGATGGCCTGTGTGGACATGCTCGGAAATGGAGAGTGGAGGTTCCATCGGCGATGCTTTCCGACCTGCGTTGATCCAATGTGAAGGCGGGCAAGGCTGTAGTTAGAGAAGGCGTCAATAGCCCGTGTCGGAACTCAGAAGACATTTCCGAAGGTCTAGATTAGCCGGATGGGCCAACATAACGACGCATCACATCCTTGACGCCCGCAAACCGCTCTAGTCCACTTTTCTACCCCAGATTCCCCGCGTCTACCCTGGTTAGCGTCGCCGAGGATCTCGTGCCTGTGTTCGCCATGACCTGAAGCAGTATTTGTTCACCTTGTCCACAGCTCGGGGCGCGCCGAAAGACAGGTCGGTGCGTGGCTCGGGCGGAAAGCTTCCGAGCGGAACTGGATGCCGCAGCGTCCGACAAGACGCCGTTCGGGGACCGAGGGACAGAAGTGGATTCCTGATAGACTGGATGAGGAGTTGCGGCGGCAGTGCTTGGTTTATTTAATCTCGATCGTGACAACTTCCAGCTCATATAGTTGTCACGACTGGTCTCCTTCATCCCCCCTCATCTCAAATCATCGTCCCTCATCGATTTGCGCCATGGCTTCGTCCACCAACATCGCCACGGAGGCGCTCGTCATCGAGAAGCCAGGCGACAAGTTCTTGATGAAGCCTATTATCCTCGATGAAGTGCGCTCAGACGAAGTGCTGGTAGAGATGAAGTACTCCGGTATTTGCCACACGGTGAGTCATGCCAGAGACGTCGAAAATCAGTGACTGACCAAAGAAAGGACGTTCTCCTTCAAACTGGGCTGTTGCCGGGGGTTGAGTACCCAGCCATCTTCGGCCACGAAGGAGCGGGCATCATTCGAGCCTTGGGGAGTAATGTGAAGGATAAATCTCTACAGATTGGCGACCACGTCCTCCTCTCCTTCAACGTCTGCGGCCAGTGCAAGCAATGCCTTGCCGACAACCCTTCTTGCTGCCACACCCACTCTCCAGTCAATGTTGGCTCAGTACGCCTGTCGGATGGCTCCACACCAGCGAGGCTTCAAGATGGGACATCTGTGCGCAGCCAATGTTTCGGGCAGTCTTCCTTTGCGCGAATGTCGGTCGTGGCCGAGCGGAGTGTGGTTAAATGCCCCTATCCCGAGTCGCTTCCCTACTTTGCTCCTCTTGGTTGTGGCTTCCAGACCGGAGCCGGGACGTTGTTGAATGTGCTCAAGCCTGAAAAAGCCAACACCATTGTCATCTTTGGGGTTGGGAGCGTCGGCATCGCTGCGTTGATGGCCGCTGCCTATCTCCAAGTCAAGCAACTCGTGGCCGTGGACGTCCTCGACGAGAAGCTCGCCATTGCCAAGGAGTTCGGGGCCACGCATACTGTCAACTCGAGAAACTGCGGGGAAGGGGGAGTTCAGGCCGCGATCCGGGACATCACGGGTGGAGGAGCGGACTTTGCGATTGACTGCACCGGGCTCATCCCAGTAATCGAGTCGTTATTTGGATGTCTGGCCCCGCGAGGGACTGCCACAACCGTTGGCGTACCACCGCCAAACAGCGTCGTTCGCATCGAGCCCCAAACGTTTCTCCTCGAGAACAAGCGTTACATCGGGGTGGTAGAAGGTGGTTCGCATCCCCAAAAGGTGAGTCTTGAGGAACCTTTTGTCTTTTAGTAGACGATCGCTGACCTTGGACATCTGCCTAGTTTATTCCACAGTTGATGGAACTCCACCGGCAAGGCCACTTTCCCGTGGATAAACTCTGCAAGGTTTACTCTGTAAAGGATTTCGACCAAGCACTAGGTGACCTACGTCAAGGCAAGGTGAGTTCATTATTATTTCCGCCTTTGACATTCTAGATACTGACTGGAATTATTTGTAGGTTGTGAAACCAATCATCCACTGGGACTGATTTAGAGTATCAGGTTCATTAGGGTCTTGTGTTTGATGTGTTCCATCCACCAAGGTCTTAGAACTTTTCATGGTATTCTAATGAAAGTAAGGTTGACTGGGAAAAAGGCAAACTGTTGCTCAATTTTAATGTTGTCTCATTTTTGCTCGGCTTAAACCATTGAGCATAAATAGCCACTTATTCAAATCTATAACTACCATAGCATGAAGAAGCAGGCACTACTAAGAAGGTTGCCCAGAGTAAGATCTAAACATATTTATGAATTGCTCAAAAAGATATTGGGTATCCCATGGTATTCTAGATTAATCGTTAAAGTACTAATAATTACCGCATTCATGTAAATATAGAATTCAGAATCCAAGGTTGGTTTTCCGGGGCCAATGAAGACGAGCGTTATATTTCAAGAAGAGACACTCGGTCTATCTTGTCGGATAGGTGAGGAATAGACGAGGATCCAGATAATCCAGCGCTCCATCCTTAACCAGTTGTGCTTGTTCTTCATCATATATCTCACCACCACGTCTCCCTCTAGAGTCGACTGTTCTTGATGCCAACACCACTGGCCACCATTCCAATGCCAGCCAGGCCAACACAGCACCAAAGCCCGGTGCAGTACTGTTGCAGCATGCTGTGGCCCTTGCGAGTATCAACGGCCTGAACTATAGCACTTGCAAGGGCAAGTCCCACGCCACTGCCTATCTGAAAAGCCGTGTTGATCATGCCGCCGCACAGACTTTTGACATTGGTCGGCACCGAGTCCAACAGCACCACTGTGATGGTGCAGTACACAATGGTGGTACCCGCGACACCGACAATGGTAGTTGGAAAGACGTGCTTCCAGAAGTTAATGTCTCCCTCTTTCATAAGCGCCGAGGGAACAGGAGCAATAGCGCAAATGGCCATCCCTGTGACCAGCAGAGCCTTGGTGTTGCAATTCTCCAACAGCCGCGACATTGACAGGCTAACAATGAAACCCGTGCAACCCATGGGAAGAAATCGAAGTGCAGTCTGGCCAGCACTCAGCTGGTTCACCTCCTGGGCGATAAGAGTCGTGAAGTAGATTGTTGTCTGATACCCACCATAAGAGACTAGGCAACTGTCAGTAACGGCTCCAAAATGTCATGCTGGATAAGTTGCGTGTACTCACCAAAGCCACCGATCCAGAGTGCAGCAAAGTTGTCCAGTTTCCATAGGGACAAGGGCATTATGGGGTTTGGGACCTTTTTTTCGACAAAGGTAAAAAGGACAATGAGAAGAACACTGAGCACGAGCAAGACGATGACGAATGCTTTGCCCCAGCCGTATTCTCCTCCACTTGAGAGCACGAAACTGAGCAATATGAGACCGGCAGTGGATAAGCCAGCTCCAGCAAAGTCCAATTTGGGCCTCGTCTGACCATCAACGCGGTCCTTGGGAAGAACAAACCAACCGAGAATTCCCAAGAGACCCGTGACGCACGTAGAGACATAAAACACGTAACGCCAGCCGAGTGAGGAAGTCAGGAAACCCCCGAAAATGAGGCCAAGACAGAAGCCCACTGCGCCGGCTGCTCCGAAAATGGTCAAAGCCAATGTGCGATCCTTGGCGACAAAGTAGTTGCTGATGATACCTACCGCCGACGGCACGGTAACAGCGGCACCAATCCCTTGGAGAGCGCGGAAGATGGCGAGCTGGATAAACGACGTTGCCACGCCGTCAGCCAAGGTCCAGATGCTCAAGAGAGCCATGCCGGCGCAGAAGATTAATCTCCGTCCATATCTGTCGGCAAGGACACCGGAGAGAAGGAGGAAGCCGCCAAAGGTCAGGGTATAGGCCGAGATGAGCCACTGTAGGTCGCCATTTGGGACGTTGAAATCCTTTTGGATCGCAGGCAAGGCAATGTTGACGCCCGTCATGAAGACATTGTCCATCAGCTGAGCGCCGCATGTGCAGAGCAGGATGACAGCTCCGCGTGTAGAGGCAATGGTGCCGACGTCGGGGTAGGCCTGGCCGGTTCCCAGCTCGTACTCGGCCGGGGTTTGGGTTCCCGAAGGGCCTTCGGGCGATGGTGAGTCTGTAGTTGTAAAGTTGAATGTCGGCGACGAGGGACGGGTCGGGATCGGAGTGGTTAGCGTGGACGGCACCTCGCGGATGGTGCTCTCTGGGCCCGGCTTCACGGCGCGCGGCCGCTGGATGTTGGGCAACTCAAACAGACTGTCCTGCGACTCTCGGGCGTCCCGCGAATGCAGGCGACTGATGGCTGAGGCGCTGCGGACCAACGAGGCTAGATCCTCTGGACGGCTGTCTTCCCCCACTGTAGCGCGGGACGCTGTACTTCGTCGACGGGCCAGAGGTAGACCCGGGAAACCAGGCGGTGGCACGAGCGTCGGCACTTCCTCTAGGGCTGATGTGCGACGGCCGAGAGGTTCGCCATCCTCAAACACAGCATCCACGTCCAGAGACGCTCGGTTGTGGTTCATGATGGCACTTTGCGAAGAGAGCAAGGACTCTTATTGATCACAACGTGAATTCGTTTCTCAGTTGAACACAGGCGATTCGAAAAAGACAAAGGGTTTTTTTCTTTTTTTTGAATAGATAACGTGGGCCGATGCGGGCTCGCAGCTGTCACATTTTTCATGGCATTTGGGCCGGGTTGTGTTGTGGGTGGAGCGTGATGCCAGACTCTTATCACTCGCCACTGGTGTCTCCACCAACTCCAGTACGCCATCCATAACCGACGATGTCGTGAGATAGAATCTAGGCACACGATTGGTTAATTGCCTCCATTTAATGGGGAGTTTTCTCGCTTCCAAGACTTGAGGCCCAACCGGTGTCCAACTCTCTAGGCAGCTGTAAGAATGGAAAGACTCGTGGACCTTGACAAAAAAGAACAAGATAAAGCATCCCTCACGAAACGTTGCATACCCTTCGAAGGAAGCTATGAAAGGCCAGTACTTGGAAGGGGTTACGAGGCAATGCAGAACCAAGCTATCATCTTCGTATGTAATGACAAACAAACGGAATAAAGCACGTCATTGAGATTGTGGTACAAATATGGGCAGGTCTTAAAATTGAATCTCGCTATAAAACAATCCTGCAACTTCAAGGCTTTGGAAAGAGATCCTTGTACTTGAGAAGAGCTTCTTGGAAGGGAGCTGGCTTGCGGCCAGTCAGCTTCTCAACAGTGTCGCTCGTCTCCTGCATAAATCCGCGCGCCACCATTTCACCAGAGCAGAGCAAATCGCCAATGCAAAGCTTCATAGGCAGTGCTGAAAAGTCACCAAAGGAATCCGTCGGGAGTCCGCGGCCCAGCCAGTAGTCCTTCAACTCCTCGTCTGGCATGTCAACCATTTGCCCCATGTAGCCAGATTGACTGCAGATCCAGTCAAAGATCTGCTGGTGGGTAACGGCCTCGGGGCCGGTGACATCGTACACAGTGTTTTTCCCGCCCTTTCCGAGCAGCAGGACTGCAAGGACGCGACCACAATCTTCCCGCGACACGTAGGCACCAGACGCGCCGTGGCTGTTGGTCAACCATCTGTCGCCACAGAACTTCCAAGACGTGCCGAAGAAGGTTGGGATGTTGTCAGCGTAGAGATAGTTGCGCTGAATGTTGTACTCTAGCCCTGAGGCGTAGATGTAGCTCTCTATGACGTGGTGGTCGCGGGGCAGGAAAGGGATGTCCTCCTCCTTCTCGGCCTGGATGCCGGCGCCAATAAACGACGTGTAGCAGATGCGTTTGACACCGCAAGCTTTTGCGGCTTCGATGACGGTCCTGGCCTGGCGTCGTCGTCCTTCGCCGAACAGCCAGGTCGAGACGAGTGTCACGGCCTCGGCGCCAGCGAAAGCAGTCTTGAGACTCTCGATATCGTCGTAGCTGGCGACGACTACGTTGACGCCTTTGCTCTTCCATTCCGCGAGGGTGGCGGCAGGGATGGCTTCCAGCTTGTAGGTGGTGAAAGTGAGCTCATCTTCGGGCTTGGCAATTTCGGCAGCGTACGAAGCCGCAACGCTTCCGAGGTTTCCGTCCGCACCCGTGAGAACAAACTTGGGCATCTTGGATATAATTGGGGGATGGGTAGTCGAGTGAATGGAGTGACAGGTCAAGCAAGAAGAACAAATGTGACTTTGTGAAGTCAAGAAATTCGCGGCAGCAGGAGATGTTTTTATATCCCACACGATCCTTTAAGCTCGCCACAAGCATCGTGACAAACCCGGAGAATGTGGTATGACAGTACTAATAATGGTGATGCGCGATCCACACGTCGACTGATCAATCAAACTGCCACTGGAAATAAAGTTGCCCTCGTCAGCCCATCCGATTGTCTGACCATTTGTGGGTGTAGAACTAACTTTTAACGGAGAGGTTGTTCTCTTGGAATTGAACGATCACGGAAACTCGCGAGTCCCCGGTTCGTCGTGCTTGTCTTTTGAGTGGATACCGAAGATCGGTGAGCGAACATCTGATCGACACGATCCGGATATACGGCCAGCGGCACTCAATCCTTGGACGCCGTTCCACATTCCTATCTTGGTATATATCCGCAAAGCTAATACCGACCGTACTCCGCATTAATAACTCCATGTTTCGAAAGATGCCAGTTGATCTTGCGAGATGGGCCATCTACGCCTTACAAAACATTTCATAGTCGGTACAGTGTCAAACCTTAGATTAGAGCATGCTCCATACTAATTGATCCTTATCGTGCTTCTCAATCAACCCATTGTGCTTCGTAATCAATAAGAGGCGTGAGTGTAACATAACTGACTAGTCGCCCGTGAATCCCCTTGCCGGGGCTTGGTAAAATCCCTCTCCAGCGGTATCCTTGTTGAGTATTCGACATCCCAGCCATAACTCATTTACTTGCTCTGCTTCCATAACCATCTCTTGAATTCGTCCGTATCAAGTCCCTTTGGCACCGAGTTTTTCGCGCTCCTCCAACGCATCGAGTACACTCCGAAAGTTGTGTGACTTGCTGGGTTTTGCATGAAAGCCTTCATTCTCTGTGTGTCTGGGCTGTCTTCGCCTTCGCACATGAGTCTGCCTTTGTATGCGTTCTCTGCAAACACGGCGGCTCGAGCCTGGTCGCCATGTGCAATACTGATTTGAAAAGCGTCGTACTGAACCCTTGGCAAAAGTATACTCGGGCTGCCGCGGAACTCTTCCTCCAAGACCTGGAGCAGGGAGTAGCACTTTGCTAAGCTCGCGCCCGGGGTGCTTCTCATTGACGACGGGTCCCCGATTGCATCGTCCAAACGTTGTATCTCTATCCGCCGCGCATCACTCGCACGCAGCTCGGGCGCGGGGAGCGAGCATGTAGAGCAATCACATCGGAAGCCAAACGACTGCTGAAGCTTTGCCTGCCGGACACTGGATGGACCGTTCTCATTGTAAGGAAGGAGGATTTCTTCCCCAGCCAGGATGGGGTGGATGGCGTGGATGGTCTCGTGGCCTTTTTCCTTGTTCCAGTTGTTGTGCGAGTTCGGAAGGCAGCTGTGATTGATGAGACAGATGGTAGGATAAACAGCGCCAGTGGTCGATCCACTGCCGCAAGGCAAGGCATTGGTTCTCATAATCCCGCTGAACGGGCGCTGTCCGGGGAAGTTGTTGTGGAGAGAGAGGAATTGCCGTTGCTCAACCTTCGATAGCGATTTCAGCTTCGACGCCAGAATTGTCTCTAGCATCTCCACCGACAGGTTTGGAGATGTGAGGATAGGCTTCTCAAGAATAATTCGTGTGCCTTTGGCGATGTTGACACGTGCCACAAGGCCCCTACCTTTGCCCGGGATTGCCTTGATCTCAAACAGTGGAAGGTCCAGGTCTTTCGAGGCATCGACGCCATCAGTTGTGGTAGCAACCAGAGTCGAGATCTCCGGCTTGTCAGACTGAAATAGTTCCAGATCAGTTGGGATAACCATAGTGAAGGAATGGAACCACGAACTCGTCCGTACGATGCGATAGACTCATTCACCTCTGCCCAGCCATAGTAACCAGTCATCTCTCCGCCTTCTCTCCATCGGTACACCTTGGGGCCGAAGATGCGCTTTGCAATGCGGGAAACGATAAGAATGTAGTCCTCAGCCCTCCCGTCGCGGCCAGAAATTTTGGAGCTGAATCGCAGAAACTTGTGGCCTTCGAAAGGAAGCACTGGGTGTTCACCCACTTTGAAACGCAGACCGTATGGCTCTGCTACTACCTTGTCATCATCCTGGTAGTAAGTTGCGACTGAGTCCAAGAACATTTCCCAGTCTTTTTTGTCTGCCGTCCCCGTGGTCAGTCGAGGGACCATGTCGAAGCCAGCATCGATGCCCATGGCGAAGCGGTTTGCTGGTGACCGGATAGGAGGATGCTTAATGAAGTGCGAAATGTAAAGGAAGAATTTGTTTGAAGGGCGGAGTTGGTTGTGTTGCGAAGGTATCCAAGAACGCAGCACGGGTGCTTAAATAGAAATAGATTTCCAGTCCCTGGCGCTTCCTTGGAGCCAGCCCTCCAACGCAGCTTGCTCTCATGGGCTGTTTATGACGACACCATTATTGTTAATGAGCGCTGATTGGGATATCATCCCGACTGCGGCCGGGAACAGAACTAATCCAATGCTGGCAGCCATCCAATGCGCAGCTCCAACGCAATAATTTGGTTGTACAGAAGATGCGGGAGGCCTACCATCACCATTATGGGTATGGTCATGTCGCTTGCTGGACGGGTGGCTGCGTAGACGGTAAGGATTTCGCACGAATGAGTGGATAGAACGGGTATAAAATTGGAGCGCGGTATTGCTTTTAGAATACGGTGGTATGTGATGGAAGCTGGTCATCTCGATGAGCCACTTGATGCCGCGGGTAACAGTCCTGTTGACGTCAGCTTTGCGGAAGGACTTGATTGCAAGATACATTGTAAATTGGTAGTCGCTCCGCAGTCGCAATAGCATGAGCGCCGGTATTATGTTTAGCATCTACAAAAAGCTCTTTTTATGCTGTCTTCGTATCTGGATTACTAAAAACATCGGAGCTCTTCTCTCCCACCAAGGTGTCATATTAGAACACTCGTCATAAAATGTCGTACAAGGTATTCGCAGCACCCGGTATTGGATTAAATTCCTACAAGGGTAACCAAAAAGTGTTCAATTTTCAAGAGAAGAGATAGTGCACGCTACTAAATGGGGTGTGCAGATGTTCTGAGATACACAATGTCCCTAGTCCTGTGCTTTCATCGAGTGAAAGCTTCGACCGCTTCCAATATGACGGCGGCAGTTTCGGCTGGCTTGCTCAACATGGGCGAATGACTGGATGCAATCTCCCTAACAGTCACGTCTCCTCCGGCGTCCTTTGCATTCTGCACAAAGACTCTCTGCGCCTGGACCGGGAGGGCTTTGTCCTCAACCGTTGACAAGTACCAGACAGGCACATCCTTCCAGCCCGAGTGAGCGTCTTTAGCACCCTCGTTCAAGGCCTTGAGTGCCTGTTTCTGAAGCCTGCCAACCCAATAGTTGCCTTCATCCTCCGGCAGATCGTGATAAAACAGTTCCCTTGGATCAACCGTGATATCGACGAAACCCGTCTCGTAGTTCAAATCCCAGATTGGTGGCGGGTTGCCGTCAAAGGCATCCAAGAAGGTCATATTTGGGGCGACGAACCCAGTTGCGATCATGAAGAGGCCGATGACGTGGCCAGACGTCCCATCTTGCTGGCGCTGCGTCAAGCCGTTGATTGCACTGCTACCCACGGCGCCGCCGTAAGAGCGCACCACCACGACGACGTTACGCCCTTGGGTAGTCTCGGCCAAGATAGAATCTCGAACGGCTTTGACATCAGTTGAGAAGTTCACTGTGGGGTCGGATAATGTCGTTGGAAGAGTAATAGAGACACATTTCAGTTGATGTGCCTCCAGTGCCGAAGTGAGTTTGCCCCATGTATCGGGAGTGTGCCATGCCCCAGGAACGAAGATGAGTGTGAGTTTGCTGGACATTCTAGGAAGAAGGAGGAGCTGGAGGCAGTTGATAGGTGTAGAAAAGAGGAGAAGGGCGACGAAGATGTGGCGAGTCTGACAAGGGAAGGGAAGAACTACAGGACAGAGGAACTGCAGCCATTTAAATACAAAACTGACATTGAGCGAGTGCGGTTGTTTGAGCGCCTAGCAATTACTTTCTTACTTTCAACTCTGTCATGCGCGACCGGATCTTTTTCGTAGCTCGTCTATTCTTCCAAAAGCAGCGTAGCCTGCGTCCGTGTGACGTTTGGTCGGCTTTTACGAGGCTTTGGTTAAGACCGGGGCATCTAGTCCCGGCGGCTACGGAGAGGGCAGCAGGCATTCACACTGGATAATTCAAGACGATGAACAAACGGCGTACGCATTGACAGCATATCAATTCATTATCGCTAGCTAAATCGAGGGTTTATCTATGTTTTTCATCGTTGCTATCTCTTCAAGGGATGTACCGGTATGTAAACTCACAACGTCGCTGGTTTCCTTTGTATGAGCGCTACTGGGGTCTGTCCTATGCCTAATTGGGTAGCATGTGGACTAGCGCTGACCAATTCCCTACCCGAGAGTCACTTTGCTGACTTTGTCGCTCAGAGACTCAGCGGATTCATCACGCGTCCTCTACTTCCTTAATATTACAGTCGCTCCTCGCTTGTTTCGGGTGGTCTGCAATCTAGCGCCATGAGCCAAAAAGCCACAGAAGCGACGCAACGGACCCGGAAAAGCCATACTCGGAGTCGGAATGGATGCCTCACATGCAGGAAACGCCGGGTTAGGTGCGATGGGAACCAGCCATCCTGGTGAGTAATCCAGGACAACAATCACCGAGTCGACCGGTACCTTCGTTCAGTCTTGGCTTTTTGGAGCCGTAGAACTCCCCGCTTGCTAACCCTGGAGTAGCGCCAAGTGCATCAGCGCAGGAAGGTCATGCGAGTTCAGCGCTCCGCCTCTTCCGCTTCGAGACCGCAGAGCCCCGTGGCTCCCGGGCGAGCACCGGCCTTGGGCTACGGACTCTGTTGTGGACTCGCCTCATTCAAGATCACTTATGTGGACCAGCGCGTTGAACGTGAAGCCAGTAGACCCCTTTGACTCGTTTACGATTCAGATGCCATACAAGTCGAGACAGCTCCTTCATTACTGTTAGTCGTCCCTCCATTCCGCTCTGTACTGCCGAGTGAACTTCATGCTGAGCTCCGCTCCTACAGTCCATCAAGCCAATAGCTTAATAGCCACAACTTCAACGGCGAAAGAAAAAGACATGTCAGTCCTTCCTCTCAGCTTCGTACCAACTTGGGCTTAACGTGATGCTTGCAGCTTGACCTTGCTTGTACAAACCCCAGAAACTCTCCAAAATACACTACTTGTAGCTGGATTACACTACGCCTGCAAGGCGGGAGAAGTGCGAACGTATGAGCCGACCTTGTTGTTTCACAAAATCGAGACAATCCGATTATTGAACAATTGGCTCGGCAATTTTCAGCCCAGCGAATTTGCCACTTTTGTCCGGAACATTGCCACGTTATGCTTTATAGAGGTGGGCTTTCCCCTTCGTCATGAACGACTTTGGTTACTTGGTGTTCACACAACTAACGTCGATGCTTGGTTGAAGTGTGGTTTCGGCAATCTAGCTATCGCTGAAACCCACCTCGATGGTCTCACTGCCGTCATGGACATTCACAGCCCTCCAGGTCGAAACATACATGCCGATATTGGTTTCGAAGAGGAATTATCAAATCGCTATCTGATCGTGTGAGTGTTGAAGCCACAACTTGCATACGCAATCCTCTAAGTAGTACCTGCAGCACCTGTAATTCCATTCATGGCATCAAGAGCCGAGTACGAGGAAGCAAAACTCTTGGCAAGGTTTTTGGGCCTGACAAAACAACCAATTTCCACCAATTGATATCGCTGTTGCATCAGTGGCATTCCCAAGACATTGGAGGGTTTGATATGAGGATGAACGCAATGCGGCTCTTCCCTTATTTCTTTGTGGCATTGCCTGCCAAAGCAGTCTTCTATGACATCGACGGATCCCCCACCATTGAATGCTTGAGAGCCTTGACCAATTCAATCCAGTCAAGTCATCCCGACCAATCTAAGAGGGATCCAAGCTGGGTTTGGGCTGAAGGTTCAGCTTCAAGGCTGGACCTCGTACTCATCAGCTCTCACGTTGCCTCTTTGTTCGACCTTAACGGAACAGTCATGCCAGATTATTCGACTGAATACCAGCTCCCAACCTCTTGGTGTGGCATTTCTTCTGCTTCAATCCTCTACCTACACAGTGTCTTGGGCCTTTGGAATGCCGGCGAGCCGATGGAGCTGCGGCTTTTCCGGCGCATGATGCTGATTCTGGTGCGAGACATCCATCGAACAATGCAGGAAACAGGGGTTTTTGGTATCTCGGACTTTTGGTTCTGGAAGGTCTTTACAGGAGCCTGTAGTCTAGGAATGCATCATATACATGCGTGCGACCAGACGCTGCAGGAGCTTGGTCACTCCATCAACGGCTTTATTCGGGGTTGGAGCGAGGCTGCCAATATAAGGCAATGGAAGGACGCAGAAGCGCGGTTATTGAGCATCGCCTGGCCGGCAAGCCTATCTCAACACCAAGCAGAGGACATATGGGGAAGGGCGTTGAGAGAGTAGACAAAACCAGTGCAATCGCATTTCTGCTAGAAGGACAGGGGAGGCGATGAAGTCTAGCCCGTCTATAGCTGCGTTGTAAACTCGACAGGACAGGCTTGTCGCCTGCTACCCCTGTCTGATACCATTGCCAATCCGGATCATCAGTCAAGCCGTCTTGAGCTTGAAATTGCTGTGACCCCGCCTCCTTGGCGCTGATCGCCAGTTGGGAAAATGACGCACCCATGATCCGACAAGAACAATTTGTGAAACAAGTTTCTGATTGTCGAATCCAAGCTTCCTCAAGCTGGTTCCGATCTTGTATCATTCCATGGAAACCCTAGAGGAGGTCAACGTCTCCGGCGCATATCCTGAACGTGGCGTCAAAGCATACAGTGTCGTTTTCGGAGCTTGGCTTGCGCTCTTCCCGGCCTCTGGATTGCTCAACTCGACAGGCATATTCCAATCCTACCTATCACGCAATCAGTTAAGCGAATATTCGGAGAGCGAAATAGGATGGATCTTTAGTGTCTTTGCGTTTTTGTTCTTCTTCGGGGGGCTGCAAGTTGGTACGTTACAGCATAATTAGCATCTGCTTCTGTGTTCTTACCTCGCTAACTCCGTACAGGACCATTGTTTGACAGATTTGGTCTCGGTTTTTTATTTCCTGTTGGCGCGATGGGATTGGTGTTGTCCCTTATATGCACGAGCTTCTGCAAAAGTGAGCTTCAACTTTCTTGATCTGTCAAACTGGAGTACAAAGGCCAACAAGAGAAGCTTACTACCAGTTCTTACTCGCATTTGGCGGGCTGGGAGGTGTCTCGTCATCTATCCTTTGGACGTCCAGCATTGCCACTCTTGGTCACTGGTTCCATCAAAAGCAAGGCCTTGCAACTGGCCTGGCGACTACCGCCGGTGGCTTTGGAGGCGTTATATACCCATTGGCCTTTAATCAACTCTCAAAGCGACTGCAGTTCCCTTGGGTGTTGCGATGCTTTGCACTTTTTAGTGCAGTAAGTCTGCTATTGAGCTTGTTGTTCTTGAAGACACGATTACCGCGGAACAAGCACGCAAAGGCCATGTTCGACTGGCATGGCTTCAAAGACGTCCGCTTCACGTTGACCATGTCGGCAATTTTCATCCTCGATTGGGCGGTTCTCGTCCCGCCTGCGTATATTACTACATATGCTTTCTTCCATGGCTATAGCAACATATCCCCGCACATTCTGGCCATCACAAACGCAGCATCGATATTCGGACGTTGCTTGCCTGGTCCAATAGCAGACAGAGCAGGTCGTTTCAACGTCATGATTGTCTGCTCGGCTCTGTGTTCAGTCTCCATCCTTGGCTTGTGGCTCAACTCAAGCACAAGCATCGCAGCAATGACGTCTTTTGCGGTCCTGTATGGATTGTTTAGTGGTTCAGCTTATAGCTTGACACCCGTTTGTGTTGCACAACTATGCCGAAAGGAAGAGTATGCCAGCAAGTACGGTACTGCATATGGAATAGTGAGTCTGGCTACCTTGGCTGGTATTCCAATTTCAGGAAATATCCTGAGCACGGGCGGTGGGAACAATTATCAAGCCCTTATCTTGTTCTGCGGCTGTGCTTATCTGGCTTCCACGGTGTTGTTTGTTATAGCAAGGGGGGTCAGTCAGGGTTGGAGTCTGCGGACCAAGTTCTAGATATCCAAACTTCTTTTCGGGTGGGCCATTCAATTTTTAGGTATTTAAGAAAGGCATTCAACTATCTATCTCGCGGTCGGCTCTAGGGCGCAGTTGCTACTACCTAACTAATCTAAAATTTCTAGCCAAAATGTAGTTTTAAGCGAGCTTAGCAGTCGAAAGGCCCAAATATCGTTGTGGCCAAGGTCACGAGAACTTCCTGACAGGGTATGGCCATCGAACAATCACCAGATCACTCTTCGGTTCAGTGGCTGCGTGGCGGGGAATGGCGGGTAAACACTGAAACAAGCATCTCCACTCACCGCTACTCCCCGTGCGATCCTATTCGCCTCGTCGCGACAAGGTCTCATCCGAGCGAACTACCGAGCGAAGCCAAGGTGGGTCCGTTCAAGTAACCTGGTCAGATGCATCAAGCAGGTCTTTACCCCGTCTTCCCCAGAAATGCAACCGTGTAGCCTTGGTGACCCGGATCAAACGTCTGCAACCATTTCCCCATGGGGCGAACTATTGGGTTGCCCCACAGGATAATTTCAAATCAGGCGGGCTTGCAGTTGTAACTTCGTCGCTCTGTTGATCCGGGGTAAATAACCCCGACCTTGAAGTTATATATAGACTTGCCGTTGTTCAGCTTCCATCATCCCAGCATAGTTTCCATGAAGTCGAAACCTCAATTTGGACTCTTCCCCTTATTGTGCTCTCATATTTGTCGCCAATCCACCTTAAGAGATGGCTACTTCACGCGCGAAGAACGAAGCGGAACGGGCTGCTGGTTCAAAGCTCACTGCCGTAAGCACCCTTACCTGCCTTTTGAGCACCTGTCCAAGCTGACATGGCTGGTATAGGTCCTGCCGCTGAATCCGAAACCGTAGTATTGTACATGGCATCTGGTTAAGCTCAACTTTCTCCTCCTCGTCCCACTCGTCTCTGCAGCATCTGTTGGATATGATGGTAATAGCCCATCTTTTGTTCATTTGTTCTTGATAATTCGGCCGCAAGATACCTCTTATTCTCGGCCTGATTGCTTGCGTTGCATTTGCCATCATGCAAGCAATGGCTCAAAACTTTGCGACGTTCGTAACAGCTAGAGCACTCCTGGGCTTTAGCACGAGCTTCATCAGCCAGCCGAGTCCCATCATCATCGCGGAGCTGGCATATCCGCCCCACAGAGGCAAAATCACTGCACTGTATAATACGTTTTTTGTAGGCCTTGCACAAGCCCCCATTCAAGTGATTCCGCCTAATATGTCGTTTAGTATTTTGGTTCCATCTTTGCTGCCTGGTGTACTTACGGTACTTTCAAAATCGAAACCACGTGGAGTTGGCGAATTCCTTCCCTACTTCAGGGCGCCATCCCTGCCTTGCAACTTCTCGGCGTATTCTTTGTTCCCGAGTCTCCAAGATACCTCGTGTCGAGAGGCAAATTAGACGAGGCACGCAAAGTCTTTGCAGACCAGCATGCAGGTGGTAGTCTGCAGTCTCCTCTCGTTGACTTCGAGATGAACGAGATCCAGGAGACTTTGGCCGTAGAGTCCCAGGTCCTCTCTGCGGTTTCTTGGGTCGACCTCGTCCGCACCCCGGCCAATCGACGACGAACGATGATAGCTATCATCGTCGGTTGGTTCAGCCAGTGGAACGGAGTTGGAATCGCGAGCTACTACTTGACACTTGTTCTTAACACTATTGGCATCACAAAGGTCAAAGATCAGACTCTCATCAATGGTCTGCTTCAGATCTTCAACTGGCTAGTGGCTACCTTCCTCGGCGCCCTCATGGTTGACCGCCTTGGACGACGCACCCTTTTCTTGGCCTCGACCGGCGGAATGTTGGGCAGCTACATTATTTGGACTGCTCTCACTGCAAACTTTGTTCAGACCGGCAGCGAGACCATTGGAAGAACAGTCGTGGCTTTTATCTTCATCTATTACTTCTTCTACGACATCGCCTGGACGCCGCTTTTGCAGGCGTACCCTGTCGAAATTTTTCCCTACACCCTTCGCAGTCGTGGACTAACCGTCACCTACATCTCGGCCTTTTCGGGTCTCATTGTAGGCAACCAGGTTAACCCTATTGCTATGAAGAGCATTGGTTGGAAGTACTACACAGTCTTCTGCTGTTTGTTGGCCCTGCTGCTGGCCCTGATCTGGTTTCTATTCCCGGAGACCAAGGGGCATACATTGGAGGAGATTGCCGAGGTATTTGAAGGAAAACAATCGCACGTGGATGAGGAAAAGCTAGGCTCGGGAAAGGCAATTGATGACGACGAAGTCGTAGAGACTAGGCGGAAGTGCGAAGTGACTTCCGCCCAGATCGAGCGAACTGCTTAACCTCGATTGTTGCTGAAGGGCGGAGGCGCAGTACCAGGCGCAAAATGGTTGCTGGTAGGAAGTCTTTGGAAGTAGGGAGATCACAGTTGTGCTAACGTGCTTGATTTCGGAGGTATTTGGTACTTTACTCCGTGTGTTTGTCCTCTATCCTCATCAGGTAATATTGTGTAGTGCTCATGATAAAGAGATTCCAACAACTCAACACTTCCCCAATAGAGTTCGTACTGCTTCACCCGCCTTCCTCAGATCTGGCGCCTCATCCTGCCAGTATTGCGCAACAAGTACTGCAGATTCGACCGCTTCTCTCCAGCCTTCGGGTAGCCTCACTTTCTTGCTTATCGCTGCTGCAAGAATGACAAAGGCCCGTGTCAGTGAATGGCGAGCGATGAACCATGTGCCATGGTGCCGATGAAATGGGTGGACTGTGAGTTGGCATTGGACACAAAGTTCTAGACATTTCTCCGCCAAGGGCATTGCTTGAGAAACGCAGGGATCATCTATTTGCTGGTGAACTACGTAATACAAGAATGGTCGATGAATCCACTCTTGATACGCGAATGCTCGCGCACGAACATAATGAGCCAGTTCGTTGTTGAGCGCTTCACCATGGGCCAGGTCAAGCTGGGTCGGAATGTGAGAGTACCTGCTATTTGTTAGCCATGACCAACGGCAACGGACGCAGACATGAGGACCAAATAAGCATCTGCTCTTTAAGGGCATCAAAGTGTTTGAGATTTTCATGGAAATCCTGTATCCAGCTTGCCTCGCCGTTTCTTCCCAGGGCTGTAAAGGCTCGATTCATCATTCTTCGACATGATATCTCAGCCAGATAGTAGAACCAGCTTCGTTCTTCTTCTTCTGGCTCGACTGATTTGGATACACTAGAACCGGAACTGAAGTTGGGGTTGGCAGCAGGTGACGACAGTTCGTTTGGAGGGGATGGGAACAAATTCGGGAAGCCGAAGCGACTGATCCCACTTGTTGGCAGAGGAATCTCGCACCTCAGCTCGCTAATCAAGTATCAATCCCTGGAGATATGCAAGCTGGAAATTTCACTCACCATTCCGATTTCATGCATGACCAATAGAGCCTTTGTTCCAGACGTCTCTTTTCGCTAGAGATGTGTCCGTCTTCGCTGGGACAAGTATTTCCCCTCCTCCAGAGTAGGTTCCGAAACTGCACGCAAGCCTGATTGAAGAAGTTCCAGGCTCGAAGAGCGTCCATGTAGCACATTTCCAAGACGCCGCAGAGAAATAAGCATTGCACATACAACAGCGAAGGTTCTATAAGGCCGAGACGCTTCTTTGCTGCTAAATAGTATTCCGAGCTTGTCCTCATGCTGTTCAATGTGGGAACTGGAGTAGACGGTGGCACCTGCGACCCCTCTGTCGATTGATAAGGTATCGAAATGCTTCCTAAAGCACAGGAAACAAGCTGTACCAAAATAAGCTTTGTTCCATACTGGTTTCGACAGCTAATGTGACAGGATAAGCCTGGATGAGACTTACCACAAGGCAGGATGGGCCATCCCACCGCAAGCCTGTTTCGGCTGCATCTCTCACGTAGGAGGAGTATTCACCAACGTCGAGGATAGGATTTCTGGTATGAGCATACGACAAGAACTTTCTGGATAATGGAACAAAGTCTTCTTCTTGGACGCCGCGTCCAAGCACACCGGAACCTCTTCGAGATAGTAAGGGGCTGACGGACTCGACAGTCTCGGGCCATCTGATGAACGGCTCAACATCAGGCATGAGGTCATGCAAGACGGGCCATTTCAAGATACTTTCGCAGTTGTAGATGGAAGCGGGGAAACTGGGAGTCTCCTCGAGTAGGTCGTCTTCAACGTCAAGATCTTCGACACGATCGAAAGGCGAATGGTCAACAGCGGTATGTGAAAGGTGTGTCAGTGCTTCAGGAGATAGATCCGGCTGAGCTATTCCGGATTGATTCGGTTCTAAGAGCGAGACAACGTGGTTGAGGCGCTCCAGGATTGCCAAGCTCGCAGGATCAAATCTGTTGCAGCAGGGTCAGTTGATGACAAGACAATAACTGAAGCATTGGCTTGCAGAACATACGACGAATGATCGTTTGCCGAATCGGCGTAGGTGCACTGGGCTCCGTGGCGCGTACAAAATCCGCAGCTGGGCCTGATGTTGTCGCATTTCGTCTTCCGCACGCGACAGGGTTGGCAAGCTGCCACGGCCCTCTTGCGCTGATACATGGCCGACGTCCTGGGTCTCTTGCGGCCGGAGATGGGCCCATCGCCTTGCAGATGCGTCTCTGACATGGTTGACTGACGGGCTGTGGCTCGCTGTTACTGGCAACACTCTGATATGTCGTCCGCTTCGAGGCCTGGGACGCGGGGAATGGCGGAAAGGATTCAAGTGGAGATGGTTCAGACCCGGTCGAGGTTTCTCTGGGGTTATTCGTCGTCATGACTCGCGTAGCTGTGGGTCCCATTGCCCCTCGAGATCTTTCTTAGGCTAAATTTGTCCGTATCTTTCAGCCTAACGTCGCGGTGTCGTCCATGAAGCCCACGCCGAGTAGGCCATCAGAAGACAATCAATGAACTGTTGTATTGCGATATCTAGTGCTCTATAATCACGACGGATCATTATGAGCTTAGCTGACCGCGTGTCCTGTATATCAAAGACAGATCCCCCTGAGATGTGGCACGACATGACGCGTTCTCTAGCTTAGGATTGCATAATTATCTATCTATTTTCTAGCTGTTCGATGGAAGCTCAGCTAGTTGAGATCCTGTGGGAATCTCGCCCCGCCTTGTCGCCGGATCTCGTCCATCAACCCCATTACTCGAAGCGTCTCCCTCCACGGCATCACATCGCTCTGCGTTTTCCCAGCCGAAATGTCCAATGCGACCGCATCTGCTTCCCAGTAGAACCCCTTTCCTGGCTTCTCGAAATCATATCTTTCCGGCTCTTGTCCCGGCAAGGCGACCGTGAAGAAAGACGGCATGGACGCCACAAATCCCTCCACAACGATGGTTCCCTTGCTTCCCTCAATCCTGCAGAAAGCCGGCGACGTCTTCGTCATAGCAGAAGACGTCGCAATGCCCTGTTTCCCGTTTGGATATGTCAGAATAACAGACGTTGCTATATCAACCCCATCGGAAAGATGCTGCGACGCAATGACGCTGGGGCTCTCGCTCGCAGGTTCTGACTCCAGCGTCAATATTGCCCACGTCAAGCTGTAGATCCCAATGTCCAAAAGACTCCCTGCGCCCAGAGCTGGGTTCTTGAGGCGAGACGTCGACGGCAGCGAAGCAATATCCATGCGCATGGCGATATCGCAGAAGACACGATGCACGTCTCCGATGACCTTCTCGGTGTGAAGAAGGTGTTGCAATTTTTGAACCAATGGGAAGAACCGCGTCCACATAGCTTCCATGACGAAAACCCCTTTTTGCCGTGCTTCTTCAAGAACGTCCTTAGCCTCCGCCACATTAAGTGCGAATGCCTTTTCGCAGAGGACATGCTTCCCGGCTCGAATAGCATCAAGGCAATTCTGCTTGTGGAGAGCATTCGGCGTGCCAATGTACACAATATCAACGTCGGGGTCTTGGTAGACTTGTGCGTAGGTTCCGTAGACGGTCAGGGATTTCCCGGGGAGGTGTTTCTCGACAAAGGCGTGGCCCTTCTCGGACGAGGAGGAGCCTATTGCCTGAATGACATGGTTTGCCCTCCTGTTCGGTCGGTGAAGTGACAGATCTGCCACGAACCAAGATGAAATGAGGCCCGTGGCAATGATTCCCCAGCGCAAGGTTGGAATGTCGGAAGTCATTGTCGCTGATGTTTTGTGGAGGTTGATGGAAGTGGTTGACTTGATGGATTGATCTTAGAGTTGGCAAGCATTCTATGAAGGGTAGGTGTTCTTGAAGGGAAGAGGTGTTTCCGTCGCTGCCACTCCGTACGCTGGCAATCAAGCAAAGCATTGCAACCCGTCTTAGACTCCGCTACTCCCCGCGTCTCACACTTCCGCGACTCCGCGGCTCCCCTCTTGCATGTCTCCACAGCCAAGTCCGCCACTCCCCGACGCTGTGAGATGGTTCTGCTGTGCTGAATATGCCGAAACAACATTTCTACGTCGTTTCATTCATAAATTCAGTGACTCTGTTTCTGGCTGCGATCTTACTCTCTTTCAGTTATTCCAAGTCCTTCATCTATAGTTCCAGTCAAGCACGCTCAACAACCTCATGGCGCACATAAAGCAACAACCGTGCCAAGGCCCAGCCGATTGCATTCTCCGTGTTGGTATAATCGGCTGTGGTGAGATCTCGCAGGTTGCTCATATACCCAACATCAACTTTCTCGCCCACAAATTCCGAACCACATACCTCTGCGATATTTCTGAGCAGTCGCTCCGCCATTGCGCTCAAAAGGTTCAAGGAGGGACCCCGAAGACTACCGCTACCGCCGAAGAACTCTGCTCCTCTTCAGATGTCGACGTGGTTCTCATCGCCAATGCGGATGCGTATCACGTCGAGCATGGGATTTTGGCACTACAGAACGACAAGTACTGCTTGATTGAGAAGCCGGCCGCCACTTCCTTCCGTGATATCGACCGACTCATCGAGGCGGAGAAGGCTTCCAAAGGAAAGGTCTTTGTAGGAACTATGCGACGATACGCGACCGCGTTCCTGGACGCCGTCCAGGAAGTTGGCGGAATGGACAAGATTACTTATGCGAGAGTGCGGGACATTATCGGGCCAAATTCGATATTTGTTGATCAATCTGGAACGTTTCCTCAAAAGTTTAACGATTTCTCTGAAGCAGACTCCCAAGACAGGCTTCGCAGGGAGGACGACATTTTCGAGCAAGCTTTGAACAAGGAATTCGGGGTTGCGGTCACTCCAGAAACAAAAAGAATGCTCAGGGTTCTCGGAGGGTTAGTGAGCCAAACACCTTTACTCAACGGTGGACTGACTGAGAAAACAGACTTGGGACTCACGACCTATCAGCAATGCGAGAGATCATCGGCATGCCCCAATCGGTTGCAGGCGCGGTTCTAACTTTGCCTGGAATCTTTGGCGTTTTGTTCCAGTATCCAGGCTTCCCGGTCACCTACGAGTCCGGCTTGAGTGGCGTCCCGCAGTTCGATGCTCACATCGAGGTTTACTCGACTAACAAGATTGTTCGCGTCGAGTTTGACAGCCCATATGTCAAGGGCCTTCCCGTTACCGTCACGGTGCGGGAGACGCTTGGGGACGGCGGTTTTCAGGAGAGGAAGATGCGGAGGACTTACGAGGACCCGTACACGCTAGAAATGCTGGAGTTTTACGACTGCGTCGTGAACGGCAAGACTCCAAAGAGCAGTGCCCTGGATGCGAGAAAAGATGTAGAGCTTTTTGGAATGATTATGAAGGCAGGGTTCAAAGGGACGTGACTTTTGAACGGAATCTCATCATGAAATAGAGCGATCCTTGTGCAGTTGCTGGGTCGACGGTTGAGTGCATTTAATTTACATGCCTATAGATAGAATGACGGCTAGTTTTCAGTTGTGCACTCGAAGCTTGTTGAATATAGAACATCTTCAGCTAAGCACCCATTATACAGCCTTTAACACGATGGAACTTTAATAATTTGACAAGGCCACCTTGGCTCAAAGCAGCTACAGGGTAGCCGTGGCGACGATGACGTGAGAGTATACCGGTACTAGTGCAGCTCGTAGTGCGATAAAAAGACTGGGCCGCAAGGCAGTTTAATGAGGCCGCGCAGCGTGCACGGCCTTATTCCGTCGAAATGAGAGTGGACGCTGAAGAGTGTTGCGTCATGCAGTACGAATCCGGCTGACGAGACTAGTGACTAGTGACTAGTGAGCAGCTAGGAATGCGTGATTCAGGGGAGTTTCCAGGCCACTCGGCTGCGTATCTGTGTGCTCATATTCTTGGCAGTCCAAGGAAACAAACCGTCGTGCTCGTTTTCCCTTTTCCACCCCAATGAATATGTAGCCCAAGCTGTGCGCGTGTCAACATTGCCCTATTCACAACATCCCGGGTGTTGGTGGCGCGTCGACACGAGGCACCCAATTGTGGCTGGTTCGTTTTATCTCCTGCTTCTAAAGTTGGCCATGACGTCGCGTTGCGTTGCACGTCTTACTAATTTTCGTGTCTCACCAACCAGCTCAGCTCTCGCCAACCTGCTTGGCACGCGACATTCTCTTCACCTACCAGCTCCCGGCAATCGAGGTAAACGACCTGTGGACCCCGCTGTCCATGATCGTCTATGCTTGGCGTCAATTCCACTCCCGCTTTCACACCATGTTTCCATGGCTGAAAGAAGGAGTCTTGTCCAGCACATCGTGGGCCCACCCGCGACTGCCACGATGGCCTCCTGTTAAATTCGTCGCCGTCTTTGTTGTCTTTGCCTGCGTGCTATCGCTTTGGCAACTGTCATCACGCCTCTCGGCAACCTACCAGCGAGTTCCCGCCACTGCTACCGCACCCAAGGATCCTCAAGCTTCAGGTGCACCGTCAACTTACCGCAATGGCACCAGCCCATCGGAAGCGCTTCGGGTGACAGGTCCGTCATCAGAAATGGTCGAGTTCTGGAGCCGGCTCGCCACCAAACTGGATGAAACGAAGCCACACGGGGGCCGAATATCGGCACCAGGTCCTCTCGGACGGGATAACTTCGATCCTTTCGGAGCCACCCCGCAGACGTACGTTGATGTCCTCGACGTACCCGAGGATCAGTTCCAGTCGTTGCAGCAGCGGCATCAAGAGTTTGTAAAAGGCATCAAATCACTTGCACCCAAAATGCCCTTCATCCGAAACAGTCGGGGGGTTGTCATCACTTCCAAGGCCTCAAACTACGGTATCGCAGTCACAGCCATCCTAATGTTGCGCCATATTGGATCGAAACTACCCGTCCAGCTATTTCTCGACTCGACAAATGAACGTGAGCGAAGAAGGTGTGATGAATCTCTATCCAAGCTGCAAGTAAGGTGTCTGAATATGGATGATTACCTACGCTTGCCCGAAAATGCTAGCGTCACAACACCTAAGCTCGCAAAGTTCCAGTTCAAGTCATTCGCCATACTGTTTTCCAGCTTCCAGGAAGTTCTGTTCCTTGACGCCGACGCGTTTCCCATCCGACAGCCCGACTATCTTTTCGAGGTGGAGCCATACAAAAGCCTCGGCCTGGTGACCTGGCCAGACTTCTGGCTCCCGACAATATCGCCCATTTTCTACAACATTGCGGAGACAGCAATGCCGAATGTCACACTGAAATCGCGAAGTTCCGAGTCCGGAGTGATGCTCTACGACAAGGCCAGGCATGCCGACAGCCTGCTCCTTGCGGTATACTACAATTTTTATGGCCCGAAGTATTACTACCAGCTTCAGTCGCAAGGCGCCTGGGGATCCGGCGACAAAGAGACATTTTTGCAAAGCGCCATGGTGCTCGGCAACCCCGTCTGGCAAGTCAAGACGCCGCCGGAAATGATCACTTCGGAAAAGATTAACTACGGCAGTGGAATATGGCAGGCGGATCCTGAGCTAGACTGGATGTGGCACTCTGCAGCAGTAAAACCAGACGGCGACAAGTCGACGGAGAAACGCGCAGACCCGGAGGACGAGACTGGGAGGAATACTACCCGAACAATGTTTGTGCACCTCAATAGGGTCAAGATTGATACTCGGCGCCTAGTACAATTCGTCGGGGAAATTACTTCCAAGGAAGATGACGATACCGTCACAAGGATATGGGGGCCTGAGAGCGAGTCGGTGGTAGAGGTGGCTGGATATGATCTCGAAAAGGTGATATGGGAGGAGATTATCACAGCAAACTGTGAAGACACATTTTTAGAGGAGTGCGAGAGGATACGAGACTATTATGAAGAAGTTTTTACCGATTCATAAAGCAGATATTAATCAAATCTTAGAACATGAACAATTTTAAAATTCTCAAATGCCGTTTGTGTATTGTTGCAGAAGGTTTTAGGGTCTCGATGAAATTGTTTCTGTGACTATCCTAGCCCTTTGCTTCCCGGTGGCGATCTGCACTGCACACAATTCATGAACTGCGGATCATGCTTCTCACATCTTGCCGAAATATTTAATTCTGTGCAATTGCGTTTCTTGGATCACCCAAGCAGGCTTTTCTTGGCATTGCTTTGCTGAGCTAACACGCGTGTTCGGCCTTGTCGGCTGCGGACCGGGCCAAGCCTGGGCGCTGAAAGCTGACACCGGCTGCGAGCTATACCTAAACCATCCTTGTTGCGATGCTACCCTTGTAACACGCGTGTCCGCAGCACTGCTCAGGGAGACGGCAATTGGATGTTGACCCTTTCGGGAGTCTTTGACACCTGGTGTGGATACGACGGATTCATGTCCCTGCGCCCATCTCTGAGGCTGATAGGGCAGAGAATCTGAACTGTCTTGGCTACAGATCATCTTTTCCAAGGGCCTGCAAGGCGGAAGCCGGGGATGCGAGAGGAGAACAAATGAAGGAATATTAGATGGAGGTGCTGGGAGTTTGTTGGAACTTAAAACCGATATCACCCCCAACCTGGAGGCTTGACGAGGGGAGAAGCAGCATCCGCCTTTCTACGAACGTCTTGCGTTCTGGCAACCACATCGCCACATTATACCAACGTTGACATCCTTTTCCTCTTCCAGCAAAGCATTTCGATATTGCTGCAAGATGGGAGACGGGGAGCCTGGTATGTCCTTCGAGATTCTGTCCTTTGCCTGCTGCTGACACCTTCCAGTCCCGGGGAGCCTTTACATCTATGCCCCAAACAAGGGAGCACCAATCTTCTTCACAGTCGCCTTCGCCGTCTCAGCAGTCGGCCACATTTGGCAATGCTAGTGAGTCTTTACTGTCTGTAAAGTACCAATCTTACGTCTAACAAAAATCGTGACCAGTCATTATAAATGTTTCAAGTTGATCGGACTGCACCCTCTCTGTGCCCTGATGTTCACAGCCGGCTACGCCTTGCGGGAATACGGGGCCTTCAACTATACGTATTACAGTAACCAGAACTTGATCATCTACATCCTCAGTCAGGTTCTGATATTTGTATGCCCGTAAGTCAAGTATTGGTTGAAAGAATGCCATGGAATGTCCGCTAATTCTTCATGGCTCCGCAGTCCGCTTCTCGAGCTTGCAAACTACCACATCCTCGGCCGAATATTCTACTACGTTCCACACCTTACACCCCTCGCTCCCAACAGAGTCTTGTCGACCTTCGGTGGTCTGATGGCACTCGTCGAAACCCTGAATGCCCTGGGGGTCTCCTTAGGCTCGAACCCAACATCCTCAGACAGCACGCAGAAATTGGGCAGCAACCTGATGATAGCCGCGTTGTCGATCCAACTCGGCGTCATCGTCATCTTCGTCATCCTCGCCGCCATCTTTCATCGGCGGTGCTTCAAAGCCAACATACACGCCCGGGCAGTTTCAACCTCTCTGACCACCCTGTATGTGAGCATGGCGTTGATCCTAGTGCGCTGCATTTACCGTCTGGTGGAACACCTGGGAAACACAACAGTCAAACTTGATGACACGGAGTCGCTCAAGACTGTGAGTCCGATTCTGCGGTATGAGTGGTTTTTCTACATCTTCGAGGGAACCCTTATGCTCGCCAACTCTTTTTTGTGGAATATTTGGAACCCAGGTCGCTACCTACCCGGCAATTACCTGGTTTATCTCGCGCAGGACGGCAGAACCGAAATACAAGGGGAAGAGGTGCCAGATGCACGGCCGTTGATAGCTAAGGTGGGATCAGTCATGACCTTTGGAGCTCTTTTTCGTAAAGAGAACAAGGATAACCGGCCTTTTGAGGAACTTGGCGATTATCCGGGCGCCGCCAGTCGAGGTTGATACGGTCAACATTTGGGTAGCTAGGTAGAGGCTAATTTTAGTTGGGAGTTGTTTTGGTGCTGTAGAGTTAAGTAATAGGGCTGGATGGTAGGGAAGGAGGAAATACTGAGAAGCTAAACAGAAAATTTAAGAGTTTTAGGAGCAACAAGAAAGAAAATGAGCGAGTTTCCCTTCATCCCCTTGAGCTAAGATTAAACTCTTATTTTCAATAAATTTGCTCTTGGTAGCATGATACATCTGTAACTTCTACACGGAATCAGCATTGCGAAGGGGATACTCCTCTATGAAACCGTTGGACCTTTGATTTATATTTCGCCTGCAGTTTCTTAATCATAATGCGTAGTAGTTAAGATGCAGGCACTGTCCCGCTTCCTGTTCTTGCATGAACCCCCCACGATCGAAACGCAATACACCGAAATGGGCCATGTAAATAAAAGAGATCTTGTGCTGTTCGCTTTCGCTTTGCGTAACAAAACGCCTAAATGAAAAGAAATTGAGACCTGCGATGATTGTTTGGAATGACTGCACTCGGGAACATCTTTGGATGGAACGCAGTTTGTAGAGTTCTGGTCCTCGTCTTGAAGAGCAACCAATGAAACCATGCTCTAAATCAGAGACTTTGAAGGATTAATGTATCCAAAATATCTTGATCGTGCTGCAAACCAGCTTGAAACGTCCTATTAATCCAACAAGTCAAAGTTTAGGTATGGAGATTGGCGTTCTTTTCGATCCTCCCTGAGTGGATTTAGGCGAAAGCTTGTATTACGTGTACTCTGATTTCGAACCGACCCTACCCTGCCGCTGTATTTCCAATGGAAGGAAGTACCTTACCTTGGCGCTGTTGGGGATCATCGTCTTTTGATATAGTGATATCTCAAAGCCAAGTTCGTCACATTGGGTGAGACGGAAGAGCTGAGTTCAAGTCCACCAAGCCCGCCGCAAGAGCCCAGTGTCGGGAGTCTGGGGGAAACTGAGCTTGACTGCTCTAACTAAACCAAGGCGCTGGTAGTTTGTCTGCAAAGAAGTCCCCATCCGATGGACATCAGAGCTGCGAACACGGAAATACGGAGATGGCGAGTCTCCTAAAACGGACTAGATGCCGAGGTCGTTGCTAATACTTATGCATACTCGAACCAGGAACGTATGGAGGATTCGTCGTCCTGGCCTCATGCCCTGGGTACATCCACACCGAAGACTACATAGATGGAATGGGCTCTCCTTGGACGCGGATCCTCAAGTCCCGGCGCCTAGATCGTTCTACCGCACATCGCCGTCACTTCAACAAGGATATCGCTGCACTGCACCGAGAACGACCAACCCCGCAATTACCGACCGGGCTCTTCCTCGTCCCTTTCCAGCGCATGCTTTGGCGTTTGCTCCAATCGGGGAAAACGACGCTGGCGTCACCTGACAGGGTAGATTAAAGGGTCACTTGAGCACGCACCTCGGCGTAAGCAGCAACGCGCGGCCCAGAGCAAGCACCTTTGGCGAGGGATGGGCTTGTCTGCACTATTATGCGATCTTCAAGTCGCTTGACAGCCTCTGTGGAATGTGTACTGGCCAGAGGGTGGAGCGTTTCAACTACACCGTAGACTGTTGCTTGAGCTCAATACTGATTCCATATACCATCTGCCTTGATGATATCCAACCCAATGGGTTTTTATCGGGGATTTCCCATCCATAGTCCCCGTCTTTTCAAGCCAAGACTCCCACCCGGTTACGCGGCACGACCCTTGCAAGGGACGGGACCTCCAAGTCTTCGAGCCTTTGTCTTCCCATTTCATCCCGGCCCACTCTTTACCCATAACCTCTCCCGTCCGCGTGGTATAGCGGGTTGTTTTTAGAGCCTCGCGGGGTCTAGGTCATCGACGGTGAAATCTCCAATTCGTGCGACTTCATCCCTTGCACGAGCGACTGTCCACATTAACCTTCGGCCGTTGTAAGTCTTGCCATTGACCCATGTGAGACTCCGTCAAGGTAGACATTCTGGAGTGATGTTGTCAAAGTTGGTAGTCTAGTGATATCTACTATGATGAACGGAACTTATATATAAGGTCACGACCACGTCAATGTTCTTCCTAGACTTGTTCACTATCTCCAGCCAACCTTCCTCCGCTCGCCTCACTTCTCTGCTGCTTTGGTCTTGTGTCAAGACTGGTTCTGCATATCTATCAGTGAAATAGTCAAATCCTTCTGCTTTGCCATCATCATCAAATCAAACACCGCAAAGATGAAGTTCTCCAGCGTTTTCCAGCTGTCTCTCATGGGCTTAGCTACCGCTAATCCGACCCCGACTCTCGAGGAAGATGCCACTCACGCTCTGGACAAGCGATCTGCCATCACGGAAACCTGCACTCTCGGCTACGCCACCCAGAATGGCGGTACTACCGGCGGAAAAGGCGGCACCACCACCACCGTATCAACCCTAGCCCAATTCACCAAGGTTGCTACGTCCTCGAGCTCCATGGTCATCTACGTCAAGGGCACTATCTCGGGCGCCACCCAGGTCAAGGTCCAGTCTGACAAGACCATTGTCGGTGCGTATGGCTCCAAGCTTAAGGGCATTGGTCTATATGTCAAGGACCAGGAGAATGTTATTCTCCGCAACCTTCAAATCTCTGAGGTTTTGGCCGACAATGGTGATGCTATTGGCATTCAGGCTTCTACCAATGTGTGGGTTGATCACTGTGACCTTTCGTCCAACATGAACAACGGCAAAGACTATTACGACGGACTTCTCGATGTCTCTCACGCCTCCGACTACATTACTATTTCGAACACGTTCCTTCATGACCACTATAAGGCATCCCTAGTTGGCCATTCTGATAGCAACTCGTCTGAAGATAAGGGCAAGCTCCATGTCACCTATGCCAACAACTACTGGTACAACATCAACTCGCGTGCCCCCTCTGTTCGATTCGGCACTGTTCACATTTACAACAACTATTATCTGACTCTTGGATCTACTGGCATCAACTCTCGCATGGGCGCTCAGGTCCTCGTCGAATCTACCACCTTTGAAGATTGCAGCGATGCTACCGCTATCACGTCAGTCGATTCTAGCTCCGACGGCTATGTCGTGGTCAGCGACGTCTCTCTGGGCGGCAGCACTAACGATGCCCCCACCGGCACTATTAAGAGCTCGTCAATCCCTTACAGTTACACCAAGTATGGTAGCAGCAAGGTCAAGGCGAACGTCTACGGAGCCGCTGGCCAGACTCTCACTTTCTAAACCAGGCAGGATGTTGTGGTGAGCTCTTGTGATCTGGTTTAGCGTTTGTGCCAGGGCTGGGCTTGCTACTCTTAGCTGTGAAATGGTCTCTGCATTTCACTGTCTTCTTGTCGTGTATATATTTTTTCTTTCGTAGTTTAGGTTGCACACGCTTAACCTGTGCCGAATATGCCATCCGTTTAGCTGTTGGCCAACATATTGCTTGTCCCATCCAAGAGTCGTGATTAGACGCAAAGTGGCGTTGATATATCACCACTTGGAATAAATTTGAAGACTGGCGGGGCAGTCGATCTTTCTCTCCAGTTTACCGACGCTTTCGTGTGCCGCGCAAGACATGCTACGTAGTCATTTTTCGAAAACTACCAACTATTCACAATTCACAGCCCCTCACGTTATCTTTAACTCGATGACTAAAATACGAGAAATGATTGTGTAGTGTCCTCCTGTGCACCACTCTAGACCGCCATTTGAAACCTTAGATCAAGGCCATTTACTTTGAAGCCATCACCTCTTCCATCCATCGATGCGCGACTGGGAACGCCATTGGATTGCCCATGTGTGAAGCACCGGGGAAGAAACGCGCTTCCTTGGGTGAGTTATACTCGAATAGCATCATCGAATCCTCAATCGGCATCAGACCATCAAGCGTGCCCTGTCGTCGACTATTGTCAGCGATGCTTGTTACCTAAAATTCCAATGAGGGTTACTTACATTAAGCAAAAGAAGTCTCGTCGATGGCTGCTGGATGACGCCTAGCTCCAACAGCCAAAACCTCTTCTGCACGCCCTCTTTGTACTCCTTGACGCTCTCGAAACCGTGCTTCATGGCAAAGGCCGGTGATAGTTGGAACGGGTACTCGTGGCCGTCAGCTTTGTCAAGCTAATCACGGTCGTAAAAATAATGACAGCCGGCACCCTGGGCAATGGAACCTAGCAGCTGATTCTTGTGCGTGTGCGCGATGCGGATACCGTAGTAGCCGCCGGTGCTTAGTCCCCAGCCCAATACACGGCCCATGTCGAAGCGCTGGTCCTTCTTCATCCATTCGAACACGCTCGACCACAGGTGATCTGGACTCTCCGGGTCCGCCGAGTCGGCAGGGCAATCAGCCGTTCCAGGAACCTCGACGAGGATGACGGCCCATCCGCGTGACAGGAGCTCGTCGCAGGGGACCGTGAAGTCAGGACGGTAGCCATCAAGACCGGTAAGTACGAGGACAACAGGCCACTTTTTCGTCGGCGTACTTTGGGGTACGCGGACGTACACGGGAATAGAGTCGCGGTCGGCACCCTTGTGGAAGACGTGCGAAATATTAACCTCGGCCAGAGGGACTGTCCGTCCGCTTCCAGCCTTCATATAGACCGCCTTCTGCCACTCCCACGCCTTCCACTTGACTGGACTGTTGACGCGTGGGTATGCGGTGATGTAGGGAAATCGCGCGATGCGCAGGACGCACGCGGCCCGGAGGTATAAGGCGCTAGCTAGCGTCTTGTCTCCTCGCTGCACAGTCTCGTCAGCCTCGAGTTCCAACCTCTTGGCGGTTGGAAAGAAGGCTTCAATGAATTCCGTAGAGGTCCCATCGTTGATGTGATCCGCGATGAGACGCTTGAAGACAGGCTCAAAGTCTTCATACATCCCATCGTGGAAGGGGTAGACGGCTTTAGTGCAAGGGAGTTTCCACATGGTCTCCCAGAGCACGGCTATGCCATCGTGGTGCGGCATACGGCGTTCAAAGGCTGATTTCCCCATGAGCCACAGCCGCGGCTGCGAGGCAGAAGTTGCACTCTGTGCGGACATGGTGTATTCGTCAAGGGCGAGCGTGGTATATTTTTCGGGTTGGTTTAGACAGCAAAGTATTGTAGAATGCGGATAAAGTAGAGAGATGGAAAACAAAACGTTGATCGGAGAGGGGACGAAGTATTTGACTGAACTTGGCTCGATATGTGAGAGTCTGTGGGAGCCCGTGGGCCTTCCGTGGCGGCCCCGGTCAACCCAGGCTCAAAGTTGCGATGCGACTAAAACCCAGGATCATTTCCTTAGAGTCCACAGGCCTGGCAGACTTTTGACGAATCTGCCAGCTGGCCTACACCACCCTAGTCACGCCATCTGAATTAAGTCATTTGAAAAGTCCCACTCATCCAGCAAAAAGTTGTCTAGTTTTGGCGCGTCAGCCTCCTCGGCCGCAGTGAATGCTTCATCATTTATCAACACAGGGGCGGCGACTGCGGGATTCTACATCATCTTTATCGCAACATGTTGTGTGCCTCGCTCGTGGAGCTCGAGTATCACGCTGTGAAGCTGATGCAACGGCTGCCAATTCGAGGCCTCGCTTAGCTTGGCAAAGGTAACAAGACCTTATCGAGTCAGCGCCTGGTCTTTCTCGAGTTGATGTAGATCGTCGCCGTGGAGCACAGCGCCCCAAGTTTGAGCCGAGTAATCTAAGAAGGCGTGTCTATTAAAAGAGTGACCGGCTTCCCCATTCACATCTGTCGGTAGACTGACGTTAGAGTTGAAGAAGTCCAGATAGAGCACACAAAGCTCCGCAAGAACGGCGTGTGCATCTTGGATAGTGATGGAGTGATGCTAGTGCAGTTCCGATGAAGCAGTGGGCGGTGCCAAGTCTGCGAGGAGAAACTCGCGGGCTGTTTAGTGAAGAAAATAGATACTGCCTTGGTGGATTGAGACAAACAATCCACACCAAGATCTAAGACGCATCTTGAAGTCCTCATCATCCTCTAAATCGAGGTCATCAATAGACTGTAATGTATAGTCTATACTCATAGCAACGTTTATTTCCGAGAGGGTTAGCGGCCGGCTCGCTGCTAAGATAATATTTAAGGCTTTTCGAACCATCGTCCGAACCGTCGGATTTTCGGTAGTCTTATTAAGAATTTGCTCATATGCCTCATTGATACTCCTCGGAAGTGTTGCAATAGCGGACTCGACCCCCTTTAGTGTCTTTTTGAAGTCATTTTCCCCCAAAAGTCGAACACAAGGTATACCCATAGATACGTGCGGTGGGTAGTCTCCTGTGGTCTTTTCTCCAGGTGGCTCTTGATTTGGGGTAAGAGGCGCTTCTTCATCCCCAGCTGATTAATCCGGTGTGTAACAACGCGATTCACCTCCTAGCTGATCGTTTCTGACTCTTCCTCTCTAGGTATATAGATATTTGGAAAAGAGTCTAACATTTTTAGATTAAGATTAAGTAAAATAAAATATTATAATATTTAAATAAATTAAAATATAAAGTAAAATAAGTTTAATCTTAAAGAAAAGGTTTTCTATTATATAATAAGAGCTTATTATTTTTTAAACTTATAGCTAAAAGAAATTATAAAAATAATATAATAGTAAATAAGTAATTTTACTATAGAATTATTATAAAGATAATTAATCTTAGTAATTAATATTTAGTCTTTTAACTTTCTACTTCCTATCTTAATTATATAATTATTAACAATAAATCATTTTCTACTATAGTTCACCGCTCTTACCTACTTATCTTAGATTTACCCGCATCCTTAAATTTCCTTTCTATTTCTTCTTTCTCTAAAACTCTCCTCATTTCTATATCCTACACCTACATTTCTAGATCATTCCAGGCGAATTTACACTAGACCGCTTAAGCATATCATCAAATTAATCTTACGATCATATCTACGAAGGTTCAAGACTCAGTTCGACAAATCGATGACAACTTATGGCTTATTAGGAATAAGCTTCTCCTACACTGAACCTATGTCACCACCGAGAATTGGTTGTAGTATACCGACGGCCTATACTATACTCTCTCTGATGACTCATCCCTAATTCCTGCTCCCGAAACACTACCTACTTACAGTTGTGTATGTCCCTTGTACAGTAGTGCATATGTCTCTGCAGTCTGGAGATTCGGCGATGCTTTTCTCAAGATCAAGTTATTTCAAGGAAGAAGAGATGCCACTCCGGAGAATGTGACATTAGACTGGCTTGCGAAGGAAAAGCTTAGTTTCGCTACCCCTCGAACCTTATACTATACCAAGGAGGATGATAGGAGCTACCTATTTTCCTCCCGTATACCTAGCAAGACGCTTACTGCAGCTTAGCAAGGGATAAATGATAATAATAAAACGAACTTTGCTTGCCGAATCGCTGAAATATGCGAAGAGCTGTCAATCCGGACTTCTGAAGCCATAACCGGAGTTGATGGCCGCCAGTTACCTAATGCCTAGTTACACTCGTCCCCTAATCCACCCGACTTTCGACCAGAGACGTTACGAGAGAACTGTACACAGATCGGCATAAGAACATCCACATCTTCTACTTTCGTGTTCTATCATAACGACCTCGGGCCAACTAACATAATCATCAACTCGGGCCAAGTCACTGGGATTATCGACTGGGAGATTGCGGGTTATGTTCCCCGCGAGTGGATCCGCACTAAATTTGGCGTCGGTTGGGGGATGGACTTTGAATGGGATAACGACCCGTCTGAGTGGAGATTGCAGGTCGAACGTCAACTTGGAAGGAAAGGGTTTCCTGAGGTCATAGATGCATGGAAGAAGTGGCGTGAGGAACGTTTCCAATGTATGCTCAAGAGATAGTTATCTGTCTAATACAGACCAGGTATAACAGAAGCACCGCACAGGACCCATGCTGCAATGACAACACGGACCATCATCTGCTCCATAGAGCAGCGCGAGAAAAGAAAACAGCTTGATATGTGACCGTAGGTAGCACATCGTAAAGGTGAAACATATCGAATCAATCATAAGGTAATGCCCTAAACTCGCGCCTGATTCATGGTCCTGAAAGAACTGAATTCAATCCTGTCTGTGGTGTTAAGCCTCCAGACCTAAAAATAACGGACCTTCCTGTTGAAGACAAGCCCAATAGAAGCAGAAAACCCACATCAACACCCAAATGCCCCATGGGCCCGGATTCGACAGAGTGGACTTAGGCAAGTTAGTAAATGATGCACTAACAGCACTGGACATACCGTTAGCCGGAGTTTCTTGGCTTTCCACATCCTGCCTTTTCGCACTGATCAGAGCTCGTGGGATTGTTCTGTCCGCATGGGCAATTCCAATAATTGACGGGTGGCTGAGGCATTGTATTGAGAGTATGATTGAGTCAAGATAACTTAATTCTAGGACAAGTCTGAGAATGCTATTGCAGAAAGCTGAAGCGAGGCAAGAAGAATGAGCTTTGTTTTATAGTAAAAGGTCTAGGTCGCTTTAGTCATAAGCAATTGCTTATGATTATATTTTTGGGGCCAAGTCGAGGGGAAAGCGTAGCCCCCACCGTCATCAATCAGCAAGAGCTTCTCACAAACAACCCTTCCAAGATTCGGTGCCTAGTGGAATCTTTGAGACGTAATCCCGGCTGAAAGGACATTTGCGTACGCCGACTGCATCCTTCACTCGGCCTGCTTTCCGCTTCCAAATGCCCAATGATCACGGTGCCTCAATCTAGTGATAGTTTCTCCCTGTCCTATTAACACATGTCATTTTTTGATGTACTAAACTGACTGTTCCTATCGAGTTATTATTTAAGCTCTTGTAGATGGTGTAGTAAAGGGTTCATTCTCTTCGATATGGAGGCTACCAATAATAATCATCATGCATTGTAACACTTCCTTCTTGCCCGACACAGAGGGCTATGAGATATGAGGAGAAGCTCGACTTAGGAGAAAGCCTATCTAAACGTTTACTACCTGTAACTGGTCTCTAGGCCTGCTAACGATCCCCATCAATAATCTAGGTGGTACAACACCTTTCCAGTTATGGTTTTCATTCAGATTTTCTCACGAGAGAAGTCTGTTGGTTATCCCATAGCCCATTCCATCCACACATTTCTATTTTCCTCCCATACTTGACTGTACCCATCCAGGCTGATGAGGAGCTAATGATATGGTAACACACGGGTAGCAGTTAGCAACAGCCCATTTAGGTCTACTTCCTCAAATTTGCCGGTGTACTAGACGCACGATGGCTTATTATCATCAGTGTCGGTGTCATTACGTTGGTCTCCTCGTTGATATCGTTGTGGCCGGTGTCGTTATCGATGTCGGTGACTCCTTCGAAGTTGTCATCTGTGTCAGTCGTCACTTAGCAACGTTAAATGGAAGAACTTCATAAAATCCTCTTACGCAATGGAGGGCTGTGTTGAATACTCTATAGTCCAAGCCCTCCTCTTGGTCTGCATCTTCCAACAAAACAGGCAGCAGGCAATATCTAGCTGGACATGGCACTCTTTTGCAGTGAATATGTCGTATCAATTGGGCATTCATGCTCCTTCGTCGTACGAGACGTTGAATATTGATGACAAAGAAGTTCGTGCAAAACTCTGGTTTGCCGTGATTAACCAAGACAGGTATGCTCACAGCAACGGAAATCATGAATGACGAAGCTAAGGTGAATGTAGAGCATTGAGCTCGGCACTGGGAAGGCCAAGTCTAATCCCATTGGCCCATGTTAGCATGGACCTGAGTGATATTATTGCTACCGCTCAGCAAGGAAGGCTCGTCAGCCTATCGCGATCTAGAGAGGACTTAGTTTATTTCCGACACCTGATGTAAGTCAATCTCGCACGGAGCAGATCTACTAACAGGGCCTTACTAACGAGACACAGATCACTGCATCAAACCATGGGAGTGGCTATAGATTCGATATACAGTTCCAACATCAGCTCCTCCAATAGCCTCATTCTCGAAGATCTCGTTCTCAAGACCATGGATCTTTCACGTCAACTCGACAGTTGGTGTGCCGACGCTGATTCCTCTAGAGTCATGATGCCAGCCCTCGGATGCTCTCTCCGCTCGACCATCATCTTCGACAATTGCAAACATGATATCATGCTAACCATCTACTATTAACGGGCGGTGCTTCTCGTGAACGGTCCCCTTTTGGTCGGGTTTGTCCAGCAGCGAACTGCGGACGACATTGTCCGCAAGCCTGGTATATTTGATGACGCAGCCACTTCGCTGCTCAAAAGCGACTTTACAGCGGCGAAGGAGCTTTCCCAGATAATCAAGAGTATCATGCAGCATAGGCCTGCATTTATATACTGCAATGCAATGTGGTGGACGTGCAATTATATCAGTAAGCCAACTTGCGGTCCTTCATGTCCAGCTACTTGATGTAGAGTCAAGTTAAGTATAGATCGTTAATCGCGTTAGTCCTCACCTGTTGCCTACATTTCTTGGCCTTTTGGCTCTTGTCGGTCAACAATGGGGCTCTAGTTCTGTCCCTCGGGATATGCCAGTCAGATGTCAAAGCTTTACTAAACGAGACTCTGACTACCTTGAAGACTATTGGACGCGCAAGCATCATGAGTCAAAAGGCCCACCGTTGTGTACAACACTACCTGGACTTCTTGACGACTGCAGGCAAGTTTGGTGCTACTTTCCCTACGCTGAGTAGTTCTATTTGGTTCAATTTTATGGTCTTGGAGTGAACTAATATCTGATCCTCGGCTAGGCTGTTTTGAAACACCTGAGGGAATGAACATTTTTGGGGAGGCAACACCACAAATTAACGGGGATCAGTTCTCCTCGTCGCATGGCGGCCCGCCTTGGCAAACCCGGCTGGAATTGACGAGTGCTCTAGCTACTAATGACCTGTTTGACATGCTGGGTCCGGATTTGACCGATCTCAATGACTTAGTGGCTCAGGACAGTACCAGCATGGCAAATCTGGATACGTTGGCCTCGATAGATACGTGGGATGCTCTATAGCTCTAGGTTGGCTGTGTAGTTATTTTGATGTATATTGGCATGAGAGGAATAATAAAGGAGTTAACCGACAGTCAAGAGTTCATGAAAACACTCCTTCTACATGCGACATATGCGGGTTATAAAGACCATAGTAATGAGCAACTAATAATGTACTATAAGAAGGAGCGGGCATAAAGATATTAAAGGGTAAATTATAAGTCAGCTTTAATTCCTAAGTTTTGTTGGTGACAACGTATGCACTTTATTTCCCAAGTCTGAACTATTGGTTAGTATGCCATGGAAGCGGAGAACAAGGAGAAAATGTATACTGTGAATCCATTTGGGCCTTCATCGAAGCGCGGCGATGGTATTGACTTCGAACTTGGCTGCAAGCTAAATCAGCCACACCCAACAATAATAGGGACATCCAGAACTGTCACCTCAGCGTCATCAATCTATATTCTTTCACAAAATGGCTACTTCGGAGGTGGTTCCCATCTATCACGTGGTTTCCTTTGAGTTTCCCGACTGCTGCGAGCAATACCGGGGAAGGCCGGTCAAGTGCCTGGGTATGCTGGAATGATTTCTGCTGTATCGATTTGCCAAAGTCGTATTGGAAAACTCCGTTCAGACCAGGTGTTGGAACACTGACCACGATGTCTCCCAGGCGGATGTCGTGTTTCGAACTTGGTGCTCCACCGCCGATACCAACTATGAGACCGATACGCAAGTTGGGAAAGCTGCGTAGCATATCCTTTACCACGCTGGTGGCCGATGACAATCCATATTCGCCCATTGGAAAGCTAGCGATGACCACATTGTGTTCCTTAATATTGCCAAACGGCGTTGGTGTCTTTCGGGTCTTGAATCGCTGGTCCATCGTGCTCTTCGTCAAGAAACACTCGAGCTGCGACGGCTTCCGTCGATAGGGCGCAGATCCAGCCAACGGTGTACTCGCTTGGGTCTGACATGTCGATGATGTTGTTATCAATGTCAGGGAATACTCGACGATAGGCTTTCTTGTGCTGGATTGATGAAGCAAGGTGAAGGTTGGTGGTTACACGTTCTTTCTAAGAGGGGTTTATTTGGAGCCTCGTTGGCCCGCAATATTAACATGTAGCCTAGGTGATGGCTCCCTCCCAGGCTAAGCCTTGATATCGCACTTCTGTCTAACCCTACTATCTGTATGTTGGTCGGAAGAGTGCTCTACTGGTTGGTTCTTGATTGGTAAGGCTACATGTGAGATAGTGATGTGTGCAGCCTATTGTGCTGCTGCGCTGGATTGTGCGATAATTGCATAAGTAGGTTATATAAAGCACGGAGGTAATTAAGTCATTGAATTATTCCAAGGGCTACCCGCTTAAGTCAGGCCAAGGAACAGGGGAAGACTAAATGAACAAGCCACCTGCACAGCGAGTGGAACAATAGCGTATGTTCCAGTCGAGAATTGACCAGGAGCAATATTCCAGCCCCACGGTGCACCAACGGCCATGTAGATCATGCCTCCAGCGATGACAAAGCAGATCAAGAATGTGTACTTGAATCGGTGCATCATCTTGTTCAGACCAATGTAGATACCCGTGGGGCCAAGCTCCTTGGAGGTGGAGGCCCACTCAATGTTGACGGAGAAGGCATGGCACAATAGCGCCTTCGCACAGTTGATACTGATACCACCAAAGAATAGGATCAGGAACGGTAACCACTTGATGGTCTCGAGGATGGTGACCCAAAACGATTTCTCCTTGAGCCGGTGACGCGTCATACTGAAGGCTACGGAGGCAACGCCATTAAAGACGACCAAGAGAGACACCCAGATACCCCATGAAGGAGTGTAGAAGTGATCGAGTTCCATGAAGAACAAGCCAACAAGGACATAGTTAACGGCGGTGAGCAGCATACCTGCAGCGATGGCGTAATCTGCACATGGTCAGCTTCGCGAACTGCAAGGACTCATAAGAGAACAACGCTCACAAGTAAATATGTAAGCAATGATGGAGACCTTGCTCGAAACGGGCATGTTGCTCCAGAGGAAGCGGAGGAACAGCCTCGTGACGGGACCCTTGTAGATCCATTGGTAACTGTGCACACAATATGGTTTAGTCATGTGTGAGAGGCTCTGGCGTATCGGCGAACTTACAAGGGATGAAACACAAGCTCGTTGCATCCGTAGGCGTACTTTTCCCAACGGTTCAGCTCGTCGTAGACGGTAAGCGAAACACCCTCTTCGAAGCCGCCGTTGTGGTAGGTGGCCAGACGACAATCCATGCCAGCCACCTGGATACGCAGACTGATGTCGAAGTCTTCGGACACATGCGAGTCAGACCACCACTTGGTAATGCCGTCAGAGGGATCGACAAAGGCGACGCTCTGGATGGCTTTCCAGCGCAAGAAGGCGTTGTGACCAACAAAGGGGGCGACATCGCCGGTGCCAACACCGTACTTGATAGCCGTGTAGACAATGTTGGTGAAGTAAGTGATGCCATTCTCGAAGATGTTGTGGGCAACCTGCATGACACCTGAACCGTGCTGCAGAATGGCGACCTCGGGGCTCTCGTGCATCTCGAGAGCGCCGTAGAGCAGACTATCAATGGGGACACGGGTGTCACAGTCGATTATCAGGATGATCTCACCCATGCGGATGTTGCCCTCGGCCCAGGTCTTGCCCTCGTCGGCGTCGAGCATATTTTGTAGGGCCATCTCGTAGAGCGCGTCGTCGTCCTCGGCAGATAGTTCTTCATAACTGCAGTTGCGGTTGCGGCACTCGAGCTCTGTCAAGCGGTGCAGCTCGTCCTCGACGCGGTTGGAGAAGGCCAAGCAATAGTTCATGTTGCTGGCTTTCTTGAACTTGCCCTTGCGCACGAAACCGAGCTTGTTGGCGCGGCCCTGGGGGCTGAGCTCACTCTCATCCTGATTATCCACCTCAGGGTCAACTGGGGGCGTTCGCTTGAACCACGAGAAGAAGCCGCCGCTCTTGGGGGTCTTCATATTGGGCATGCGAGCGCAATAGCCAATGCCATTCTCGCGATAGTATTGCTTACGGGCTGCAGCCAGCTCAGGTTGGATGCACTGCATACCGTCATCATTGATAAAGACAGATGCCGTGCCACCCTGGTTCTCGTAGTACTGGATAGCGGCCATAACAGAGACCATGGTGGGGACAACAACACTATTCCATGAGAGTTAGAAAATCTGCAAATCATGTTCCATGTCGTGAATCCTACTTACCCGCGAAGACCCTCCTTGTATACGGGCATCTGCACGGTGATGTGCGGAAGCTCATAATCGACGTAGCGCTTGCGGTTGGGTTTGACAGCTGTGGTGCACATTAAATCAGCTCTAGGTTCCAGATATACGTCGCGAGAGCCTGCGCTACTCACCAGAATGGTATCTGGAGTTTCTCAGGCACATCCCGGCCGGGAGTAGTAGCTGAAAGACACTACTAACGACGACAATGAAGAAGAACTACTCAACTAGTTAGATAATTGCAAATTGCTGATTTAGAGCGAAAACACTTACCAATGACAGGAGGCAGAGAGGTGGGATAACGACAACCTGTTTCTGGGTTAGTTTGCTTTTTCTTTTCAAACAGTATCACCACACCGACATCACTCACCAAAATGAATCGCTTCCAATCGCCGTCCCAAGACCATTCATGTAGAAGCTGTAGTAATGGCCGATTAGTATAAACTTTTCCTGGCATGGTTCTTTTTTGAGGTTAGTCATGACAACTCACCTTAGAAACACCCACGCTCTGCGTCAAAATGACTAAGATCATGACAATTCCAATTCGGAACGAGTGCACCCTCAGGGCAGGTCGCACGGGCGGGTTGCCCTCGAGGTCCTCATCTCCGTCGCCTTCGCCCTCCTCGACCTTGATGGCGAGTTGGTAGACCTCGTTCTTCTCGTCGATGGCGCCACGCACAGGTGTGGGAAGGCTGTCAATTGACTGCTCCTCGGTTTGGGCCAGCAATCCGCGGGGCATTGAAGGGCCGACGATCTGTCCAATCACAACCAGAGTCAGCCCTGTCGTCGTTGTGACGTTTTTCTTCGGAATCTTGGCTTGCTAGTGAGATGGAGGGACGGGTTTGACCGCGACTTACAAAGCCTAGTAGCTGCTTCTCGACGTTGTGGGCTACATTGATAACCGTGTTTGGCACATTGGACCAAATGAGCACGCAGCGCTCCTGGACGACGATGCATGAGCTGGTCGAGTGCACAAGCGACTGACGGACGTCGGCCAGGCTGGAGACGATGGGAATGCGGGCGTCAGTGCTTTCCACCAGCAGGCTCGCCTGGTCAGGCCTAATGGTGTCGAGGACGGTGTTAGTCACCTCCGAGGCCATGGAAACGACGGCATTCTCTTCCAGGCGGGCGACAGCGGCCACCAGATCGGGGCTTGGATCATCCGGCGCGTAGGCGTAGGTGCCGTCAGGCTTCTTCAACGCAACGCAGGTAGAAGACCAGCCACTGGTAATGGCGGCCGCGGCAGGCTCCTCAAACCATCCGAGCAAAGTCGCACGACGGGCGAGGTATTTGGCAACCTAAGCCTTGTTAGATTATTCTGGCCACGGGGAGAGTCGCATGTTGGTCACTGTTGGGACAGGTGCATGGTCAGGGGTGAAGGAGATAAAGTCGGGGTACTTTCATGAAATCATTGGGGTATCCTAGCAAGGAGGGAAGGAAGGAAGGAAGGAAGGAAGACGAACTTGGCAGGGTGGCCCTCAACGTGGTCACCCTGCGTGGGCAGTGCATGAGGGAAATGAAGCCAGAGATGGACATGTGTTGGAGAACCCACCTGTGCCGGCTCCTTTGCATCGGAAGGGTTTATTACAGGCGTCCCTGAGAAGGAGCTGTGACCGGATCGTGATGGAGGGTATCCTCTAAAAGGCCGCTCGGGAGACTGATGAGAAAGAACTGAAGGGAAATCCCCTCCCTCGAGCTTCTTCAGAGTTTGCGGATCGGCGGAAGGACTGGTAGGCGTAGGCACAATGGACTCGCGGAAGCGAGAGCGCATCTTCTCGGAGGCCATTGTTGGAAAGGAGCTTGCGCGCAGGGAAAGCTCGCACGCAGGAATCCTTTTCCAAATAAACCCAGAGATCTGCCTCGGGAAGGGAAAGGGGGAAGGCTTGGGGAAAAGACGGAAAATAAGACAAGTTAATCAGGCTTAGAGGAGAGCCAAAGGCAAACGACCCTAGGCCATGTTATGAAAGCTACTCTTCGGACCGTGTTCCAGATCCGTGTCCACGTTGTTGAGCCTGAGGGGGATTGCGCCTTGTTTGGGCCTCGAAGGAGCTCGTGTCCGGGTCGGCGACCTGCATCGTAATCGACTGATCTGCTCTCAGCCAACATGGCAAGGCCCTAGATTATCCAGTGTGGCTGGTGGAGGTGTGGAAATCTGCCCAGGGGTACGGTGAGGTCGGAGAGCTGACACGGCCGAAGCTGGCACGCAAACGCCGCCTTGACTTGACAACACAGCAACCGCCACCAGATAGGGAAGTTGGTGAGTTTCCAGCTGAACCAAGATTCGGGACCATCGAGGCCCGTGGCGGCCCTGCCGTCAGCAGCCAGATGGAGACAATCATGCTGCAGTTTATCAAGATACGTAGGTGCGCATCGATGATAGCAACGCTGGGCGGCCAGGACGACATGGTCAAGCCAGCTAGTGCGGCCGTTGGTGCAGGTAACTAGCAAGGGGTTTGCAGAGAAGGTTGCATAGGACGTTGCGGAGGAGGTTGCAGAGAACGGCAATCCGATACCGTATACGAGATGGCCAATCGTAGTGTGTTGCTTTTGTCTTTGTAGGCTCGACAAACAGCCACCAACCGGATGAGCCGTAGGTTGCTGCTTTTGTCCGCTTTCTCTTTTGCCTGGCTTAGTAGTTTCAGGGACGCTGACTGTACAGCAGACTCAGCACTGATACGTGTTAAGAACCCCATGTCCATAGCAGCAATGTTCTTGAGTTAAGACAAGGCTTAGGGTGCGCTGCCCACTGCGGGTGTACCCAAAACCCCGGGCCGTTTACGACTGCGGAACCTTGGCCAGGACCATTCCGCAAGATCGATAAGGCCATGTCTAGGAGAAAGCTTTATTGACCTTGGCACAGTTGACGTTGCATTGGTGAGTCCATGATTGCCAGGGGCAGCAAAAGCATTGGCCTCGGCGACTTAATACAGTGGACCGCGAGAGAGTGAGTGATCAGCCTCGCACTCGGCCAACCAGCCAACGGTTGCTTGCTCTATCTCACCTCCGGAGTCCGCAAATAACGAACATCCCGTCCCCGGCAGTCGATAACGGGCGCTTCATTGTTAGCTCGCATACGAACCGCCCCCGTCAAAACGAACCCTGGCAGCGCTACACCCAATCGGATGGCATCCTAAACCACTTCTTCCGAGTGTACGTGGTAGTCGCCTACCCCGAGAGGCATCGCCAAGAGCCTCAACAACCGGGCACTATCAGGTCAACTTCCACCAACAACACGGCAACGCAATTGTGGCGCATGTTAAAAAAAGATGGTGGCGATTTGGCCGCCGCGTGCTTAACGGCTTGCGGCTTAGCGGCGCATGAACCAGGGGAGTGTAAGGTAACCTGACGCAGTCGAATTCGAACTGTCGTCTTGGCTGAAGCCCACTCATCTTGGAGCCACTCACCCTGGAGCCAACGGAATAATACGTCGTACTGCGTACATACTGCTTAGTACAGCTGTGAAAGTCCATGCCGGATCCACTCAAACGGCTTTCGGAATGCTGTGCGCGCTAAGGTGCTTACTGCAGCGTGCTTCGCTGACCGGGGAGGAGCTCTTTGACTCCTCTATCAGAGCCTAAGCGCTTCCAACGGTCCTCTGCAAATGCTTGCATTCCACTCGCATGCATAGATAGGCATGGTTCTCGGCTAGGAACATGTGGTGTATCCGTATCTCGATGGCAGATCAGAATCCTGACCTTCCGGACACGGTCTGGATACAGAGGCGGCTGGCATAGCACCACCGAAACTTGGTACCTCGCTGTCTTGTAGTACACAATCCCTCGTGGTCCGAGCACCCTAGCGCCCTCATCCCAGTTTCTAGTCGGCCAGGGGTTCGGTGAGGCGGCATCTCGGTCCACGACTTCAGGCGGATTTCAAGTCATGGCAACGAGGCGATAGCACTCAACAGATCCATTGCCATGTCATACTTGGCTGCATTTCAGCTGGTTTCTCAGGCGCCATATCAAGGTCTCGACCACCTGGATATCTCCAACCCTGGCTCGTGTTATTATCCTTGAATGTTTCGAGGCCAGGCCTAGCTCTCCAACTTTGTTTGGATTCCGAGAAGGTCCTTCAGAGCGGAGCACTATTCCCATATCATCACGACGTCCTGGGACCAAGTCAAGAGGCTTCTCGCTTGGCATCCAGCTCTTGGGCACGTCGAGGCTTCACAAACATCACACATTGCCTGCTACCCCTTGGACAATGGATTCCTCAAGGACGGTCAACTATACTGAGGAAGCCGCCTCAACATCGGCAAATCCCACGGGAACACCTGGCAATGAGACGCCTGAGAACCCCTTTGCAACTCCCATTGCCGCGACACCACTTGCGCCCTCTCTAACGTCCCGGCGGGCGACGTTTATCCGGAATGCTTCCACATATGAGGGTAAGTTGAATGCGCACGAGGCAGCTCTCGCTTGTGTTGACTTTGAACTGACCCAAAACCAGTCGCAGGCCCGCGTCGGCGCTTCAAGAGCAGTCGACTCGTTGGCGATTTTGAGAAGCCATGGCTTAACAAGTCCAAGAAGCAGGTCAACTGGGACAGCATCATCTTCTACACGTCCATCTGCATCGGTCTCGGTTCGTTCCCACCATTTGCTTGGCTACTCTACTGTCAACTCTTGTTACAATTTCTTTGCCCATTTTAATGCCCATCGATCCGACTCGTACGCTGACCAATGTCCCGCACCCAGCCATCGGCGCATACCTTTGTTGGAATGCAACCCGCGGAATCCCCAACCCGGATGTGAGTGCAAATCAAGGCAACGAGGCCACTTACACGCGAGACTTAGGCTGACGGAGCATCGCAGTATTGCCTAATTATGGACGATCGCTTCGAGAACATGGACAACTGGAACTACGAGGTGCAGATGAATGGTTTCGGGTACGTTGCATTGCCTCCCCCTTGATGCGTTGTTGCGGGGATTATTCCCTGGAACTTATCTCGGGTACTCTAACCCCCCGGCCGCGAGTCGCAGGGTTAACGATGCTGCAGTACTGGGTCCTTTGACTGGACCACCAAGGACAAGGCCAATTCGTATGTCGATGCGGAGGGGCTGCACATTGTGCCGACCATGACGCTCGAGAGCACCGACATCACCTACGACGAGCTGGTCAACGGCCACACCGTCAACCTGACGACGGATGGCCGCGCCGACGGAAAATGCACGGCAAAGGAGACACAGCTGGACGACCTAGACGCGCGATACCCCTGTGCGGCCGTCAGCAACACGACCAAGGGCCAGATCATCAACCCGGTTCGGTCGGCGCGGCTCAATACCAAGGGCAAGAAGACAATCCGCTACGGCCGCGTCGAGGTGACGGCGCGCATGCCAAAGGGCGACTGGCTGTGGCCGGCCATCTGGATGATGCCGCAGGACAACGTCTATGGCGACTGGCCCAAGTCGGGCGAGATTGACATCGCCGAGAGCCGAGGCAACGATGCGCGCACGTACGACATGGGGGACAACCTGGTCTCTTCGGCCTTGCACTGGGGTACTGCCTCGGTCAACGATCGGTGGCGGAGGAGCTACGGCGAATGGGGCGGCAAGCGAGTGCGCTACAGCGAAAAGTTCCACACGTACGGGCTGGAGTGGAGTGAGAATTATCTGTTTACCTGGCTCGACGGCCGGCTCCGGGTGAGTTGAGTCTCTTGGTGTTGTTGGTTCTTGATGGAGAGCCGCGAGTTGCAGCTACTGCTTCTAGCGCGACTCCGTCTCCCCAGATCTGCTCCATTGTCCCCCACGACAACTTCCCGTCAATCACGTCTGTGCTTTGGCTGGTGCCACAAGGCTACGCTGCGAGCGGGCTGGTGGCGATCAGCTTGGTTCCGGGCGACGATGCGGCTCGCCGTTCCACACTATTCCCCAGCTACCTACCCTCTCCACTACGTTGACTGAACAGAGAGAGAACTGTGCTAATCCCAGCCTTCAATCTACAGCAAGTCATCTTTTTCGACTTCACCAAGAACAAGAACCTGTGGACATACGGCGAGTTTGCCGGCTCGTCCGTCAACGGCTCCGTGCCTGTCGATCCCTGGAGCAGCACCGGACGCGCCAATACACCCTTCGACCAGTCCTTTTTTCTCATCCTCAACGTTGCCGTCGGTTCCACGAACGGCTGGTTCCCGTAAGTCTAGATGGATGCTTGATGCCTGCCAGGGCCCACACATACAAAGTCTCTTGCACACCCACTCCCCCACGGACGAGACTTGTGTATCCCCTCCTTTCCCCTGGCCGGACCGCCTTCCCACCCCCAAATCTCGTCATTTCCTTCTAGTCCGCTTCTTAATACCGTTCCGTCGATGCCGGTTGCTAACGCCGATCTTCTACTACAGCGACGCCGTTGGCGGGAAACCCTGGGCTGACAACAGCGAGACGCCCATGCGCGACTTTTGGAAGTCCAACTCGACTTGGTTGCCGAGCTGGGGTTCCAAAGAGGAGCGCGGCATGGTCATCAAGTCGGTCAAGATGTGGCAGGAGGGAAAGTGCTAAGCGACGCTCCTCAGCTGCGCTCATTTCTTCGTCTACTCCTCCTTCTTTGCGTCTTGTTCTTCTTCTACTTCTTTTTGCTTTTGGGTGCGCGCGCACGAATGCATCGAGCCGAATGAGAAACGCCCGCCCAACAAAACCTAGTACCGGGAACTGTCATCACGCACACCGGGTGGAGACCGACAGGGGAAAACAATGCTACGTTGCCGGGATTGACCATCCTTCCTGTGTGTTTCGTTGGGGCTGCTGTTGGTCGGTAGCTGGGATTGATTTTTAGACTGGAATCGGGCTACGGCGTTGGGTTGCTTTGGTAGTGCTCCGTTTTGTATTTCTCATAGTTATTGGATGCTCACTCTGCAGTACACCCAGCAGAATCAAGGAAGATACTAATGTAGTCTCTGGCCCTCCTTTATGAACATGTCTGACATGCCGTATCATGACCCCGTCGTCTCAAACCGTCTGGGATCTTTTGTTTCTCCTCCATGCAAACGCATTCATGCATGCGGATAAGGACACCCTAGATATACGAGAAATCTTGCATCGGCATAAACTCTGAGGAGTGATGACCGATGCACTAGGGAGCGGCTCCTAGCGTTAAACCCAACACGTCACAATGTGCAATGTACATAGCACTGTGCAGGATGTACTCTTGTTATCTGTGTAGCTTTCGCTTGGGACGGCTTCGTATGGTTGGCGATGATGAGTGCATCCTTAGTGTCACCTTCCGATATGGTTTTGGCGCATCTAGATCTAGACCCACAGTGCTTGTTCTCTACAGGTTGCATTTCGACTTATTGAGCTCTGGACCTATTAGCTATAAGCTTCACAGGCTTGTACAGTACAGAACCACATTTGCACATTCCCAACCCTTGCAATCTGTGTCGTATTCACTTGGCTTGACGTCTATTTTTAAGGCCAAAGATTAGGGAGCTCAGCGACTACTGCTCTGTACTCGGCAGTACCTCCGTAGTGAGTTACATAGTAATTGCCACGGCCAAGTCTGTGTCTGTGCTTGATCTACCCGAGGACGCTAGGCTCTTGATATCCTAGCCCCGGGAAAGCCTGGCATGTGCTAGCTGATGTAAGAGGGAGAATGGAAAGGATCGGCATTGCAATTAATGTTGAAAGGTTCTGGCAGATGCTGTATCTGCCCAGAAGCTTGTGATGTACTGTACACGTTTTCTCACAGTGGCGACCAGGCCAAACACATGCAAGAAGCGGGTTTCGGCATCAAATAACACGTGCGGTTCACGTCCCATTTCGTCATCACGCAGTCGATGGTTCTTATCCCTTGACTCGAGGCAAAGGTATCTCAACCTAGACCCGCCGTAACCCAGTTGTGCGATACTTGTGGCCGTGGTACCGCAGCGGCCTGGATGCACCCTCAGCTAAACAGCTGCAGGCTGACAGCCATGGGCTTGGCCAAGCAATCCTCCAAGCCCCTGTCCTGTGCTGTACGCCACCCGAGGTGGCGCTCAGGGGTCGAGCCAACGCTCGCTGACTTGCTCCCTCATGGTTAGTTGTTTCGTTATCTCAGAGAGGTGCCCCGACTTCTGGCTACCCTCCCAAGCCGGCAGCGTGAGCCGGATGCTGACCGTATGGCAGCACCGTGGAGATTGGAAGGCTTACTTGGAATGCGACTATTACTTTTACAATCCCCATGGGGCTGTTCAGCTTCATCTAAGCTTGGCCAGGCCCCCGTCGGATCGCATGATGACAACCACGGTTCGGCTTTAGTCCTCCCCTCGATCAGCCTTGGCTGGTTTTCTACGCTGAGCTGACCAGAATTATTGGGCAACGGCGGGCCGTGGTCGGGGGAAGGGCAAGCTGGATGACTGGGCATCTGTGTGTAACCAAGAGATATAAGGTGCAGGTTTCGAGCCACCAGGGTTTCTCTCCTTTACTCCTTGTAGCAAATCACGCAAAGGCCTTTAGCCTCTCTCAGTACATTCGTTCTAGCCATCAACATTTCTTGGCGTTTGGTTTCAGATGGCCGCCACTCGGTGTGTTGCACTTGCTGCGGCGTTCCTTCACTTGACTTCTGCCAGCATCATTCTGCGCAGGGACCTGACGCCGCCGACGGCCCCCCAAACTGGCTGGAGCTACCTTGGATGCTTCGTTGATAGCGCTGCCCAGCGCGCCCTTGGCGGCGCCGTCCACTATGATACGGACGGCTTGACAGCGGAGACATGTGTCGCCTTCTGCGACGAGGCCGGCTACTCCTTCGCCGGCATGGAGTACTCGGCCGAGTGCTGTAAGTGCCGACCCACCAATCCCAAAGCTTATGAGCCCGAAGACTGACGATCACGCCTTGCAGGGTGTGGTAACAAGGCGCCCACCACCGAGGTGGACGACTCGGACTGCAGCATGTCTTGTTCTGGCGACGCCGATCAGCCCTGCGGTGCTGGAGATAGGTTGACGGTGTTCAAAGGACCTGCTGTACCTGGTCCCGAGGTGCCTCCCACCATTCCGGGATGGACCTACCTCGGCTGCATTGAGTAAGTGATGCTCGTCCTAACCGCATCATCTGTCATCTCTGTCACATCCGGACATGAGCTAATCTGGGCTGCAGGGAGGGATCTACTGGACGCGTTCTGACCACCCAACTGTGGTTATCAGGAGGAGCCAGTTCCATGACCAACGAGCTTTGCGTCGCCGCCTGTGAGGCTAGTGGCTTCACCCTGGCAGGCACCGAGTACGCTGGCGAGTGCTTCTGTGGCAATGAGTATGAAAATGGCGGTGGTGAGCTGGCCGACGGCTGCACCATGGCGTGCCAGGGCAACAAGACCCAGACCTGTGGTGGCTCCAACCGTCTCGATGCTTGGACTCTGGGTGGTGAATCGCCTGTGTCATCGGACAGCCCTTCCCCAGTGGACTCCTCCACCGCCATCCCAAGCTCTGTGGCTTCGTCCTTGACCACACTTATCTCGGTATCTGTCACTTCATCCGCTTCAGATGAGCCGTTCACTTCCACTCCTGAAGCCACTGAGTCCACTTCCAATGCTGGCGAGACTGAGTCCACTACGACTGCTAACGAAGCTGAGCCAACTTCCGCTGCAGCTTCCTCAACCTCGTCAGATGTTCCAAGCGTCTCGGGCCTACCCAGCGGCTGGGCGTACAAGGGTTGCTACATTGACCCTCCTGGACGTGCCATGGACGCTGCTCCGGGAAGTCCCTCGTCAAGCAACACGCCCGAGAAGTGTATTGCCACATGTATCTCTAATGGCTTCACTGTCGCTGGCATGGAGTACTCGGAGGAGTGCTACTGCGGCAACGCGTTGAACAATGGTGCCAAAAAGACAGACGAGTCTGACTGCAACATGGCTTGCTCCGGTGACAACACCCAAACGTGCGGTGCCGGCAACCGTCTGTCCCTCTACTCCAAGGGTGACTTTACCATCTTCCCGGTGCCCGTGGTCAAGGACACCGACTTGCCTGGCTCGTGGGAGTACAAGGGCTGCGTCTTCGATAACGGCAACCCGTACATCCTTGAGTGGCTCTGGGAGGACGCCGTCAACTACGCCAGCAGTGAGATGACAATTGAGCTCTGCCTTGAGCGCTGCCAGAAGTTTGGTTACTCGGCTGGCGGTGTCGAGTACGGTCGCCAGTGCGTCTGTGGCGACCTTCTCGCCGTCGAGTCTCGTGATGATGTCTTCAAGGCGGACTCTTACTGCAGCATGCCTTGTCCTGGCGACCGCAACTACACGTGCGGTGCCGGCAACCACATCAACTACTACGAATGGACTGGCGATTCACTCAACACGTTCCATTACGCATCTGGAAACGCTGCGGGCGAGTACGACTTCTTCTCGACGTCGCCCATCGTAGCTCTGATCTCCTCTGTTGGCATCAACGACAAGGTCGTCTTTGTTGAGAAGCACGGAACGTCTCTGGACGACACCGAGGGATCGTTCGAGTTTGACTACACCACCGACACATACCGTGAGCTCGCTCTCAAGACTGATGTTTTCTGCTCGGCCTCTTTCACTCTGCCTGACAAGGCCGGCCGTATGATCAATATCGGCGGGTGGTCGGCCGAATCTGTTTATGGTATCCGTTTCTTCACTCCCGACTCGCCGCAGGGCGTGGACAACGGTACCAACGACTGGGAAGAGGACTACACGATCCTGCGCCTCTTTGATCCTCGCTGGTATCCTACGGCCATCGTCCTGTCCAACGGCTCGCTTCTCGCCATGGGTGGCGAGTCTGGCTCTGACGCGCCCATCGTGCCGACGTGTGAGGTTCTGCCTCATCCCGCGGGTGTCACTGAGTCCACCTACCTCGATTACCTCGCCCGCGCCGACACCATCAACCGCCGCAACTCATACCCCTTCATGGCTATCCTACTGACGGGCGACATCTTCTTTGCCCAGTTCAACGAGTCGCGCATCATCTCCCAGACCACCTTCCAGTCCATCCGCAAGTTGCCTGACATGCCCGGCGCTGTAGACAACCCCCTGACTGGCCGCAACTACCCACTTCAAGGTACCATGATGATTATGCCCCAGAAGGCCCCCTTCACCGACCCTCTGACCGTTCTGGTATGCGGCGGTACTACTGCCGAGCCAGGAAACAACGCTCTCGACAACTGCGTTATCATGCAACCAGAAATCCCGGACGCCGAGTGGACCATTGAGAGAATGGTAAGACAAGCACCCTAGTGCTTCGGACCACTTTCTGCCCTGCACATGCTAACCTTCAAACAGCCCTCAAAGCGTGTTATGCCCACCATGGTAGCTCTTCCTGATGGCCGCTACCTCATCATCAACGGTGCCAAGGTTGGCCGTGGTGGCTTCGGTCTGGCTGATAACTCCAACCTCAACGCCGTCATGTACGACCCTGAGCAGCCGCTCGGCCACCGCATGACAGTCTTGGCCAACACTACCATTGCCCGCATGTATCACTCTGAAGGCATTCTCCTCAGCGACGGCAAGGTGCTCATCTCGGGCTCTGACCCACAGGACCAGGGCAAGCACCCCCAGGAGCACCGCCTCGAGTACTTCTGGCCCGACTACCTGCTCTCGGGTGCCGCGCAGCCCGAGTTTTCCGTCACTGACCGTGACTGGGACTACGGTGGCACCTACAGCTTCAGGTTGGACTCGACACTGGCCGAGGGCGCTTCCAACATGCGTGTCTCCCTCATGGCTTCTATCGGGTCTACCCACGGCGTCACCATGGGCCAGCGCACGCTGTTCCCAGACTTTTCTTGCTCTGGCAATGCCTGCACCGTCACGGCGCCGCCCAATGCCTTTGTAAGCCCCCCGTCTTGGTACCAGATGTTCGTCCTCGACGGTCCCACGCCTTCGCACGCCACCTGGGTCCGCATTGGTGGCGATCCGGCTAAGCTGGGCAACTGGCCTAAGTTGCCGGGCTTCACTACCCCTGGAGTTTAGGGTCGGGAATGAACAGAGTCGACTCATATAGTTGGGGAGCGAAGCACATATTTTGCCCTGATTTACGAATGACCGGATGGCCGGTTCATATCACGTTCCCTACTCACACACCAGACTAATCCGTAATATGCTATTTCTTTGTAATCCGCACCACTTCTCATGTTCGTGACTTTAAAGACTTTCTATTTAAGACATGTTGCATGTCTAATGCTTCCTATAGCGGAATCAGGGTCATGCGATTTGACTTCTGGGGACGTCTAGACTGCTGTCGCGCTGCAGCGGCATTCACCAGCTGGGCACATATCTCCGTGACTTAAACTTGGCATGCCGGCGTGAATAATCACCTCAAAACTCCCACTAATTAAGACACTAGTATTTGAGAGTTTTGAGTCATGCTGTTAAGACCGAGTTCCATACCAACTCACAAATCAAGATTGTCTCAGCGACGTTTGTAGGTGTAGGGTAGGAGATCTTACAACATTATCCGATATAAAGGCCGGCAGCCCATTAAACTGAAAAGATGTTGCCCCATCTACGAGGACTAAATGAATCTAAATTACGTATAATCTGACTGACCGTTCTTGCTTGTCAATATGCGTGGTTTGAGTGTTCTGGCTGAGCCCTTCCACACGTCCCCGACTTGATATTGTGGAGCAGCGGTCAGCAAGGGAGATCTTGCGCAGTGGCGCACATTTCACACCGTCAAAGTACACCATATGTGACGAGTTTGGTAGGCGGATCAGCTGGGGACAAGCAAGCATCGAGTGATGATCCCACACGTAAGAGTATTAGAATTTACTTTTGTTTCTTAACAAGGCCAGTAGATAAGAAACTATGTTTTACAGTATATACACATCGTATAACACATCCCATTTACTGATCACATTTAGTTAAAATAAAGGTGATGAACTGGGCTGATTGTGAGAATCACTGCATGACCGCCTGTTCTACCTCAAAGTCGAGTCTAGTTGACAAAACGAGTCGTCTACTTAAAATAAAGCTAAGCTTTGCACTTTAATGTTGCATTTGATACACTATCTTAGAATAAATCATTGAAGAAACTCAAATCCAAATCCCGCAAAGCCCAGTCTGTGTCATCTACATCTAATGCAGGCAAGGACGGTTGCTCGATTTCCGCATCTTGAGAAGTAACGGCACTCTCATTTCTAGCATCAACTTGCGCAACGTCAGACATGACTGAAAGTAATTCAGACGGCGGGGCTTGCAAGTCTCGGTTCACTGACTGGCTGTGGAACTGTGTCCTTGCAGTAATCAACGTTGGATGTATTGACGTTTGGTTCTCGTCTGAATTGCTTGACGTAAATGGATCTCTGGGAAAGACAACTGAAGTAGGCTGGGATACCTGAGTCAAAGTTGAAGCTTTCTCAGAAATGTCACCGCGCTCAATCTTGACTGTCCCAGAGTAAGGGATGTAGATGCGGAGCACATCGCCGCGATCGCTGATAATGCCGCCGCATTCAACCCCTTCCTCGCCACCTAGACTGTTTCTGGCAGCAGAATTCGTATTATACGTCCCACCAGCAGCAGCGTCCGCCTCGACTTCGAGAAGACACTGGAGATTGCCAGCGATCCTGGAGGAAATCTTGTCGGTGCCTTCACGGGCCATAGACTGCATCATAAGCAACGTACGTTCCATCATTCCGCGGTCGGAAAGGCGCTGGTGCACAAGAAAACTCAAGATGTTGTTGCTTTTAGAATCGCCCGGACGTGAATTTGAAATTTGGCGCTGGCGGTGGGCCTCAAGATGTGCGATACACAATGTTATGCTAGCGATGAATACAATGAAGTCACACCCGCGGCAATAAGCAGTCGTCAGACTGAACGTCCGGAAGGACAAGAACCACGACACGATTTCGCGGCTGGCATTGACGGCAGTGATTTTGCTGTAGTCGTACTTGCGGTCGGCGGAGAAGCGAAGTAGGTACCGGAGATGAAGTCGCACCAGTAGGTAATGATGGATTAGAACATCCATAATGTGAGCCGTCTCTTGAGGTTCTGTCTTATCTCCCGGGCTTGGAGGCAGCCACCATCTAGGAGGCATCAATGAAGACGCTTCATGCAGCAACGTGTCGATCTCGTGCGCAGAGGCAAGATCGTGGTTTCCAGCTTGGTCGCGGTGGAGAATACGTCCAGCTGCGACGCATCGAAGGCGTTGCATGCGTTCCAATGGAGAGCAGTTTTCCAAGGCCTTCTGCTCAGCAAAACTATTCTCAATATAGCCAAGTGGAAGGCCAACCATCAGCGAGAGGTAGCGGTCCATTGAAACAAGGCGGAACCATACGTGCGTCTGGTTCACACGGCCTAAAATGTTGGACTGTACTGTCTTGAGCAGACTTGTTGGCTCGTCGCCGCAATGCAAATTCATCGTCTGAGCCATCGACATTGCTCTCCGTGTGGCCAGCCAGGCGCGGCGAAGGTTCCCAGCGCTGTTGTGATACTTGCTCTCCATCATTAGGCATTCGATTCCCTCGAGGCAGCCCACGAGGTCATCGTTGCCAGTCACCAGATTATGGCTTATCTCGATCATTCGGAACATGACTGTATCGCGAAAATTGACAGTCAAGCCACTGGTGCCTGGGGACGAGAAACGCCGGGCATCCTGGAGATACAAGCCTAGCAGTAGGGATTTCTTCGCGACCAGAACTGGGTGAGATCCAGAAGCAGGGCGCTGCAATATGTCTGATGAAGACGGTGCATCTCGGTCTGCCGAGCCAGGATACAGTTCCAGGGTTGCACTCGCGAGAAGCTCGGGGACGTTGGCGGGAAGATTCAGCATAGCGTCGAGGTCTCGCTGGTGTGGCCATCCGTCAATGAGAAGGTCGCACAAGTCGTGGTATCTGGAATGGTCACCTGGAGGGAGATCGGGGGTGATGCTCACGCCGGATGTCGCTTGCGTTCTTTCATTTCCCAGATTGTTCTCATTTGCATCGTGTGCCAGCCCATCTGTTAATGGAGAGTCTAGCCCAGACAGCTCCTTGACGTGGCCCACAGTCCTCGCCAGTCGTTCGAGCAACACCTCGACTCGTCCCAGTCTGTCCTCGATTTGTGTCGCGGACGAGGGCTGATCCGGAAACTCCTGGCTGATACAGGAAGAGCCGCGGCGCGTACACCCATCGCAGATGGCATTAGAAGGTAACGCAAAGATGCATCTGACTTTGCGCCGCTTGCACTCCCAGCAACTTTGGGTGCCCTTTCGGACTTTTCTTCTCTTGGGCTCGGGCTCTGGCCCAGATGTTGCTTCAGTGGCCATGCCAACACTCACCGTGACTTGTATTTGTCATACTATGCAAGGAAGAGATATCCAGGCCGGGGTTTTCGGCCGACGACGTCTTAGCGCATCTGCGGTAGGACCAATGCCTCCGCCGTCTTTCGGCGGACAAATTGACCAGCGTACACCAGCCTCCCCCCAAAATCCACTGTGGCAAATGCGTCAACTAATTTCGCCGGAAGGTCGGCCGACATGATTCATCGCGAACGTCCATCCACACTTCACCGATTTACACTTGAAACCCAACTCGATGCGGCACCTGAATCCTCAGGTTAACTATCTATCAATTTCAACTGACATCTTGGAAACAGCTTCTTCTCCAAATCCACCGCCAAGTTCTTTCTAACCTCAGGCAGCTAGTAATTCCTAGGGTTTCCCGTTCCAGGCCTCGGTCAAGAACTCTTCGGCCTTGGTGAACTCGTAGTCTGGTAGCAGCTGGTTCCACTCATCCGTCACGTTCCAAGCTCCAGCTTTGAAAGACAGTAAAAACCCCGATACTACCATTTTTGTGAGCGCCTCGAGTTGATCTTCTGGAAAAGACCGGTGCGAAGTCTTTGGCAGCCACGAGGCCTCGACCTTGCCAGCTTTAAGATCTTCTGCCTTCAGCCTCTCAATGGCAAAAGGTCCACCTAGACCATGACACATTAGCTCTCGCATTGCAAGGAGACGTCACTCAGGTTGGGAGACTCACCACGAACTTTCTCGCACATCTCGATGAGTTCCCTGATCGTGAGCTCGGTGCCTTTAATACCACCAACTACAGGCCACTCGCCGTCATACTCAACGGCTTGAGCCACCACACTAGAAAAATCGTGGACCGTGGTAAGGGTCAGAATGCCAATGTCGTTGTCTACTACAAGGGCCCGCCGGTTTTCCAAGTCGATGGGAAGCTGAAGGGGATTCAGGTGATTGGTTGAGTTGTTTGGGTAGGTGAGGTAATTGATAAACAAGCCCGGTTGAAAAAGGGAGTATTCAAGAACCTTGCTTGAATTTTCAGCGATGGTCTTCTTTGGGCACAGCTCTGCTATTAGTTTACCTTTTTATCTTTGTTGACTTCCTTCAGGTATTGTCGAATCTCAGCTTTGTTGCTGTACCAGCTTAGGTGCTCGATGGACGAACTGTTGCCGAAAATAAGCAAACAGAGTAGATCGGGTGAAAGACTGATGATACTTACGAAGCCCATTCGCTTGGCGCAAATCGCTTCACGCCTGCCTGGATTGCAGCATCAATGAGGTTCCTCTGGGAGACGTTTCCGACATCCAACCGTGCATCAATGAATGAGAGTACTGTGTGAACACCACGCAGTGTATCTGTCAGTTCTTGGATATTTTCATAGTTTGCCCGAACCCATATGGCGCCAGTTGTGATCTCATGGCTCGAAGCATCCTATCTGTGTCAATCGAAATCACTGCGATCCTAGCATTGGGAATAGAATACTAACCTTTCTCGAAAGAACTAAGATTTCATGCTTCTTGGTTGCAGAAAGCACATCAATAATCTCCCGAGCAACATCTGTACAACCCCAGTCAGTCCCTAATTGTGCGATCCGAGACGCAGTGAAAGTACATACCACCAGATCCACCTGCGACTGATATCTTGACCATTGTGTTTCGTTAGACGGTCCGGTGCTCCTTTGGGGATTGCTCGGTATTATAGGAGTAGGTGGAGGGATTTGTAACACCTGATTATAGAATTTCCAGGTAAACGGAGGAAGAAGGAGATGTGACGAATCTGGAGACTTCAAGAATTTTGTCAGAGTTCCAAGAGAAGGTAGAGTCTACTTATATTTCAACAGTGATCGGTTCGTGGTCCCATTTTCGAGCTTGGTTTGTTCCGCTGGTTCGGCCGAGACTGGCGGAGTATCCGCGGAGATTCCCTGGATTTCGGTCCAAGCTGAAAGTCATCTTGATTAGGAACTTGATACTTCCGCCGAAGGTCGGTCTAATACTCCCGAACCTTCTAGTCGAAGAGGTTCTTACGTTGATTAACACACCAGACTGCTGTAGCAGACGTTATCGGGTTGCTTGGTAATAAGGGCTGTATGTACCAAAGGGGGTCTTATAACGCAGCTAAAAAGACCTCGCACTATGTATAGTGCATACTCAGTGTCGGGGTAATTGTCATCGTATTTGAGTAAAAGCTAGGATCTTAGGTAAACAAGACTACCTATTGGATGAAAACCCCCATTTTCTAATCAGAGACCACCTGGCGGCCCAGCCCCAGGCTTGGAGACGCTGCAACTAGTTGAGGCCGATCAAGTCAAAACGAAAACAACCAAGCTTTATCTTCCATCTTGCGTAAGTCGTTCAATGGACGAGCTAGATTGCTCACCCTCGATGAGATCAATGGATTCAAGCTCAACACTGCCCACAAGTCTGTACTTTCCTGTATCTGCGCTTGTTTCTACTGTCCTTGTCCACGGTACAGACCGTGCTATGATAGAAACAGAGACGCCAGGAGGGACAGGAGTCACCCCCTAACACTTGACAGAAGTGAGCTGATCATTCCAAGTTCCCTCGCGAAGGTTGGCGTTATCGGCGGACAGGGTCATAGAAGTCCCAGTGCAGTCCTTGTGGCTATTCCCAATCGTTAGTTCCAACCTTTAAATAAACACTGGAGCTCTTACGTGTAGAAGCTGCAGACGTAGTTGTTCAGTCTGATGGAGGAAACTGCATCGTTGAAAGGAAGGGCCGCTGGATTTGGTCAGCATCAGGACCTAAATGTCAAATGGACTCAAACGCACTGCATATATTCTTAGCGAATGTCACATCGGTGCATTCTCCAGTGAAATCCTTGGAGGTGCAGAGTGAATCGAAACGGCACCGGTCATGGCGACCATGGTGGCAAAGATAGCGAGGACGTTGTACTGCATTGTGAAAAGTTGGAGAACGGAGTGTATAGGTTAAGAGGCTGATGATGATGCTGATGATGATGATGATGCTGATACTGATGCTGAGGAGAGTAACGAGAACAGATTTATGGAAGCTGTAGAGGGTTTATATACAAAACAGCGCAGCAGCTTGTAATACAGCATCCTCTCCCTCGGGGAAGCGGAAATAAAATTTGTTTCAAATCCGGGAAATGTCAGGTGAGTCTGATGAAGTTACCGTTATTTAGAAAGCTAAACAAAGTATCCTTTAGCAACGATTGGGCCGCATAGAATAACCTTCTTTCTCTGTGCCCTGAGGCTAGGAGGGCAACGCGCAAGCAAGATGACGGTTTGATTGGACTGGACATTGCCTATCAACCCCCTCTGTCAGACCCATGCTCTTGTCTTGCCCACGCAAATCCACAGCTCGAAATAGTTATCCGCTGATCTCAATCACACATAAACGCAGCTGATGTACTGCTCCGCTACTCTGTGTATTCGCTTCCGAGCCAAGCCACATCTTTCGGAACAGTTTAGTGGAGACTTCTCTGTTATCACAGAATCCTTCCAAACCTAAACGAGAAACCGATAGGTCAATGCTCAGCAGTCTATCCAATAGCTAGGTTCGCATTGATCCAAGAAAATCTGCCAAGGATTCCACTGTTCTTTTCGCTTTCGTAAACTATGCTACCGACTCTAGCAAGGGATTCATCGCAGCTAACTATCATTACTCGGCTGAGCAATTCTGCTCAACATGCCAGGGGAAGCACGAGAACGAAACTGAGTATCCTGCCGCTGAAGAAAAGAGCCCAGAAGAAAGTGCTGTAATTCCCTTCTCGTTATCACGCATGTCTTTCAAGATAATCAGATCACTTACCCTCAGCCTGAGATAAAGAAAGTATCGTGCCACCTACCTCTTTAAATCGCACCTGATACAGGACGCATAAACAGTAAAATGAACTTCTCCTTGTTCCCGTTTCAAAACCTTTAGCACAGCCTTGGCTACTGCTGCCGCATCATCTAAATCTTGGAATTCTTGTTAGTCCAGGTTGATAACATGTTACCTCGCCATATTCTAGGAGGTTCATGGATAGCTCAACCCCTTCCACTTTTCAATTGACGCGTAGCTGTTACGAAACTCCCAACTAGGAAGGTGCTTAAACACAGGCCGCCCAAGTATGCTCAATGCCAAGAGCTTTAAAACACTCGTTAGCTTCCCAGAATGTTGCAACGTGGATATGGTACCTGCTTGACGTTTGTGTGGTTGGAAACCTTGCCGATCACTACGGGCGGGGCGTAGCTCTGAGTTAATTTTCTCTGACGAAACCGTTACCTATCCTGGTATTGGGATAGACGGTTTCGAATGGCATTACCCTTGTTACGATTCGGCATTGTTTCACGCCCGGGACATGGGTAGGCCTGCGAAGCCGGACCATCCGGCCGGCTAGATTGTCGCGCCCATCGCTAAGTCTCTCACGCCCGGCTTTGGTGGCATCACGAGATTATAGTTTCAAAAGCGAAAGGGTCGTGCGAGAAACCTGGGGCTCGTATGCTTTTAGAAGGCTAATAAACTTTAAATCTGCGATAGACAGGGAAGGTAAATTAAAGTTGAGCTGTCAACATGGGTTAGTTCCGAGCGGCATGTCGATCTATCCGTATTGCTCCATTTGCTCATAGTCCACATGGGCGATGAACCAATTAACAAATTGACAAGGCATGCAGGGTTGACTAAACTAAAACCCCTTGCAGAGAATATCACTGCGCATACAATCGACTAGAGTTCACCGCTTTCTGCCTCGTGAATCCGATGTGGAACTGGTGACGAAGATTTGAGACAGCGTTGGCTGTGACACTGAAACTAAGCCATGACATCCGAATTCCGAATTCAGCCACATGCTGCGCAACAGTTTATGAGTGACTCTGACCTGACTTCTTTTTCCTTTTACCTACTATTAACAGCTCTGAAGATGACCCACGGAAGACTAATGATTAAATAAAATATAGAAGGCAAGAAATACAGGAAGCATACGAAGCGTAAGAAACCTACACAATAGCGAGCGGCGCTGACCGTCCCTACCCTATAGCATTCATAGTAGTCGAGAAGAGGGGCTACCCATGGTAGCCGCTGTTAAGTTCACACTGCCCTGGCGAGGACAGGGGATGTTCAACCCCATCATATCAAAGCTAGCTTTTCAAAACACAAGTGACGTAGGATCTTCACAACCTTGAACAAGACAGTGGGGAGGTAGTTCCACCTTTTAACATTACATGTCTTCAGGGTCTGTATAACCTTTTCTCAATTGTGCGACTAGCCCTAGCTCCGGGCGACTCTCAACCCTGCACGAGGAGGGAAGAAACTCGGTACGAATCTATCTCAGCTCTGCCGAAAGCGAACTGAAGCTTTCCGATCAGTCGTGCAATCCCCCTCAGCCGACGTGAGCCATGCAGTCCAATTCGAGACAACGTGCCAGGCTCTACTGACATTCGTGACTAGTGTAAGGTAAGATAGTAGTACTGGGAATATCGGACATAGCGACTTAGCATGCTCAGGGTGATAAGGAAGAAATTATAAATAGGGACGTAGAATCCTCACTGACTGTTCTTCTTTCTCCATCAGCATCCTCTTCTCTCTCATCAGACTGGATATCTCTCTCTACATCTCAACCAACGACACGTACATTCATTTCTTCAACAACCATCATCATGCTTGTTGCAAAGATTTCTGCTTTTGCCCTTGCTGCGGCTGCGGCTGCTGTAGCTGCTCTTACATCAACGGAGCAGTTGGCTGCCAACCTGGGACTTCCAACATATGAGGTGGACGAGCTTCTCTCAGCCACTGATGTCTCCTCTCTCGACATCACCAAGTACGCCAAGGCTCTGAAAGTCGACCCTGAGGAGATTGCCTCCTGGCCGGAATCTCTCAAGACCTCCGCACTCGAACAGCTGCAGGAGCGCATCCAGACATGGGTTGACGAGAACGCCGACAGCCACACCCAGGTCACCAGGCGCCAGCAATCCAACCAAGAAAAGGTCCAAGCCGAGGTTGACGAGCTCATTGCGAACTACCGCAGCGACCACGAGGCGGACCATGGACGCAGGCTAACTGGCTGCCCGACCAACCGCTGCACCGTCTGCGCCACCGGCTTGACTGTTGCTTACGTCGCCGCCCTGACCGCCTGTGGTGCCGCTGCTGTCACTGAAGAGGCCGTCTCCGCTGGTACCCTGACTCCCATCGCCGTTACGCAGCTCGGAGCCTGCGTCACTCTCGCTCACAGCACTTATGCAGGTGGCTGGACCTTCTGCCTCGGCATGACCACCTAAGTGGATGCTACAAATACTGCCCTGGGTCGAGGCTGATGGGTACTGATTGTCTGTGCACGAACTACCATGGACGACATCAAGTACGACGAACCCTGAGTGCATTCATCACTCCACTCCAGGATTTTGTGCTTTGCGCGGACTTGGATCGTCCTGGTGGTTTCTTGTCGTGGTTTATCAGTAGGTCTGAGGCATAGAGGAGGTCTTGCAATTGGGTGGTGTGTCAGTGGATCTTAGCTCGTTGGGGGTTTCACAATAGTAAGCTTGAGTTGACCTGGCTTGCCTATTCAAGGGATTAGGCAAACTAGCTCCTAGTTAGCTATCTCTTTATCTTTCATCAATCTTATCACTCGTTTTTGATTGTCAGCTCGTTTATCAATTACTACCGTAAAGTCGTGAACCCGTATAAGATTCTCACATTGACTTTATCAGTTTCAAGCTTATAGCCCTCATGACTTAAGTTGAGCGCCCATTTGAATGCGTGAATAAGGTCATGAAGCCAGCAGCATGGAGCACTGCCATATCCTAATCAACCAGCCTTCTCTTGGACAGCCCAAATGCATCATAGTGTCACGCCGAGCTTTCGAGCTGGAGATTAAGTATGTAGTTGTGCTCAGTTTCGTCTGTTGAATCCCGAACTTATCAGTGGCATCAGTTGTCGGTATTTTACTATCTCCTAACAGGTCAGCGAAACATACAATGCGCTAAGGAACTTCAAGGGTGCGTGAACTTAAGGCATTGAATCAGGTTAAACTGAGTACTAGACTTGAGAAATTAAGTGCCCCCCTTGCTGCCCTACACGTTGGAATCCGAGGCGTTCCCTTTCTTTCTAGTGGCAACAACTTCATTTTAGTAGCATAAGGGCAAACCAGATTCTCAACTGTGATATCTTTGTTTCTCACTTACAGTATCTGTATCAGCTAGTCGTTCTATTCTAACTACAATTCCTGAAAACCACCAGGATATTCTCTTAAACTTCTGACATTGCTATTCCTATTGTACTTTAAACAGAGAGATCGTTGCCAAACTCACACTCAAGTACAAGAGCACATCGTCGGAACCAGAAGATAATTCAGAGAAACACCTTTCAGTATCTACAGTAAGAGTGTAATACGGTAGTGCTGGTAATACAGGCAGCTACACTGTCGTTTAGAAACCCACTAGCTTTGATCCTTTTCACGACTGTCTGCCGTGAGCAACTCCACCACTGGGCCGATTAACTCCTGATCGAGCCCTAGACTAGTCAATTGTCCAATTTGGAGAGTGAGCTCATCAGATACAGTGACAGCTTTCCAGATCTTGTTTTTCAGGTCCATGTCCATTTGGAAGTCCATCAAGAGGTTTTTAACCCTCGTGTTGACATCCAGAACGCTCAGTTGAGGGTTCGGGCCTAGCTCTAGCACAATAGTGCTACTTTCAGCGAGTTTTGGAATTCGAATAGATAACCCTGGAACATCTGGGTAATCCTCAAGGGTCGTGCGGATATTCGACAAGGCGTGTCCGTTCGCTGAAACCGAGAAAGCAGACGGGATGGTCATCAACGACAAGAATTTGATGGACCACTCTTTGCCATCCGAGTCAAACCCCAACTGCCCCTTAGCTTGGTTGTAGTTGAGATGAATTTTGCGAGGGCTATTCTTGCCTCCTAGCGCAATCTCGTCATCCTCAAGCTCCTCGAAAAGGGTGAATTCACCATCCTTGCCCAGCACAACAAGAACTTCGAGGCCAGAAGGATTACGACATCCATTCTGAGGGGTGGAGTTCAGATCTAAAGGAATGATGAATCCTTCAGGGGCGAGGATCGGAACGGTCTCGATACTTCGATAAATCTTGACGTCTCTGTTTCCGTCGTAGATTAATCCAGTGAGAATGTCGACGTGACGACCTGGAGGCACCCAGACGTCAACAGTGGCGAATCCTGTCCTGTGGTCGCGTGGCTGCACAACCGGGGCAACAAGAAGACTGGAGCCAAGATAGTACTGATTTGGCTTGCCGTAAGCTTCATCTCGATCAGGAAACTTCCAGTACAAAGGCTGCACAATTGGCTCGTCCTGGTAAGGCGGCGAGGCATTCATCGTGTAGAGATAGGGAACAAGGCGGTGGCGGAACTGTAGAAACTTCTGCATCACTGACGCGAATTCTTTTCGATAGAGCCAAGGCTCTTTGGACGCCCACGGACTGTTGGAAGAATGCAAGCGCATGATTGGAGACAAGACACCAAACTGAACCCAGCGAGTGGCCAGTTCATCGTCCCTGTAACCGCCCATGTGGCCACCGATATCATGGCTCCACCATCCGTAACCGATGTTTGAAGCGCTTGCTGTGAACTCTGGTTGGAACTGCAGCGATTCCCAGGTCATGATGGTATCGCCAGAGAACCCGACAGGATAACGATGACTACCTGGCCCAGCAAATCTGGAGAAGATGATGGCTCCAGCATGCCCCTGTAGTTGATGGTCCAAGAAATGGAAGTGATTTAGCAACCACAGCGGGTCAAGGCCAGGGATTCTCGAGATGTGACCTTGCTGCCAGTCAATCCACCAAAAGTCGCAACCGTCATCCTCGAGTTTGCGATGCAATGTGTTCAAGTATGAGTGCATGAAGTTTGGATTGGTTGGGTTGAACAGAATCGGGGCTTGCGTTGAGGTGTCGTGTCCCAGGTCTTGCGCCATCCTTTCGTACATGTCCTCGTGGTGGTGAATTCCAGCGTGAGGATGATCATTGAGCGTGATCTTCAACCCTTTCTTGTGCAGAGCTTGAGTGAAAGTTTTCGGGTTAGGAAACAGTTTCTTTTCCCAGGTATAGCCAGTCCAGCCGGCATGAGGTATGTCATCGCCGTGAACTCTATGCCAGTCCATATCTATGACTGCAACCTATGGGTTTCAAATAATGATTAGTTCTTGAACAAATGAGACCTCGGGAAGCTGACGTGCAATCGCAACGATTCAGCTAGAGCGTAGATGCACTTACCGACAGAGGAACTGACTTCCTTTCGAACTTTTCCATAAGGCTCAAGTATTCCTTGTCAGTATACGCATAGTACCTACTCCACCAATTGCCCAATGCCCATCTCGGGAGCTTTGGCTGCTTTCCAGAGATGGCATAGAAGCTCTTCATGGCGCGCTTATAATCGTGACCATAGCAGAAAAGATAGCCATCGATGCGATCGCCTGATCGACGAGGAGATACAAATCCATGGCCATCGAAGAGCATGGACTTGCTGTCGTCAAGGACCGAGTACCCAGCCCTGGAAAGAATGCCCGGCTCAACTGCACATCGCCCATCGACGTTGTCAAGAGTTCTAGCCGTGCCGCCGAGGTTTTCCGGCGTCTCTCCATAGCGCCAGTCAGCCCCCCAAAGTGTGGTTTTGTTGTTGAAGCTGACAATGAAGCCGTGAGGGTCGAATCGCTTTCGGTTGTATGTGACCTGGTAAGAGGCCGTCCTGATGTTGAGATATTCGTCGGTGTTCGAGGTGGTGAATTCTGGAGCGGGAAAACGCCGATTGAGAGCGAACGTCGAAGGGCGGTCCTCGAAGACACCGTCGTCAGACCATTCGTATCGAAGGACGGTCTCATTGATGAGTGTGAACCGGAAATTATCACCAGCCACGACAGCATCTTGATTAGCGACGGGATCGTTAGGGAACGTGTATTTGTCCATGATGAAGAGAATGACCAGAGAGTTGCTTTTGATTCACGGTCTTCAGAGTAGTTGTAGTTGGCGGCGAGATGTCAGGTGCGTAACAAAAGCCCTCCGTCATTCCCTTGAGTTATTCTTTGGAAATGGGTGATCTCAATTGTTGAGCCCCGCACTTCTTGTTGTCTCACGATAGATCGCGGTAACATCATTCGCTGAGGCCCAACACATAAACACGTGGACGCAGTTACAGGAGCAAGATGACGAAACTTCTCCGCTCCGGGTTAAGTGTTCGGCACGGTATCTAATTGGTCAATGTCACACGCAAGCGTTCCTCAGTCTTGATTTTAGTGCCTCAGGCATCAACTCTGCCTGAATCCGCCACAGACCGACCATGTTTGCTGAGACCTCTTTTGACAATCCCATCCCTGCAGTTGTTTCCGCGACTTGACTCCGTTTTTCCAACTCCTCGGCCCTTTTGTCACTTCAATTACGCCTTCAAAGCTTCGAATCTAGATTGCCTCTTACAAGCCTGTTGAGACTTTCGCAAAATTCTCTGTCCAGCATATTACAATGATCGTCGAGAATTCGAGCAATGACTTGATGCTCATAAAGGATCTTAATCCAGGGTATCTGCCGGCCGCAAATAACAGATTTGAGCAATCGAAAGAATCCAAGATGTCGAAAAAAAGACTGATAATTATTGGTGACGTGCATGGACACATAACGGAATTCCGAAACCTTCTTGATAAGGTGGACTTCAATCGGACGAAAGGAGATCATCTTATCCTCACCGGAGACCTTGTCAATAAGGGGCCCGATAGTGCCGCTGTTGTTCAGCTGGCAATGGACCTTGGCGCTGATGCCGTGAGAGGCAACAACGAAGACCGTGTGCTCCTTGCACAAGCCATACTGCAAAGATCGAACACAGCAAGCTACGACAATCACTTTGGTTCAGACTCCAACAATGGCTCTCCCATCGACCAAGAAGGCGAGAAACCCATGCCATCACAAACTTCTCCCATTGTCGAAGAAAGCGACCGTGAAACCGCGGCTTCGCTTTCCAACGCCCAGATTGCGTGGCTTTCCTCACTTCCATTGATTCTACGTCTCGGAAACCTAGCAAGTGCGACAGTACCACCCTGGAATGCTGGTACTATACTTGTTGTGCATGCTGGCCTTGTGCCTCTGATACCGCTGGTGGAACAAAACCCGTGGGCGGTCATGAACATGCGGAGTATTATATACTCAAATGGCGCACAAGAGGCCTCAGAAAAAGAGCAGCCGCTCAAGGCGGGAAGTCAAGATGTAGAAGCAGGGGTCTCAGTCTCCCTTGTCGTCGAAGAACAACGCGAGAAAAGGACGGGGCAAACTACAGACAAAGAAGATGCAAGAAGCTTGAGGGATGCCCTGAAGCGCGATAGAGAAGTCGGGCTGCCAGCCGAGGGTCGTGAGGGAGTAGCCTGGAGTCATGTCTGGAACGTCTATCAGAGCTTGCTCGAAATGCCCGCTGAGCAAACGGTTGTTGTCTACGGGCACGACGCCTTAGTCGGGGTGCAGGTTGAACCAGAAGTCGAGCTTGGCTGGATTAATGAGGGAGATAAGACTCCCATCAAAGGGACTCGGTATGCATTTGGGCTGGACTCAGGCTGCGTTTATGGTAAGCAATTGACGGCGTTGGTTATTGAAGCTGACCCTAAAACTGGTGGCATCGTGCACCGGATTGAGCAAGTCGAGAGCAAACTTGCAGCTGTGTAAGATGCTTTGATACAAACACAAGATAATCAGTTTATCCATGGCAAGATGGTTATACCGTGATAAAGAAAGAAACGAAGCTGTACTTGAGGGTGTATCCTCATCGGTCAAACTGTGGCAATATTCTCGTCATAGTGTAGATCAGTTGGAGCGTGACAAGGGGAGTTGCTCGTCCGCGGGTCGATTCCCGCCTTGCCGCTGCTAACTAAATTAGGCGGTAGATGGGCTGCATGGTGAGGAGTAGCCCGGAGCACAGAACAAGTGCCGATCATCAAAGGTGCTTATATACAGCGCAACCCAATCTCACTTTAGCTTGCAACTATTTGTGTCTAACACTCACTGCGTCCAAACAGGTAGTTTACTAGCAATGGGCTCCTTGATTCGCATTGCCGCTTGTCACGCTTCTCCCATCTTTCTCTCGGCTAGGGAAACAACAAACAAGGCCATCGCTCTAATAAAACTGGCTGCAAAAAATAACGCTAATCTTGTCGTTTTCCCGGAAACTTTCATACCGGCATTTCCCGCATGGAGTGCCCTGAGGCCCCCCACGGAGAACCATGATCTCTTCAAACGCATGGCTCTAGAGTCAGTCTACGCCGATGGCGAGGAGTTGCACGACATTCGTTCAGCGGCAAAGGCAGTGAACATCATGGTCAGTATCGGCATTTCGGAAAAGGTCCGAACAAGCAGCGCCACACTCTACAACTCGAACATGCTGGTCAGCAGTGAGGGCGATATTCTCATTCACCACCGCAAGCTGATGCCAACTTTCTTCGAGAAGCTGACATGGGCGCCGGGCGACGGGTTTGGATTGCGGGTGGCCGAGACACCGTTTGGGAAGATTGGAAATCTTATTTGCGGAGAAAACACTAATCCCCTAGCCCGATACGCTCTCATGTCACAAGGTGAACAAATCCATATCTCTACGTGGCCGGCCATCTGGCCAACTCGAGTCCCGAAACCAGCGCCGAAACCCGACCACATCGGCGAAAGTTCGCATCCATCCGACAAAGGGCCAACCAAAACCAAAGCGGCCAACTATGATAACGTGGCGGCGAATAGAATCCGGGCAGCAGCCCATTGTTTCGAGGCCAAGTGCTTTGGTGTGCTTTGCTCTGGAGTGTTGGGTCAAGATGCCATTGAAACTATTGCAGCGGGATCATTCGATGCTCAATTCGTCTCAAGGGCATTGAAACAGTCTCAGCGCGGCGCCACTATGTTTCTGGACCCGACTGGAGCTCTGCTGCAAGGCTTTACGGTGGATGAGAGTACTGGGAAGCATACCCCCGTGGATTTTCTTCAGACTACCGAAGATATACTGTATGCTGATTTGGACTTGGGGGAATGCATCGAGGGAAAGCAGTACCATGATGTTGTTGGTGGCTACCAGCGATTGGATGTGTTTGAACTGAGTGTTGATCGCTCGCGCCGACAGCCAGTAAATTTCGTCGACAGCGAGACAAATAAACTATAGGGAGACAAGCTGAATTACGATGAAAACCAGCTGGCCTACACCTTATGAGGAACAAATTTCTCACTGAGGGACCAACGTACAGAGTGACGTAGCAAGGAATTCCAGCGAGAGCAGAAGAAGTCAATTATGTTTGAATTATACTTCAATCCCCCCTCCCTTCTGCTACAGCCTGACTTCATAGACCCTGAGCAAAGCCCAAGCTAATAGCCATTAATATACTAAAAATATGTAAACAAGAGTAAAGATAGATACACCTATTAAAACAGCCTTATAGATATCTCATATCCAAGCTCCGCATCTAGCATAAAAGCATGCAACATCTTATCTCCCCAGTGCATAGAATGAACCAAATATTTCGACCGATCGCTCTCATTCTCATCAAACCTGAAGAGATGATAATCCTCCATCTTGAAGGCCTTACCGCTACCCAAGGATGAAAAGAACCTCCATGGCACGAGGGACTGTCCCGCCTCGTGTAGATATGAGATCCAACCACTGTAGCCATCTTCCTTTTGATCCATCAAATCCAGGATGCTGTTTAAATTCGTGGGATTGGCGTGAGTTATAAGCTGTCGAAGTGGCAAAACCTGCTTTGGTTCAAGCGCCTGATTTGTGCACTGGCGGTTGGTAAGGTCAATGTGTGCCGGTATGGCAGACAAAAGAAAGAATGTCTCGGTCTTTGGACCCGTTGCGCCCAATAGCAGTTCCAGGACCATGAAGTCTGCTTGCCTAGCTGTTCCGTTCAATACAGCGTTGGCCAGAGAAATACTGAAGATCATCCACACGGTGCCTGAGCTCACAATCTCATCACTAGAATAGTCTCTATAGAGTGGTACGCACAAATGAGGCGAAAATTCCCACTGCAACAGAGTCTTGACTGTCGTAGCCTTGCCACCCAGTGCCGCGGCGAGGAGAAATGACAAGCCAGTAGCTTTGGTCTGCGAGGACTTGCTCTGTGTGCGAATCTTGTTTAGTATCTGCAATGGCTGTTCAGACACCCAGATAGCCCAGTGATCAAACGACATGGCAGAATGTTCTTCGCGGTCATTCCGTTCCCGCCAAGGGCTTAGGCAGAGGTATCTTCTTTGGAAGACCGGTAACCCATCAGTTTCGCAGTCCATGGCTTTCTCAAATGCAGGTAGAAGGCTATTAGGGACACTCCACTCCTTCGGTAGATGAATGTGTGCCCTCGAGACATAGGCCCGACGATGGCGAGGCTCGATAAACCACAATAGCGCAAGGCCTATACGTAAATGGACTTCGCCGTTCACAAAACAAGGGTGATTTGTGGCGACCTTTTGAATGTAGTTGTTGAGAAGGATATAGTCCCGGATTGTTCGGTGATAGAGCTTGACGGTGTGCCCATAATAAGGCAAAAGTCCGAATTCGACATTTAGCTCGACCAACCCTTTCGTCAGCCCGTCTAACTGAGCTTCTGTGTCCTCTCTTCTCAGCTCGATTTCTCTCCTTGAATAAGGCGTCATGTTCCAAGATGCTGGAAATTCCGGATTTTCCCATTCATCGATCCATGACACGGCGAGGGCACTCAAAGGCTCCCGATTCCTGGCCATGACAAGAAGCATTTTAGATGCGGCGATTCTGTCCAAAGGCGGCAGAGAAGCTAACAACTGCTCGTATAGGTCACTCAGCTCCTTTGGGAGGGCGTCCAGGTGTTGCAGCATAGTCCGAAGGGTAACGCGACGACTCGAAATAGTCGCATGTAAAGTGTGAATGACGACCCTTGCCCAGAGGAAGACACCCTCGGCATTTTCAGCCACTTTTCGGACTAGATCTAGATAGAAGTCCTTCATAAGATGGAAGTTTTTGTGGTTAAGAAACATGTTCCTGCAAAAAGTGTAGATATCGGATGCTGTGATCTCATGGAGTTTGATGCGATGCGTCTCGGAGAATTCTTCATTGAACTCGGTGTGGGGTCGTGAGCTAGCCAGAATTTTGACATCGTGGTCCGTCGCCCAGAGTGTGAGCTTCTTCGCCAGAAGCTCATGGTCCAATCTATCCCGGCCATCTTGACCGAACTCATCCAAACCGTCAACTAAGAAGCAAAAGCGGTAGCCAGCTGGCAGTTTCTCAGAGACCAGAGTGTCAAAGGCGTTCTCGATGTTCTCTGGCTGAAAGTACAGCTCTTCGATGCAGTCCTCGGCCCTGGTCGTGGAGAATTTGTCGTAGGCATCGGAAAACACCCTGGGAATCAGTTCTGGGCACTGGAGCAACGTCTCAAATAGGATGGAGTGATACAAGCCCATCAGAGAGTTCTGGATTTCGTTGCCGGCTCTCCAGAAGAAGAAATAAGAGAAGACCAATGTTTTGCCGTTCGCCCAGTGGCGCAACTCTTGACGAGTTCGTGGGTGCTCCAGTAGAAGCTTCATCAGCGTTGATTTGCCTGAACCAGGCTTGCCTGATAAGTGGAAGATGTTGTTCTCAGATCGGAGCCACTTGAGCAAGCGCGAACGAGCTTGGGCACGCAGAGGATCAGAGGCACACGCCGGATCTTCGTGCTCATCCAAGATCCATGTGTAAGTTCCAGCCTCGGCGGTCGCGACCTGTTGTTTACGATCATAGATTCGCGAGAAGAAGAGTCGCTTAAGGACTCTCATCTCTGGAGAGAGACCTGTTTTTCGTTGTAGGAGAGCATTGAGAGCCGTCTCGAGGGAACCGACTTGATTTATGAGGGCTTCGTAACCCCGAGTATCAGGAGACCATTGATTGTCAGGTATAGCAGGTGAAGGCTTCTTCGCTGCATCTTCCATGGCTATCAGAATAGCGGAACTCTTCTTGACGGCCCTGTTCAGTGATCTGAGTTGAGCTGTTATGCCATTGTTCTGACTGCAGAGTTCGGTTCGTAAGCTATCAAGCTCAAGCTTTACTGCAAATTGTCGTTCGCTAAATACAATGTCAGAAATGCGCAACTACCAAATTGAGAATGTTGAAGAGCGCATAGTCGACTTACTTCAACAGCACTTGCATGCGCATTACGAGCTGGTTGCGACTTTTGTCAATCCTCCTTTCCAAATCGTCGACCTCGCGTCTTTTTGCCAGAGTCAGAGCTGCCCGTTTGGCCTTTTCCGCTGAGTTTTTGATTGCATCTGTTGTTCTTTTTAGCTTTCCCTGACTTGGCGTGGTGTCATCATCCTTGGGCGGAGGTTGCAATCTGGTCAAAATTTGCACAAGTTCGAGGCCATCTTTCTCGGTTTGCTTAGCAATATCCTCAAGCGCGTTGGCGTGATCCGAGCCTTCCAAAGGGGCCCTTTCCCTGATGCGAGAGAGGACTTCGTTCATATCCCCAGCCAATAATTCACAATGTTCATTATCTGCTGTTGAACCATGATCGAGTACCTGTCGGATGACCTTGAACGCTTCATGTGTGAAAGTGACGAAGCTAAGAATGCCCGAGGCAACGCCAACGGCAGCGGCCCATTCCATAGTACAACGGACCTGTTTTTGCGGGTTGCACGGGGCGGGTGTTGAATGGAGAGTAAACAGCTTTGGCTGTCTCAATTACCGCGTGGACGACACTACCATAAAATGGGAATGATGAAGGTTGATGCTTGGCACAGCTTAGGCAACAGCTCCACCCTCTGGAGGACCAATTCCACCTCACGGCGCCTTTTGTTCGTGGCAGGCCGTGATTCGTTGAAATCACACAGCCCGATACTGGCAAGGCGCAGCAAGTCGTTACTGAGTAGCACACGTGATATTGGCGAGAATGGAAGAGTCTGCCTTGTCGCGACAGTGCGCCTCTCCACGTCCAGAGCTCCGATCTTCCGGGTGTCTGTCTCCATGCCAAAATTGTCTTACCCTGCGCAAGGACTTCCCTACCCTGCACAGAGCAGCATATCAAGGCTTGTGTGCCAACTGCATGCTGGTGCAATGTGTTTTATTCCATTAGTCGCTAGAGCGCTGGCAAGGCGCCAGGGGAATAAACAGACTAATATGAGCGGTCAGAGTGGAACCCGAGCCAATACGCCCACCCTTTCATTAGAATATTTGTTTTCCCCAACGTGCTCCACGATGTGTTACATAAACAAACAGTGTGCTCCAATTCAAGAGCCAGATATGATTATTCTCACGGTTTTTATCTTTCTTCTCAACAGAACCCATACTCAGCTTTCTCACCATGGAGAAACTTCCGTCTGGATAACGAACAGGATTGTGTTACACCTAATTGACCAAACGCGCCTGGACCATGATGTGATGGAACATGCTCCCGAGACTTCTCTCGCTGTATATGCCGCCGTCTCTCGCAAATGGCAGAATATCGTCGAGCCCATTGCATTCCGTCACTTGAACTTGACCTCAATCAAGCTTGCTACTACTGAAGCCGACAACCGCCTTGCACCAGCTCGGCTTGTTCATACCCGTTTCATTCGATTTGACTTTGAATTTCCTGCCCATGACCTTGCTGCCGCTACTGATCTTGTCGATCATGACAACCAGCTTGTGTTTGACAGTACCGTCCAACAACTTTTCAACCTTCTTGCACGCATTCCACCACACCACACTTTGTCAGTCGGCCTCCAACTCTTCATAACAACTGCTGGAAAGCATTGTGTCCCTAGAAGTTTGGGAGATGCAGAAACATAGAAAGAGGGGAATATTTCTAAAGGTAAAGGCCATCCAACATACCTCGAGCTGTCTTAGGATTGCGATGAGAATGTTCCAAAGTTACCTGCAATTCCCTGCTTTGAGACAGAGTTGTTCTCAAAAAGCATTCTTTTTACTCCATCCTGGATCAGTCATGGCAAGCAAGATGACGCAGCTGAAGGAGGTTAAGTGGTGTCAGTGACGCGGAGAAAATGGTCACCGAAATTTGCGCATGTCTTGGGAGCCCTACCAAAGTTTTTGAAGATTTTCAAGGTCATATACGTTCGGGAGCCACCGAGAAATCGATTGTTTCAGCCTCTAAGCATTGAACCTGACAATTTGCAGAGCGATATTATGAGTCAGGCATTTTTCCACTTCACCCAGAGGAACGGCCTTTATCACTTTGATCTCGAAGGTAGCATCGATAGTATGATTCTCCAGCCGCAGTCACAGAATTCCAACGACAAGTACTACTGGCCTACGCTTAGATCTTCCCAACTTGAGATCAGTCCTGTGCTGCCGTCGAGTCAGCAGATTGAAATCCTAGACTCGGAAGAAGAAGTTCCAGAATCCCTCAACGATCTCGAGGAGGATGAATGGGAGACCGAGTTTCTAGAGGAGGAATGCAAGAGGTTCTTCACAGCAGTATACGATCAAGGTATCATGGACTAGTTTGCCCTGGCATCTGGGCGAGTTACAAGCCATATGCCGTATGTGAATTTGCTTTCTGTTTCCCTTCACGGAGGGTTAAGCATGGGGATAGAGCTCGTGATAGCCAAACCCAACAAATGGACCTTAAGATTCACAGGAGGTTATATAGGTGGTCAGCTGAGGATAGTAGAATTGAGTCGTAGTATCAATCGTTGGATAACTTTAACCTTCTAAATATTTACATTGTAGTTATAGTTTCAGGAACAGAAGCCTTATTATAGTATATTACAAGAATGTTAAACAACTAAGGAGAGGAGATGGTTTGCTAAGTACATAAAGACTATCTCTGCTGCTTTCCCTTCTGGCAAAACAAAAAGCTACCAGCGAGTAAGCTCGAGCTCACGAGCATAGTAACTCCGCAAAAGACGACCAAGCCCATGAGTTGAATGCCTGATCCGTCTTGCGTTGTCCCGTTACCAGCAATGGCCCCTTGAATTGGTAAGCCCGTTAAGCTTGCAATGGAGATGATCGCAAAATAAGTGTCAAGCATAACTCCAAAATCGTTCGTGTGACCTCCCGCAACTTCAATAAGTGCATGTGTCATTAAAGAAACATATGCTCCCGATGTAAAGCCAAAGAAGATTGCAAAGACAACCAGGCCACCAAACGAGTTCTTGTAGTTGATTGGCAGCCAAATGACTAGAATTGTAACGCCAGATGCGGCAGCCATTACTGTCAGAAATTTGAGGTTGCCGACTCGGTCAGAGAATAAATTCGGGATAATACGGCCTGTGATTGAAGCGGCGCTGGTGGAACCATCAGTTTTCTGCCTTTAATTCCATGGAGGAAACTCACTTGACAATAGAGACAGTGTACAAAATAACAGATCTCGTTGAAGAGTTATCGGCGAATAGTGGGAGATAGCTGAAGGGTCCAAAAAGGCCTTAGAAGAACATGAAGCTTCCTGCGGCAAATAACAAGTAGATGGGTTTCTTGAGCGTCGTAAGGCTCATGAGCTCACGTCGTCCAGCAAGACCTTTGGGTGGGCGAGCCGTAGTAACTTGTCACGTGCCTAAAAGGGCTCTAGCGGAGGAACGGCTTACGGGGGGCGTTACACGTGTGAAGCACTAGGGAGGCCTATAAATTAGGGCATTCTTAGCACGCTATAGGGACCTCAGAGATTAATCTTACAACATCACGACCCCTACCTGCGATCCTACAGCGAGCCTACTGCGACATACCGGCTTCCCTCACACTTCCTACCTTTTGGCTCTGACATAACTAGCAGATTCGCCATGACAAGTATGACTCCGATCATGAGGGCTGTCCATCTCAGCGTGGCTCGGAACCCAACCTTGTCAAACAGGCGAGCTTTTTTTAACTCGTAATAGTAGCAGCCGCGCCCCAGAGCCAGCCGCCCCCCAGTAGTCAAACAGACGAGCGAGCATGATTCTTTTTGGGGGTTAGGGTTACCGTGGCTGCTCCTATCACGGGTTCGAAAAAGCACGGTTGTCACCAGACACACTGCCCCTTAGTCGCGATAAAAGTTTGCTTGATGCTGATAAAGAGGGCAGCCTCTTAGAAGTTTGTCCATCTGGCCTTTACACCTCCCAACTATACTATGAAAGCCAACCAAACTAACAGGGCTTGTGCACAAAGACTGACAACCACATCATGTCCCTAGTGTCCTCCTTCCCAGAATTACAATTCACTGGTAGCTGGCTCTGTAGGTGTTCCAGTAGCTGTAGACGCGATCCTCCTGACCGGAAGTGAAGCCAGTGAAGCAGTCACTATTACGCGGCATTAGCATTGTACCTGAAATTGGTCCTTCGGTTTACTCACTCGTCAGAGTAGTCCATGTAGTTGGTGACGGGGTCAGTTCCGGCGATGCTGGGGCAGGTGTCACGGCCAATTTCGCAACCGTAGGCCTCCTCAGACTCGGCAGGAGTGTCGGAAACATAGTCGCCGTTGCCACCGCAGGTATAGCCCTCAAACGTGTGGTACACTAACAGCCAATTAGTATTCCGGGAATTTGTTTCAAACTCGGATATTTGGGAAGTTCTTACATCCCAGCCAGTGGCCAATTTCATGAGTGGCAGTGTGACCAAGGTTATAGCCGGTCTCACTACCACCTGGAACGGTGGAGGAGCGAATGACAACACCGTCGTAATAGAAGTCGTTGGAGTCAGTAGTGACAGTGGTGGGGAAGTAAGCGTAACCCAAGTACTGGGTTCCTGGCACGAAATAGACGTTGAGATCGGCGTAAGTGCCCTTGCGGAGCGCCTTCTTCATCGCCAGCTCAGCACGATCGTTGGCATAGTTGGTGTTGATGGTCCAGTCGACACCCGCCTGAGCAAACGAGACATCATGGGGAGCGAAAGCGTCGTTCAGAACGTCAAGCTGAGAGTCCAGAGTAGCCTGGGTCAGGTATCCTCCGCTGACAGAGTTGGACGTGGCAAGGACGTGCCAGTAGACATTGACGGAGATGGGAGCCGCTCTGGAGGTATTCCCAAGAGCACGAGCGCTTGACTCCCTGAGCATAAATGCCTCGGCAACTTCGGTCTGCTCTTCGGTAGGGCTTGGAGTTCCGCAAGAACGCCGAGCCACGACGCTGGACGCCGCCATGAGGGCGGCCAAGAAGGCGGATTTGAACAACATTTTTGCCGAATATTCCAAAAGAATAGGAAGAGCGAATAACCAAGATTGTCTGAGTCGAGATGCTATAGAGGTAGTGAAGTGTAAAGGAATAGAAAATCTGATGAATGGCGTCTTCCAAGGCGGCTTTATACTTCACATCACTGGGCAAATCCTTCACGGCAGTTGACACCAAGTCTATCTGACAAAAAGCACTCGGCCCATTGGATGAACCCTATCCAACCTCCGATGAAGTGAACCGACATGACCAAGGTTGCCAGGAGCGGCATCACAGCGATGGCCTCGTTACTCGATGGAACATATGATTCGGCTAACGCCTTCCTATCCTAGCGCCGGCAATGGAGTTGATGGTGCTTCCCCACTTATGATAAGTCCGGGTTACTCCACGATAATATCTAATTTTCCATGAATGGAAAGGGCTTGGCTGCTGCATTAGGAAATGCCAAGCCGGCCTCAATGGCTGAAGAGGGTGTTGTTTCCCACCTCCAGGCTACCTGACGCGTGTAAAAGTGATTCGACATAGAAATACAATCCACCTTCCTCATGGCCTGTCCGGCACATTGACACCATGCATCATGCGCAACCAGCTTGACAGCTGTGGTAGGAGATGCTACACCTGCCATTAAGGGCAGCCAATGGCCGTGGGTGCATTTGGAGCTTGTTGAAGAGGCTCCTATCTCAAATAACCCTATCACTTAAGCTTCTTTCCGCCCATCATTTCCTCATTTTGACTATTCCCGTCTGCCAAGATATTGCAACCCTTCTTCGTACAACCCATGTCCCGACGCGATGCCCACATACCGGGGCTCAGTTCCTGACACCTCCCCTTCTGGGCTGTTGCAAAAGTTCTCTCACCTGGACGTTTGATTTCGGCGTGTTAAATTCCAGCAGTATGCCCATGTGGAGGAGTGAGCAACTCGCCGACGGAGTTGAGTGACTATGCATCCACGCTCGGCGCCGCCCGCGATTTCCTCGTTTCATCGATCACACAATTGCTCCGTAAACCTCTAGGTACTTTTGTTCTCGGAGGCTTTTTGTAATCGCGTGCTGCTGGGATTTGCCTGCTATCCTGCCATTATGTTAGGCCTCCTTGGTCGGCGCAGGCCTTTAGCCGCCGGGCAAAGCGATTCTTGCGATATCACGCTTTGGGTAGCATTTTCTATTGGTGGTAGTAAGATGCGGCCCAAGAGATATGCCCGATGAGCTTTCTTTTCTTTGCGCTGTTCTCTCAATTTTGTATGCATCTGCAGTTACTTTAATGCTCCATTCGTTACATGCTCTCAATCTTGTCAAACTTTTATAACACATGCCAAAGTGTCATCCCAAGACAAACACACATATACCTTGAAACCCACATACTTGGGCATCTTATCAAAAAAAAAAAAAAAAAAAGTCTCGACTTCTCTGCCTCATACCCCAAAGTGAACATACGGAACCCAGTGCGGTGAAAACAAGCCATACCGATGCGAGTCCAAAAGAACAACGTCCCTCAACCTTCTTTCTTTCGCCCTTCTCAGCCTTTCTTTGGCCTTTGTCCATGAGCGCAAGCGTCTGTAACGGGCATCTCTCCTAGACAATCGGCTGCGTCTTGCTGATGCCGGCTGGCTCAGCCAACGTTGCCGAAGCTCCCTAGAAGCGAGATGTAGTCCAAGACATACTGACTCATCTGACATGTCGCTTTTTAGAATTTCTTGATATGTGATTCTCGACATTTCCACGCATATCTCATCGACCACTCCCCACAGTGTGCCAATAACGTGACGAAAGCCTGCTAGTTGAAAGGCACTGGCGAGATGGATACTCTCGTCAACAAACCGGTCGTCTTGGATTTCACCTGTCCCGCAAGCAGATAGATACGCTAGAAACGGATGCCGTTCGCGGATGTTGATTTTCAATAGAGTTGCCACTGTTAGCTGGTCGGTTTCCCAGTCCCTCAGCAGTAGAGAACTTTGAGAGGGATCGACAGGATTCGTGCTTCCATGGCCTGCAAAGTGAAAGATAGAGCAGTCGGGGAGATGCGACATAATCTGGTCCTTTTGTTGCGTGGGTGTTGTGGCGTCGACCTGGGCTACTCTGCACAGCTCCTTCAGCATCTCTACCTCTTTGTTAGCAAAAGGTAGGTGCTTGTGCCTTGCAGTTCGATCCATGGCAACAAGAAGTGCTCTCCTTTCCTTGGGTGGTTTTGCCGGACGTTGGCGACCTTGAATAATAGCTTTCACAGACGAGCTGTAGGATGACATTGCTCGGTCGAGCACACTGCAGCCGCCCTTTGCTTCGTGATAGCCGGCTGCATGGAGAGGAAAGCTACTCAAGATTCCGGTGGGAACCCACCAAATATGCGGCCAAGTGGTGGAAGTTGGAGGTCCCGTGATGCTCAGTGCGTCCAAAACGGGGCTTGCGACGACATCCCAGAGCCACTCGAGAGTTTCCAAGCTGCCATGATCATTCATCCGAGCCTTCTCTTCCAACTCTTCAATCTTTAGCTGCTTGAGATGAACTACTCTGATTTGATCTCGAGTGATCAATATCGCATCACAACGATAGCTGGTCGTGTTAATGACCACAATGGGACCGGGTTTAGCCGCCGCGTAAAGCGACACTTCGTCGGGAGAGGTTAGGAAACCCTCAAACCCAGGTTGCGCGCGAATCTTGTTAATCAAATCATCTAAATCCGCATCGGCTTTATGCAATCTCTCTGATCCCTTGCTCCCAGTGCTCCCAGACAGCGTCTCGTTTTGCTGCGATCCAAGCGCTGTCCGAGACTGTGGTGCCTGCAGCTCTTCTCGGAGACGGAGAAATTGCTTCGTCAATTCAGGATGCGCTTCGTGCAGATCTTGGATGTTTGCCCGCATTTCTTCAAGTGATGCGGCAAGGATACCGCGGCCTTGTTCGAGGAAATCGAGGGCAACCAAAGGACCTTTGTCGGCTTGCAAGGCCACCGCCGCTGCCGCTGAGGCGAAGCCAACAACTTGAGACAGCGCATGCTGTTTATCAGAGTTCTTGAAAGAGCGAGGCGAGATTTTGGAGACTAGACCGATGGCCATTCGAGCCGCTTGGAAAGCTTCCTCCCATTGAGAGTGCTTTGAAGAAATCTGGATAATGGCGGTTGCCGCTTCTATTCTGGTGAGTTGGCGGGCGCTGAGTTGATCCAAAGCCGATCTATGATAAGACAAAGCCCTTTCGAGATCCATAGTTGATTGATACACAGAAAATCTGTCGTGTAGTCGGCTCCCGAGGTTGTTCATGAACATTGCTCTGTTAGGGTGATACCTGGGACACGTCTGGACTGCCATTTCCGTAACACCAATGGCCTCTTGGAGGCCGGGGGCGGCTTTCGTCACCAAGTACAAGTCATTGAGCTGTATCCCTAGAGTATTCAAGAAAAGAGCGCGGTCCGGGTGGCTTTCTTCAGTAGCGTCCACGGCGTTTCGCGCAACTTGGATAGACTCTTTCAGATGAGCGATGACACCGGTGGTGGAGTACTGATTGCCAAGTTGAATGGCAAGCGCATGTGATCTCTCGCCATAGTGCCGGTCTTCTTTGGGTGTTAGGTCTACTGCTTTTTCACAGGCCCGAATGGAGTTTTCCAGATCCGTCGTAGACCCAGTTCGAGCGTGCAAGTCGCCGAGTCGAACCCCGAGGAGACTCAAGCAGGTGGCATGGTGTTTTCGATGATTTTTAGAGGCATCAACAGCTCTCTGAGATATCTCAATGGATTCGGTAACGTCGGCCATTGCTCCTCTTCTTAAAAAGCGTTCACCAAGCGCAGAACCAAGATTGTTCAATGACGCTGCATATCCAGGGTGGCTGGTCAGCGTTGAAGCCAGGTCGTCTCTGAACAACTGAATGGATCTCTCAAGGTCAAGGATTTCTCCCGTGACTAAGTATCGGTCACTCAAAGCGATTCCAAGGACCGAAAGTCGGGAGCCCATATCTGGATGATCCGTTGGTGTCATCTCAACAGCCCGTTCGGCTGCTCGAAGAGCATCTTCAAGGTTCGCAATGTCTCCGACTACTCTAAATCGTGCGCTAAGGAGCTTGGCGAGAGTGTTCAGATATTTCGAAAGCGCCCAGTTGTCGTCGGGGGTCGTCTCCACGGCAGTTGCTGCTGTTTGGATGGCCTCCTCGAGGGCGAATGCTGATGCCGTCTCTTCGTATTGATGCATCAGTAAAGTTGCAAGATTAAACAAATTCTCTGCTCTATCAGAGTGATCTATTGGTGTGCGTGTAATGCATCTTCTTGCGATTTGAATCGCTTCGTCAATGTCGGCTTCTGAGCCAGTCTCCGAGTACCGGGTACCAAGCAGAAACGACAGGCTGTACAGCCAACCTGTAAACTCTGGTTGATCTTCAAACGCTTCGTCTGCAGCTTTCCTTGCGTGTGAAATGGATTCATCGAGAGTGTCCAACCTACCGGTCCTGTAGAATAGTTCACTAAGTTGAGAGCTAAGGTTATCGTGGTAGGTTGGTAAATCGGGGTCACTATCCGGTGCGTCTGCAACGACCTCTTCTGCGATACGGAGAGCCTCCTCGAGGTCTTTGACTCTGCCCATCATAGAATAAGCCTTGCCAAGCTGAGCTGACAGAGTATTTTGATGGGCTCTGAAACGAGGATGTTGGTCAGACGTTTTGGCCACTGCTTCCCTTGCAGCGCGAGTGGCGTCTTGAATGTCCAAGATGTCCGCCGTTCGTTCGAACCGATCGGACAGATATATCGCAAGGTTGTTTAATGCATTTGCACACTCAGAATCGTTCCTGGTCAGTCTCGCGCTTTCTTTTGCGAAGGCAATGGCTTCCTCGAGATCGCGCGTGATACCAGTTCGAGAGTACCTTAGACTGAGGTGAACGCCTAACATCTCTAGGAGCACTGATCGATCAAAGTCATCTTCAGCCGTCAGGCTCAGAGCTTGCCTGCCAACTTGGATAGCTTCTTCCAGATCTGCTGCATCCTCGGTCCTCAGATATCTGTCACCAAGCTGTGACCCCAAATTCGCCAAGATGAACGATTGTAACGGATTACTATTCAAAATCTCTCGGAGCAATTTTCTTGAGATTTGAATGGCTTCCTCAAGATGGGACATGTCCCTTTTGATTGAATACAGCTTGCGAAGTAAGGTGCCGAGGTTCATGAGAATCGAAACCTGGTCTAGAGTGCCGCGGGGAGCCAGATCTACCGCTTGCCTAGCCATTTGAACTGCTTCATCGAGGTCCTCAGGGTTTTCCATCCATTCGTATCGCTCAGTAAGTCTCCTGGCATAGGAATCTAGAAGAGGAGCTCGAACATCAGCCGGCGACATATCAACGGACTCTTTGGAAAGTTCGATGGCCCTTTCCAGATCGACGATGTCTCCAGTGATGGCAAATCGATCTGATAGGTTATCAGAGAGATACATGAGAGTGTTTAGTCTTTGCATGTTGTCGCGTGGAGTGATGTCGAGTACTCGTGCTGTTGTTGCTATAGCTTCTTCAAGATCGTCAACAGTACCCCGGTGTTGGTATAGCAAGCCCAATGCAAGCCCGAGACGGTTCCCATATTCTGCCCAACATGGATGTGATTCCGGAGTAAGATTCACTGCCTTTCTGCTCAGTTGACTCATCATCTCAATGTCCGATATTTCTCCCGATATTTGACGTTTAGAGGCGTACAGGGCTGCGAGTGTGCCCAAGCGTTCCGCTTTATCATAGTCATCGTGTGTTGGCATGTCGATAGTTTCTGTCATGAGTTGGATGGCCTCCTCCAAGTCTGCAGGATTCCATGACTCGTTGTAGCGCTCAGCCAATAGATCCGCAAGCTGAGCAAGCAAGAGTGCACGGTCGGAGAGTTTAGCTTGTAAGGCCTCTCTGGCGAGACGAATACGCTCATCGAGAGCTGACATGTTGTCGCACGTGCTATGTAGATATATAAATGGAGAGGACTTGTTATGCGTGCGACGGATGAAGCTACTTTTAATAGTGTGAGTGAAATGCAGCGACTGAAGAAGAATGATGGACGGATGGATGCCTAGATGCTGGAATTGCTGACGAAGATGCAGGTATTTGCGGAAAATATCAAATCCGAAACCAATGACACTAATCCAAATATGGGTATCCGAGCGGCCTTACCTGAGTCAACCAGTTTTCTAGTCAGATCTTCTTTGGCGCAACTCACAACTGTACGACATGAAAAGACTCCAGCTCCGTAGCTAACCGCGAGGAATGCTAGGGTGGATCTACTGCTCAAAGGAGCTTAGTCTTCGCATTCAGAGAAATGATTGGTACTAAGAAAAATCAGGCCCGACGCCGAGCTTAAAATTTCACCATCCAACCTCCTGTTGTCACCATTTACGACAAGGTTCGTTTGACAGCTAGCCTGGCTTCACACACTCGGACAGCCGCACACCATGACTTTTGGAAATAGACGCGCCGACACTCACAATGCCCTGGACGAAACAACGCCCCTTATTCCAGGGCAGCCGTGCCTGCCGCGCGAGGAGCACGACCCAATTGTCGCCAGTCCAGGCAATATTTGGTCCGAGTTGTGGCTCATTTGCCGCTACTCGGGCCCTTTGATTGTCACCTATCTTCTCCAGTACTCGTCCACTGTTATCACAACCATCGTGGCCGGCCATCTTAGTGCCGACGACCTCGGAGCCGCCAGCATTGGCCTCACGACGATGAACATCATTGGCTTTGCAATCATCGAAGGAATGGCCACAGCCCTCGACACCCTGTGTGCTCAGGCCTATGGCTCCGGCCGTCTGACCAACGTTGGGCTTCATGTTCAGCGTATGTTGGTCGTCATGACTATCAGCATGGTCCCAATTGGGGCTGTTTGGCTATGCTCCCCTTGGTTCCTACCTCTGATTGTCAATCAAACCCAATTGGCAATGAAGGCCAGTGTTTTCCTACAAGTCAGCCTTATAGGGCTCCCAGGATACGCCTTCTTCGAGGCAGGCAAGCGGTTCCTCCAAGCTCAGGGAGACTTCAAGTCCGGCACAATAGTCCTCATCATCTGCACTCCAGTCAATATCCTGCTTAGCTGGCTTTTTACCATCAAGTTCGACATGGGACTTCCGGGTGCCGCATTAGCCCAGGCTCTTGCTAATACCCTGCGACCAGTGCTGCTGCTACTTTACATCCTCTTTTGGGGGAAGTGGTCTCTGCAGTGCTGGGGTGGCTGGTCTCGAGACGCATTCCGCTCATGGGGTGTGATAATAAGCCTCTCGGCCGCCGGGACTGCCGTCAATATGGCCGAGTGGATGGCGTTTGAAGTCCTGATGATCAGCACCTCCTACATCGACACAAACCACCTCGCTGCGCAAACCATTCTCAGTACCGTCTCCATTATTACGTGGCATATTCCGTTTTCAATCAGCGTTGCCGTCAGTACACGCATGGGAAACTTCATTGGAGCGGGCCTTATTCACCTAGCCCGTCGAGAGGCAATGCTCTATGCCATCATCTTTGTGGCCGTTGGCGTCTTTGATGGACTGTTCCTCTTTCTGACTCGTCACCAACTGACTCCCCTCTTCTCAACCAACCCAGAAGTTGTGCAGATAGCTGTCAAGTCCATGCTCACTGTTGCAGCGTTCCAGATCATCGATGCAATCATCAGCGGCTGCAACGCTATGCTGCGGGGGCTTGGGCGTCAGTCAGTAGCTGCCTGGGTGGTGCTAGCGGTAAACTACCTCGGTGCGGTTCCCCTCGCTATTTGGTTAGAGCTTGGAAGCCCGAACATGAAAGTTGATGGCATCTGGATTGGGCTTGGATGCGGCATGATTTTGATTGCAGTTGTCGAATGTGGGTACATGAAAATGATAAGCTGGCAGGCTTGTATAGATGATGTGAGGGAGAGAGAATCTGAAGACTTGGAGTGATTGGATGTAAGATGGAGGTCTCGAAAGCGACAGAGAATGACAAAACAATTAGAAGGAGGGTATCAGCATCTTCTGGGTCGCGGTTGGCTCTAGTGCGCGGTTGCTACTATCACAAGTAGAGGAGATCAACATCAATCAAGCTTGTCTCGCACACAAACATTGGAGCGATAAGACGTCCGCTCTTGTTTTCGGGCGGAGACGTACAAGTCTGCCCAATCTCCTCCTTCTCCCTCTGTAATAAATCACCAACACTGTGGCTCCTCTGACGTCGGCCACGGTCCCTTTGTGGTGCTCTTCTTGACTTCGCCACCGTGGCGCCGCATCGTGTCACGCGCCAGAGAACAGAGTCAGTATCAAGTATAGGGTGGCAGCTAGCATAGAGCGATCTTAAAGAGCGAAGTTCCTAAGCAATGACAGGGACTGCTTATTTCTTTTGTTCCAGTTCCGATGTGACCGGTCGCGTAAATTCATTCTTCATTCTTGCCCAGTGGACGCTGCCTTCCAATTCAGCAATCAAAGTAGATATGCAAGCCGCGCTGATATCCCCCGTACATCGAATCCAGGCTATCATGCACATGTCGCCTGCCCCAAAATTCCAGCCAGATAAGCAGCAAAAGATGGATTTTCTCCCCTCCAGATCGACTCTTGGCAATTGTCAGGTAGCATACGTCGTGTGCTGTGGTATGGATCCACAACGCCACCAAGACTATTCCTTGGAAGGTATTGACACTCATTCCTGACCTGAATCCTTTGGCACAGTTCACCATATTCATCAATGGCGAGTTTGTATTTTCTGCCTTGGGCTATGCAGATCTACGCTTATTGTCTGATGTTCAGTGATCGTCGCTTGTGAACAGGGCTGCCGTTGCGCTAAGTGGAGCTTGGCGGCTGTGCATTGGATTATCATAGCGATGCCCTCGTGATTTCGGTAATTTCTAAATGGAGTAATTCGCATGTTGAGTTAGCAGTGCATTCTAATACAGCACGTAGACCAGTGCTTGTGGCATGCGTTATCATCTAGATATCGTGGCCTCGCAATGCTTGCTCAAAGCAAACCTAGGGTCATGCAGCATTCAGCCTATACACAGAAAATTGATCTAGACTGCCTCTGAGCTGCAGGCAGTACAGATAAAACATGGGAGCACCCAACCAACACAGCGACCGCTTGCATAACTTATCGCGGCGATGAAGTGGCACGTTTTTTTGCCGCCGGAACTCGGCAACGAGGCACTTTGTGGCGCTCTATGACACTAAATAGACGCCCGACCAAAGTGCAGCAGCGTGCCACATGACGTTTTGTCGCGTCTTTATTGGCCACACGAGGCTCAGTCCAGTCCGATCCAAGTGCAGGCTCAGCCGCAGTGGCGGAGTGGCCAGACCAAAGCACATAAAAGACGTCATGGCCTAGCCCGTTGCCCCAATAATCTCGATTAATCTCCCCGGATCTTGGCGCCCTATCTTAGATCCATTATCTACAACACTCGAGCCCATTTCAACGACGAAAACACAAAATGGCGGCCCCGCCATCTTATCAAGAAGCTGGAGCTGGCCGTTCTGTCACCGACGACCAGCCGCCACTCGACCTCGCAGCGTCTTTTGCAAACCTCCAGCTCGCACCGACACCCTGCGACCCGGATTCCAACACATGCCTTGCGCATCTTAGACTGCTATTTGCCTTTGAAAGTCTGAAGGAAGATGTCGGCTACACTGACGGCTTGTGGGGCCTGTGGGATTCTCGTGCCGAGGGCAACATGGAGATCCCGAAAAAGGCTGACGTCAAGGACCACGTTCCCAACGGCTCGGAGCCAAAGATCCCAAAAGAACAGCACCTGCGTCTGAGCATGATACGCGAGAAACGCTGGGCCCTCTTTGTGGCGCGCGCTGTCGACCGATACGAGGTTTGGTGGAACAGCCTCGCTGAGGGCCCTCGCCTAACCGAGGAAGACATGGCGACTCCCGATTCAGCTGCCTACACACGCTTTACTGCGGTTCAGGATCTTGAATACTGGAGGGGGAAGGCACTTCCGCCGCTCGGTAAGCATGATCCATTCAATTGCGTCTCGTTCCACCGTGCCTGGACTACAAGTTACTAACCGGTGTCAAAAGACGTCCTGATGGTGTATCACGCTCACATGTTGAATCCGTACAACTTCCTTGAAGACTGCCTACGTGCCGGACATCGCCAGTTTTGGGGCAGCGGAATGCCATGGAGCATGGTCAATGCAGCCATCGATGCCAACTTCAATTACAACGTCTCGGACGACGACAAAGCACGCTGGGTTTCACAGACTGGTCGATCCTGGAATAGCGCGGATGACGCCAACTTCAAATCAATTAGTTGCCCCGTTTGCAACTCTCAAATCCTCATACCGTGGACGACTTGCGGCCTTGACGAGAATCCCAAAACCAGCCACGACGCTGGTCTGATTGGTTCTGGCTACGGGGACGGAAAGCTTGACACCAGTTGTCCCAGCTGCGCAACTCGCATCAACAAAGAATTCCTCAGTGTGGCCAAGTTCTGCAGCGACTCTCGGGATCTCTTGACCAAGGACGTGCCAATGCCTGGCACTGTCATCCACCCTGTGAGCGGAGAGCCGGAAGAATTTTATCGAACGTATAAGGTGCGATGGAACCCGCACACTTTCCCCAACCGGATGATCAAATTGGTTCTCCGCATCGATATACAGGATTTGCTCAAGACCCCAAGCTTGCATGAACCGCCAACTGTCGACGACGTGCGCAAGATGGTTGAAGCGACGTTGAACAAGCAGAGCGCTTTGCGAGTCATTTACGAAGGCTCGCCTAACAGCTTGTCTGTGCGGCCAGTAAAGATATCACCCCTCGCTCGGCTCAGTGTTCGCAAGATGATGAGCCGCTACTGGGAAAACTTTAGCCCATTCGCCCTCGACTTATGTGGTGCAGTGATGCGACAGGGCATCTTCTCGGAGAAGATGCGTCAGATTGACTGGCTGCACTCGCCCGCCGCGCCAGAGACGATGAAACGGCTTTGCATCAAGTATCAACGATTTGTGAAAATCATTGCCGATTATCCCAAGGAAGTTGCTGTCCCAACCCTCGATGTCGATCTTGCCTGGCACACGCATCAGCTGTCCCCATTGGCATACTACGCGTACACAAAGAAAGTGGCCAACAAGTTCATCCGGCACGACGACAAAATAGAGGAGGGCAACTTGAAAGAGGGGTTCGAGTGGACCAGCAAAACATACCAGGAGAGTTTCGGTGAGGTGTATTCCGAATGCACATGTTGGTATTGCGAATCAGTCAGAACGTCACACATTTCTTCCATTGGCAAGATACTGGGGCTTTCCTCAAACGAGAAGGGTAAGGCCGATATACATCCTCGCCAAGCTCCTGAACTAGTCAACTGACAAGACTATAGTCGAAGAGAAGTTTCACTCGTCGGGCGCCGCCAGTCTCTGTCCACCTGACAACTCAGCGCACATCTCCTCGCACAACGCGGTGAAACTGAGCGATGACGCCACGATCCAGATACCAGGACGGAAGTCGGTTCAAAGACAGATGCAGGACGCGCATCAGCGTCGGTTGGAGGAAAACTATCAAAAGGCTCGCAAACGCGCAGAGAAGAAGGGCCGCAAGTTGCCTCCCAGAGAGCAATACTACGAGCACTGGGGCTACAGCTACTACAGTGAGTTTGGAATCCTCTTGGGACTAGCTTGCGATTCACCAACTAACCACGCATTGCTCAGTGTACGGACCTTGGATGTATCCCATGTACTTTACAGGAGGCATGTACTACGGCTCGGCCCCTGGCGTCGCGGGTTCTGGTGGAGGCTCCTGTGCATCTGGAAGTTGTGGAGGAGGCGTGGCCGCTGGTGCTTGCGGAAGTGCTGGTGGAGGATGTGCTGCAGGTGGCTGCGGTGGAGGTGGAGGAGGATGCGCAGCAGGAGGAGCTGGATGTGGAGGAGGAGGAGGCGGTGGAGGCTGTGGGGGTGGCGGCGGAGGAGGATGCGGAGGTGGAGGTGGGAGTTGAGCGTCATGTATTGTTATAGGCGATGGATACCTGCCAAGATGAAGTATTTACAGTATTGAAGTGCTCTTTTCTGTTTAATTCATGGCCTTTTTACATGCAAATCCCCAAGCAACTATCATTGAGATTGGCATACTCCATGACACTACACTCTCCCGCTAGCGATGTGGGAATTCCTTTGAGGGTGACGACGGAACCAGCTTTCCACCTCAGATGCTTTGCCCAACCAATATTTGAATGCTGAACCCAAACATTTCCATAACAAGATTGGCATAACTATTTCAGGAGGTGGCTGCGCTATGAGCCAAATCAGGGGCATAATGTGGAAATTCGGCGCTCGATAGCTTCGTGATAGCTTGGCGATAGCTTGGTTTTCTGACAGCATCTAACTACATGCAATACTAGCTCGACCCAGCATCGTTAGACATGGCGCTCCCAGCTTGCCGACTAAGATGGGTAGGGCAGAAACCGGCTCGGACGGCTTATACAGCTGTCAGGAGTTGGAGTACGAAGTACGGGGTAAAGATTGAACAAAAGCCAAGGTTATTAGCAGCGCCAAGCCCGGATTTCGTTCTCAACGAATCTATCTTCCTCTAGTGCACTTTTTACATCTTCCTGTTCTCCAAAATGCCTTCTCTCCGAACCATCGCCATCGCCATGGCACTGTCCATCGGGGCCGTGAATGCAGGCCCATGCAACCTGAGCTCTTCCGCCAGCACAACCTCTACCACCGAATCATCAACTATCACGACCATAGCCACGTCAGAAACTGTGTCGACCGCAACCACGACAGCGGCGAGCACCACCACTTCGACGGCAGCTGGTCCGCCTATATGCGACAAGTCAGGAACTCTCGCTTCAGACTCCCCCTTCGACACAGTCACCTCGTCGAGCATCGATGTTTGCGGGGCCACGTGCCTCGGCCGACCAGCTTGCCTAGCAGTGAAATTCACAGCCGGAGCTTTCATTGGGGAATGCAGTTTGTACGCTGCTTCGCTCAGAAGCCTTGGCTTCCAAGAAGGGAATGTCAACAATGTGACCCTTGCCGACCGGGATTGTGAGGTGGTACCTTGATCGAGGATCAGCAAAGTGTCCTTGTCTTTATCTCGCATTTCTTCTATTAGAAAGGGCCGAGATTGGTCTTCACCTTGGTGCAATATCGCTACATATCAAAACACACATTCATATTGCTCTGTAAAGCCAGCAGCTTCTGCGTGTTCCCTGTTAATTGTCCTGATATTTGCAGCAATCGCCAGTTTAATGCCCACGTTGAATGGGGATGGCGCCTGTAAAACGCCCGGGTTGTGTACTTGCGAGTCGATTGGCATCACCTTGCCCGAGTTCGTCGGTTGCACTGATCATGGAACTGGAGCAACAGCCTCCGATTCGGCAGTAACAAGCAAATGCTCTAATGCGAATGTAGACACGATCATGCCGGTTTTATAATTGATTAGCAGCGTGAACGACTGCCGTATTATCCCCATTACTATGGCTCGAAACGAGCGACTCTTGAACAACGATAATAAAGAGTTCGCAATGAAGACAACGGTCTAGTGGACGCCAAAGCCAACCTGAATGTTAAAATGACACCCGACGGAGTCATTACGGTAGGCGGCAATATGACGGTGCTCTCTTAGACAAATTCCGAGTACGTTGGAGAAATTCAAGAAGGTCACATCCTATGAACGACCTTGTGCTAAAAACTCTATTGCCAGAAATGTTCAACTTGATCGGTGGCTAAGTCGATTAGACGAAGCACGTTGACAACGCAAACATAGAATGGAATCTTCTGCGACCCACTAAACTCAAGTTTATACATGGTTAGGTCACAGTTCTCAAATGTAGTTTCTCTATTATAGTCAGTCACTCCATTCGCATTCGCTCTACCTTTACTATCAAGTGGGCCGTGATTTATCCGCATGTGCGGAGACGGCAGATACCTATGACGGCAGTCTCCCGTTATTCGCAGTTAAGCACTTATCTCCGACCAAGCGGAGAGCTTAAAAATGGGCATCGTTCAAGTTATCTATCCCCGCTTCGGATCGCGTCGTCATATCCTTCATTTTCCTCGTGCTTCATCTAACAACGGCAAAATACCGCTCAGTTCATTCCATTGACATACCGAGTGATACACCAAACCACCAAGATGGCTTCACCATTCGTCGCAGGCGGCGTTGCCATTATCACGGGCGGGGCTTCTGGAATCGGACTATCCCTCGCAAAGAAATGTCACGGCTACGGCATGCGTGTCATTATCGCCGATTGGGATAGCAGTGCCCTCGACGCGGCCATCAAAACCTTGGGAGACGGTGTCACTCCGTTCAAGATGGACGTTGCACAGAAGGAAGACTGGGACGCTCTCAAGAAAAGGGTGGACGAAAACTTTGACGGTAAGCCTCGGCCACCCCTCGCAACGCGATCGGTTAGTTAATAGGATATGCAGGAAGAGTAAATCTCCTCGCACTCAATGCCGGCATTGGGCGGAAGACATCGTGGGATGATGCTTCCACGTTTCAAGACATCTTCAACGTCAACTTGATGGGTGTCGTCAATGGCATTGCCGCCTTCTTGCCGCTAGTAGAGCAAACCGCTTCCGACGGGAACCCTTCGTCCATTGTCATCACAGGGTCAAAGCAGGGCATCACGAATCCGCCAGGGAACCCGGCATACAACGCCTCAAAGGCCGCAGTCAAGTCGATTGCCGAGCATCTCAGCTGGGATTTGCGAGACAAGAACACGTCGGTCCATCTACTCGTCCCAGGGTGGACATTTACAGGCATGACTGGGAACAAAGGCAGCGCAGATACTTCAAAGCCGGATGGTGCTTGGTGGCCGGATCAGGTGGTCGAGTATCTTGAGAAGAAGATGCAGGAGGGGCAATTCTGGGTCATCTGCCCTGACAACGACGTGACGGAAACACTGGACAAGAAGCGAATGATGTGGACTGCAGGCGACATGGTACAAGGCAGGCCACCACTAACTCGGTGGAGGGATGATTGGAAGGAGAAAACCAAAGGTGAAATTGATAGCATGGAGCTATAAGGGAACCAGCTATATGTTCTAGGTATTAGAGCTCATTCAGAATTCTAGGTTGCCTGTAATTGGGGGCTCTATCGTCTCGACAATTCTAGTCCAGTCCATCTATAATCTAAGTGTTGAAGGCAATCTCTCCCACCAAGAGTCGAATATCACTATAAACCCCAGAATTAGACTTGATATTCCAGTTATCACATGCAGTCAGCTTACTCTAATTGTTTTTGAAGTTCGAGGCTTAGCACCGTTCTCAGAAGCTCAAGAGCTACAAAAGCAGTGTATGCCGGGTTACAAGAGTTTTGCATCCGCAGCAAGTCTGATTTAGTCTTGTGCAGATACCTCATCAATGGAAATGATTCGGACACCGTAAGAAATGGCGGCAAGGGCTTGTTATGCGTAAGAGACGAGGCTAGGTGACAAATCAGCGATGTCGTAGACTGAAATTGAGACTCAGTCGAGGCCCAGGCGACTGTCAAGGGGTGAGACGACGTTTCGGATGGCCCTGCCGCATCGTCTGATTGTCGCAGCGATGGAGGTGGCATATTTTGAGCAATGTGCGCCATCAGCGAGATGATCGTCATAATGCGTTGCATGCCAGTCGTCAACCGAGCGTATATGGCAACTGGGAATTTGCCGCCAATGGGCGGTTCATAGGTCGCGAAATGGGTATGCATGCGCAGCGAGTTCAACACCAAAAGCTCTTGCTTGTAGAGATCCCGAAGAATATCGCGTAAATGCACATCTGTGTTTCTTAGATCAGGGGCTCCTTGGTCTCCATGAATCCACGAGTTAACCGTGGTGTGCATGGCGCTGTAGAACCTGGCAATGTTGAAGAGACTGGCGCCAGCGAGACGTGGGACATTGGACTTTGCCGTGATGGGATACGGAAAGATGGTCCAGAAGAAAGAGACGGCACAGCCTACTGCGACCGCAGCCAGCTTGTATGGGCCAAATTGGTAGATGGGGTAGTACGGCTGGCCGTTTGACTCCGCGACTTCAACACCAAGCTTTTTGACCTAGATAAAAGTAAGAAGGTGATTTCTGACAAGACTTTACAAACTGAAGCTCCTTACCTGAAGTTCGTACGCGATGATAATGTTCAGTGTGACGATGGCGATTATAGAAGGGCCGAATAGCTTAGGCTTCTTCATATAAGTATAAAACTAGGTGTAGAGTAAGCATGTATCCAACATCCACAGCCTGGCAGGAGGTGAACTCACTTCCACAATATTTGCCAAGTAAAGCAAGATGATGACGCCAGGAGTCTTGCCGACAACCACGTACCAAGCAATGAGACTCAGCGCCACAGAAACGATAGTAGCCATGATACGAGCGAAAAAGCCGAAGAATGATTGACCACTAGTCGGGCTCATGCCAATGACAACAACGATTGTGGCCCATACGCCTCGTTGGTGGATGAAGAAATCGTGTGTTTGGTTTAGAAAGGCCACAATACCAATACTGAGCGATGCGGCGGCAACTCGGAGACCGAACATGCTGAGATCTGAACCGATGAGGTGAGAGATTAATCGAAACCATTTACTGCTTCGTTCCAGGAAATTTGCTGGCTTCAGATGTAGCAAGTCGACTACTTCGAGTCCTTGCACCTCCCTTGGAGCGTCCTGTTGATCGCCTAGAGATGGCAGAGTTTTCTTCTGGCTTGATGACGATGCATCCGATCGTCGTGTAGGGATGCTAGCAGGAGTCGTGAGACGAGATTGCTTCATCGTGCCGTCGTCTATCTTCCTCTTAGCAAAACTAATGAGGCTAAAAGTGGCCTCAAGAACCATAGCTTGGAGACTAAACAAGTACAGGACTAGCAGAAAATCCTGTTGGATGACCATGTCTCGATCAATCTCTGGTTCTGTTTCTGAGGCTCCGTCGCTGCCCATATCTTGCGAGGTGGAAGTAGACGACTTGACAAGGAACGTGTCAACACGTAGACCCTGTTTTTTTACGGACAACTCCTCTGTTTTTGATCGAAATGCACTTAAAAAGTCTGGTGATGACGGATCCAATTCCACCGACACAGTATGTGCAGTGCCAACTTCTGGATCAGCATCCACCTTCTCAGATGCTCCAGATTCTATAAGCTCCAGGTTGAGCAACAAATACTGCAACCCAGCGCTGACAAGCGATTTCGTGTCCTCGAGGCAGCTGGATAGGGCGTTGATGATGCCTGCATCAATGGGGGCTTGTATGTCCGTAGTTGCATCGTTTTGCAAGCCATTCGTCGGACGCAGCTCTGATTCTGCTTCGGTAAAGCTGCTGACTATGTCAGGAAGAAGTGACATGCCTGACAAGGGGATCAAAACGCCTCTCAACAGCATTGACATCTCGTCTAGGTCGGCAGCGGACAATTTTCCCCAGACGACCTCGTTCCTAGAGTACTTCAAGCTAGCTTGGAGCTTGGCATCAAGCGCGTTTAGCGTGTCTGAAGCTTTACTCAAACGGCTTCGAGCTTTGGCAAATCCAAAATCTGTCGGTGTTTGAGTGCCGTCTTCGGCTGTATCTTCTTCGGAGGCCAGATGCGTCTTTTGCCTGGTTAAAAAGCTTGATCTTGATGCCGTGCTGACAAAGTCTGCCAGTGCTTGAAGAACAGCATTGGTCTCATGGACGAAGGTCCGGGTGTCTTTGAAGACGCCTTGGCGGCATGTTCTGGGCAGAACAAACAACGAAACCCCGGTTGGAATTGCAAATCCAATGAGGAAAGTCTTGATGAGACGGACAACGTAATCAAGACCATCCTCAACTCTGGTCCAGTTGCCGGCGCGGGTGAGGGCCACCAGCGCAAAGATGGAGGAGGTGACAATAGGATCCTGTAGCTCGGGCATCCGCCAAGCTCGTAAAGCATTGCCGACCCTGTTATGAAATTTAGGAGTGAAATTGCTTCAGGCGTGGGGAATATCACGAACCAGATCATTACGAAGAGCCAAATCGCGGCAACGGCGGATGCGTTACTGTCGTATTGATCTGGCTGCTCATTGTTGCCCGGATGGCGCGACTTAACAGCCGAGTATATTGCCAAGCAAGTTATCGATGCTGTCACGCATAGGCTAAGCAGGCAAAAGAACATGGCCTTGATAAACTTTGCACGCGGCTGAAGACACTGTGCAGAGACTGCAATCAGAGCAGCCAGATAGCCAGTCGTTGTGGTAACATCTGCGATGGCGGTGCTTTGGGAACTGGGCCACTGTTAGAGAACCTTCGGCTGGGACCTAGTACGCTTTTACTACTAACATTGCAATGACGATTGTTGAAGGGAGTGAGCCCTTCATCATCATGAGGAGTGTCTCCAAGTCCATTTCCAAACAGGACCACCACGTCATCGGATTCGCCCATCTTTACAACATCAGCTCACGCTGCGATAAGGGATGAGGTCAAAAAAGGGACAGCGAACCTTCGCAGCCGAGAACCACTCCGTTCACGATTCCAGACCATCGTGAAAGGCAACTAATTTACCTTGACATATAACAAATCACCCAAAAATGGGCCTGAGGAAAGCAGCTCATGGAAGGATGGGAAAACAATGTCAAAAGTGATCCCCACGAGGACACAAAAAAGGGACGCATGGCCCTGGTCAATGAAGCTGCCGCGACTACGACTAGACCATAAATGGCCAGGTCGGTGTCGCTAAATCCATCTCAATTTCCGGTCCACATTTTTGCCGGATATTCGGCAGTAGGGTAGGTGTCACCTCATTATTCTTTGTACAGACCGTCAAGCTGAAAGAATGAGGTTGTGTTTAATACTGGTAGATCATTGATGTACTACCATTTTTTGGGTTGTTCTTATCGGCTTAATTAATTGAAAGACTGTATCGAGTATCGTAGCTCACTCAGAAACGTCAAGAGTTAATCATTCTTTCACTTAGCATAGATTATCCATCCAATTTGGACAAGAGTTGTTGACGAATATAGGGAAAACACACACTCCGGGAAAACACAGTCAACAAGTATGAGCGAACTTCAGCGTGATAGAGCAAGATATTGAACACATTTAGGTGACCCTTGTAATGAATCCTTGAGCTTGCTAGCTACAAGCTATGCTCGGAAAACAGCAGAGTAACCTGTCTAGACGTTTACACTCGGAAGGTACGTGCCTTTTTACAATCATGGTGGTGATAGCCTACGTTTTATCCGTGTCTCTAGGTAAGAACGAAAACGCAGTCGGTACATGGACACGACTTACTAGTAAAGCACTGGGAACTCAGCATACGGATCATGCAAAGTGGAAGTAACCAGCTTCATTTATTTACAAGAATAGAAGTATACAAAACACAACGGCTATTAGAACTGGCTTAGGCAACCGAGATGGTGTAGGCCGAGGTCTTGAAGACAGCGTTGGATCCTATAATTGTTAGCTCGGTTCATTCTCATCGGATACATCAGAGGGCCTACCGGTGAAGGGCTCGGTTCCGGCCTGTAGGCTGGTGGCAACCATGCTGGTGCTAACACCCTGGCTGGAGGTCAAGTACTTGAAGAAGAGGTTGAGGTCGCCGCTGAAGCTGGTGATGGTGCTGGATGCTACGAAGGAGTAGACGGTCGTGTCTCCGTTGGGGCCAGAGTAAACCTTCCACGAAGAACCTGCAATGGTGATGGTGTCGATGGCCGATCCGGTGCTCGAGATGGGACCAGCACCACCGTAGGCAGCAAGCCAGATCATGATTTCGTACTTGTTGTTGGCTCCAACGGAGGGAGCGAGCCAGAGATCATAGGCGACATCGGCCACCAGGCTCGTACCGGTTTGGCTACACGCGGGTTAGCATCTTGGCCATATGATTGAAGCTGTGCTAGAAGTAGCAACTTACGTCCACTTCCAGGTGGAGGGAATAGAGCTAATGGCCGAGAGCTGCTTGTTGACGGCTTCGAGAGCAACGTTGGAGTAGGACTTGACCTGGTTTGAGCCGCCCGCCCAAGTCCAGGAGGTGGACCAGACTACAGAGCCCGAGTTGATGGACTCGAAGGTGGTGCACTGCGAACCAGATGTTGCCTGGGCAGCTCCCCAGTTGTTGTGGTAGATTGTGAATCCGCCGGTTGTGAGGGAGCCCCAGCTGTCGCACCAGGTGGTAGCTCTCTTCTCCACGGTCGGGGTTGGCGTAGCCACCGCGACGGCGGCGAGCAGAGCTTGAGACAGAAACGCAACGGCCTTCATGATGGATGGATCGGTGGATGTGATAGAGCTGTAGAGTGGAATAGTCGAGTTGGATGGAGGATAGTTGCAACCATTGGACGTGGCGGCTATCAACTTATATACCACTATGATATTTCTCTCCTTTACCTGGACGCAGAGAGCATGTTTGCGAAGAAAGAGTTCTTCCTCCAATTGGCAATCAATTACGGCAGTGTTTCCCAAACGGACATGATATCGACCTACCGTAGTGTGTTTCGGCCTTCATCTACATCGCACAGGGACAATCCAACTGAAACAACGTCCCGCCGCGACTCGTTTGCCCTAGCAGCGTGCGTAAGCCGTCCGCCCACGATTGCGTGGAAACGGCCCTTGGCCCACCGAAAGGCGGATTTCCCACCAATTGCGCACCGGCTGGATGTATTCGGCTGAACTCCAAACAAGAGGCTCCCAGCACGACGTCGGTGGTGGGTCTTTTTTGTTTCAGCCTGTGATGTCCGGATGGTCAGGCTCCGCTCGGTGGAAGCTGGGGTTCCGGTGCTTTATGAGGATATTTGAGGGTTGATCTCCCCCTCTTTCTGGAGGAAATCTCCCAGTTTTTCTCACTGGCGCTGACCGGTGCAGGAGCATTTTTAGTCTGGTGATGCCTCCCTCGAGGAAGTTGGAGTTGACGAGAGAAACAGACTTGTCCAGGGCCGCAGCCATACTCCGATCCCTACTCCGCATCGCGGGTATTTAAAATCACGCTAACATGGAAAGGGGCTACTCCCTTGTTGCCTTAGGCATTCAACCTATCCACTTCTTTTATGTCATGTGCACAACTGCGGTACAACTTGCCCAGCCCTGCTCGCTCGTTCCCCGCTTTTCGTTTCGGCCTCTGGGCTCCGTCGCCCACTCTCGCATTCGTGCCCAAGACGGCAAGATTCGAGAACAGGCAAAGAAGAAAGAGGACAAAAGAATTGCCTAGCTTGTGCAATTCAATACAGGGTTATGCAGATGATCTGACCGTTTCTGTTGAGGATAAGACACGGCCAGCTTGGGACGCCCCACCCCCGCCGTCCAATCCGAACGCAGCACATCACGCCAAACCAAAGCAAATGGGCCGAGGTATGGTTCGATCTGGGGGTGGCAGGGGGCGCTGGGAGCCTGGGGCGGACGAGTTGGTGCTCGAGTTTTCGTCTCCGGGTTGGGGATAAGAAGTGGTCAGATTCCGGGAGTTTTTTTTCTGGGCAGGCTGGCTACCGGTACGCGTTGGTTTCTTGAACTAGAGTGGCTGGGGATTGTTGTTGAGCCGCATGGGATGGGATCAAAGATCTAGATGGCGCATCTGGACTCTGGAACGCCGTCAGAGGTGGCACAGAGGAAGTATCGTGAGCGATGATTGCAGTGAACAAGTAGCAGTAAGGTCAGGCGCCTTACACAAGTCAATATACTGTCAAGACAGATTATTACATGCAATTGAGCGTACTACGGGAACACGGACTCTGTCAATTGCTGCAGCTAGAGCCTAGATGACGAACCACTGCACATGCCATTCCCGGCACATACCGGCCATCCAGTCCTGAAGCCCAGACAATTCATCCTCGTCCGTTCGCCACCTCGGCAGCGGGCCTCGAAAAAAAGGCCGTTGTTGGGGATCTGTTGGGAACTCGGGATCGCGACGACCGGGTTTAATTCCATCTCGAACGGGACAGGGCTGGTCCCCCATCAAGCCGTCCACCCCTGACCCGGGGCCTCAATTGTCCAATACCACACGCCGGCCCTTGCCCTGCATCCCGGACTTGGATCCACCGTCGAGAATGCTGCCTTGCCGAAGCGGGGGACGATTGTGTTGATAATCGGAATCTCGGCCGCTGCCAGTGGTTGACAAGTCCCAAGCCGCCAATGTGGCGTGATCCCATCGTCGAACAACTAAATCTTCGCCATTTGCCGTCGACTCAACCAGATCCTGCCTATCGTCCCATTTATTTGACTGCGCGTCTCACTCGCCAATTGATCTTCAAAGAGTCCCCATCCCTTTTGCCCGGCTTTTGTTTATATACCACCCGCTCAGGCTGAGATTGGCCTCGATATAAAAATCTCCCGGCCCATCCGCGTTCCTTGTCACTTTTATCAACACCCTCCATCTCCCGCTTTCCTATATAATTGTAACCCCACCAACGACGTCTCATGTTCACAACGACGCCTTGATCTGACTCCTCAAGAAGGCCCTCCTCGCACCAGTCGTCTGTGCTGGGACTTCCCATCGGCAACCTCCCTCTCAACGACAGAAACACAACCACCCAGCATGTCGTCGGTTCCTCCCACCGTCAAGGAGGCCACGGCCTTTCCCGACGGCACCACCGACTATGTCCCCCTCCGAGGCAACACCACTGCCAAGGTCAAAAACCACAAGGCCAAGGTGCACATCTCAGAAGTTCCCATGACCTGGACCAACTGGCCGCAACACATGAACTGGCTCAACTGCACCTTGGTCGTGCTGATTCCCTTGGTCGGATTCGTCTCTGCCTACTGGGTTCCTCTCCAGCTCTACACAGCCATCTGGGCTTTCGTCTACTACTTCAACAGTGGTCTGGCGATTACTGCTGGTAAGATTTCCTGCCCCGCTGTGCCGGCTCAAGGAAGTAGAAAGTATAAAGCATTGGAAACTGACTCGTCTCTCATCATAGGTTACCATCGTCTTTGGTCGCATTCCGCTTATAAGGGCGCCACTCCTCTCAAACTTTACCTCGCTGCCTTCGGTGCCGGTGCCGTTGAGGGCTCTATCCGATGGTGGTCGTACGGTCACCGCGTCCACCACCGCTATACCGATACCGACAAGGACCCTTATTCCGTTCGAAAGGGCCTCTTCTACTCCCACATCGGATGGATCATCTTCAAGCAGAACCCCAAGGCCCAGGGGCGAACCGATATCACCGACCTGAACGAGGATGCTATTGTCGTCTGGCAGCACAAGAATTACATCAAGTGTGTTTTGGTCATGGCCTTTGCCTTTCCTTGCCTCGTTGCCGGTCTTGGCTGGGGCGATTGGTGGGGTGGGTTTGTCTACGCCGGCATCCTCCGTGTCTGCTTCATTCAGCAAGCTACCTTTTGCATCAACTCTCTCGCCCACTGGCTCGGCGATCAGCCCTTTGACGACCGCAACTCCCCTCGCGACCACATGGTCACCGCTCTGGTCACCCTCGGCGAAGGCTACCACAACTTCCACCACGAATTTCCTTCCGACTACCGCAACGCTATCGAATGGTACCAGTATGACCCGACCAAGTGGAGCATCTGGCTGTGGAAGAAGATGGGCCTTGCGTACGACCTCAAGCAATTCCGCGCCAATGAGATTGAGAAGGGCCGCGTTCAACAGATGCAGAAGAAGCTGGATCAGAAGCGCGCTACCCTTGATTGGGGCATCCCACTAGAGCAACTCCCCGTTATTCCCTGGGACACATTTGTGGCCGATGCGAAGAACGGCAAGGCTCTTGTGGCTATTGCTGGTGTCATCCATGACATAACCGACTTCATCAAGGACCACCCCGGCGGCAAGGCCCTTATCAACTCCGCCATCGGTAAAGATGCCACGGCTATTTTCAACGGCGGTGTTTACAACCACTCCAACGCCGCTCACAACCTTCTCTCAACGATGCGTGTGGGCATTCTGCGTGGTGGCTGTGAAGTTGAAGTCTGGAAACGGGCTCAATTCGAGAATAAGGATATTACTTACATGAACGACTCCACTGGCAACCGGATTGATCGGGCGGGCACCCAAGTCACCAAGGTTGTTCACCCCGTAGCGAGCGCCGATGCCGCTTAAATAACATGGGGGGACGATTTACGAGACGAGAGAATGAACTAGATACCTTGGTTAATGCGAATCATCAAAACTTGAAACTGCTTTGTTAAGGTGCGGGGATACTTTGCGGGTGATTTTGGGAGAAATTGGGGCGTGGGCTGTCCGACGATGAAAGATTGAAAAGGTCGCACTGACCGCTACATTGTCACGAAGTTACTACTTGACTTGAGCTTGACCTCAGTCTCTAGGTGTTTGGGATTTGATAATACATACAATTCACATGACTTACTTACCTCTCTGGCATGCCCTGATCGCAACGTAATCTTGCATAGTGAAGATGGACGAAGCTGCATCCGTTAGAGCCTAAGTAGAGATGTCCGAAGTTGTGCTGATATTATGGTGGAGATTTCAAGGCTAGTCGGTGCTACAAAAGCTAGATTTCCTGGCTTCCTTGACCTAGAATAAAACCGCGTAGGATTGCCCAATATTCAGCAGGGATGCCCGAATCTCATTTCCAACATACCGCAGCGACCTGGCAGAAGAAACACGCCAAACCCGACCATGATCATATAACTGCTGAAGATGAGGGACTGATTGTCACAAAGCCGATGCAGATAGAGATGAGAATTACCCTGATTCTGGCGGGATTGGGACTGCGACATTACATTGCCTGACTGCGGAGCGAGTTGGGTGACTACGCAGATTCTCAGAGAAGCCTTCTGCGTCTGCCACTCCAATTCTTCAAACGAACTGCCTACAAGACTGGTTGAGTATGTGACAAATAAATCCTGTTTAACTTGTTCACAGGTGATGATGCGTTTCAATTGTTTTAATGGCACAAACTATTGTTTGCACTTTGCTCGTTTGATGGTCTAGGGGCACGTGTCACATCTGCGTAGGGATAAATTATGGGGCCTACGATTTGATGCAGCCAAAGGTATGTATATTTAATATTAATTATGCATCGTATTGCGATGTGGCAAATTGATCAAGGCTCGCGGCCAGCATTCTCCTGGTATCATCTCCTTTTACAGCATAAACGCAGCGAAACCGACAGCAGCGGCAGCCAGGCCAACACCGTTGGCAACGGCAGCACCAGTGGTACCAGTAGCAGCAGCAGTGCCAGTGGCGGTAGCAGAACCAGTCTCAGACATGGTGGCGCTGGCTGAAGCAGAGCTCTTCTCCTCGGCGGTGGCATTCTTGGGCTCGACGGGAGTGTCGTACTTGGAGCACACTCCGCTCTTGGCCAGGGGGCAGGTCTTGGTGTCGATGCAGATGGACTGTAGCTCAGAGCCCTGAGCCTTAATGACAGTCGTGGCAGGGGCGCAGCGGACGTTGAAGATGGAGCCGAGAGCCTCACCGACAATCTTGATATCATCCTCGGCAACACCGAATGAGGCCGCGGCGTAAGCGACCTGGGTGATGAAGTAGGTAACCTCGCTGTAGTCGAGGTCCATGAACTTGTGGGCCTCGTACATGGAAGCCTCGCCCTTGTAGGCGGCGAAACCGGACATGCCCTGCATGGAGCAGCCAAGCAGGGAGCCGAAGAACTGGTATAGATGGGTGAGGAGGAAGCTGCGGGTATGTTAGCCGTTGATTCACGATGCATCTTTCAATAGGCAGGGCTTACTATTGGTTCGAGTCCTCATCATCAGCAGGCTTGTTCTTCATCAAGGGCTTGGCACCACCTCCGTCGAGGAAGTTGACCGAGACACCCTTCTTGCCGCCGCGGTTGGTAGAGGCAAGATCGCCAGAGAAGTAAGGCAGCAAGTTGACGGCGGTACCGTTGACCTTGCCGGGGGCGAGGATGCCGGGCACCATGATGCCAACATTGGGCTTGGTGTCTGGAGAAGGTGTTAGTGAATGGAGGCCTGGGTGCAGGCTTCAGCAACTTACAGTTGCCAATGACCACGGTGTTGACAAGCACGGTCAAGAGACCGAGCTGGTTCTCGGCGGTGTTGTTCTTGAGCAGGGCCGTCGTGTAGTAGTCACAAATGGGGGTATCAGAGGGGCGCTGGGCAGTGGCAGAGGCGACAGTGGCCGCGGCCAGGGCAAAGGTGTTGAAACGCATGATGAGAGATGGTGGTTGTTGATGTCAAGGAGGTGAGTGAATGAGGCGATACTTTTCTACACTGTCCTCTTTCTGCGGCTTTCTGGCTTCTTAAACATCGAGGCACAAGGCGGGGACTAGAGATAACACTACTTGCTCCCCTGCGTCCAAGTAGACGGCACGTCCCCAAGCTTCATCCCCAACCACGCCGAGGGCTCCTGACTTGTGCCAGAAATGAGCAATGTCTTGGTGTGTCGGATGCGTGACTCTCCGGCCGGGCCTTCGGCACGATCCAGATGGACGGTAGAGGCAAGCTAAGGAGCCTTACAAACGCCGGCTGCGGGGAAGTGGCATCTTAGCTAGCCCTCTTGGCCAGATCAGGGATGGGATGGGCTTTGCAATTCCCTTTTAGGGCGACCATGATAGGGTCGACGGCGAGGGGATGGGCCGGGTAATCACCTTTTGGGCCGGCCATGATTGGGCTGTTTGCATTCTGCGCGGGCTTGGCAGTGTCTCAATTGTGTTGGGTGCGAAGCTCGAGCCCTACGAGACGATCTGGGAACTGTAACTGCCGATCCCTGAGATGCCTTTGCCTTGGGCTTTTCTGGCCGACATTGCTTGACAAGCCAAGTTGTGACAACGCAGCAGGGCAAACAAGCGGAAGCGGAAACGGTCTAGCGCTCGCCACCGTCACAAGACTTGTTTCGCTCTGGGTTTGTTTTGTTTTGTTTGTTTTGTTTTGTTTTTGCTTTTTAGGCACCTCCTTTCCTGTCAGCGCCGGGAGCTTCACGCCAGACAGCAGGTCCTGCAGCTAGGCCACCCAAGAATGGGCCAGAACTCAGTAGGGCGGTCCGGAACTGGACGCGAAGGGAGCCAGAGACAGAGAGTTCAGCCCACCGGCCAGCGTCAGGGGAGCGCGCCAATAGGACGCGGCTTTTTAGCAATCTCGGCGTCCTAGTGTCTTGGAGTGACATCACGTCGGCCCAAAGCCCTGCCGCTAGGCCCCCGGAAGGCGTCGGCTAGCTCCCATTGATCATCGCTCGGATGAGTCCAGCTCCGGTGGCCACAATAGTTCCGGAATTCTGAGATCCGTCGGCGGAGGAGCTTGGGGATCGACGTCATGCTTGGACGTCTGGCGGCACGTTGCCGAAGTAGTCTCGCGACGTGTTTCTTGGACTACTTGCGCACTAACACCCAACGAGACCAGGCTCAGCACGCGTGCCTCGTAGCAGCGCACTATTTACCGCATGCTTATGCTTGTTAGTGAGGTTGGTGGTGAGCAGAAAGGGGGCTCGTGGGTGGCGGGTGAGACCTCAGAAAGCAGAGGGTTGGTCGCGCCCAGCTCAATGCTGCGGCGGAATGGAGACGTTGGAACCAAAGTCCAGGCTGGTCCTGGAAAACCAACCCTCAGTAAGGTCTATGACCTAACCACTGCGCTTTTAAATTGCGCACGGAGCTTGAACCTGGGCCGCAGAGACACACTCGCTCAAACGTCCGTCAATGACATGTCGTACGATCTACCGCCGGCAGTGAGACACCGTTTCTGGGTTTCGACTATCTGGACGGCATGTTCCAAACCCGAAACCGAAATACTCGCTGAGATCCATTCCTGCTGCGCCAGGTTGCGAGTCTCGGTTGATCACTGCTGTTCAGGGCCAGAGCTGAAGCTGATCCGGAAGTCGCACCGGCTTGAGGGCACCAACTCACCGTGCAGGAGGCTTCGTCCACTAGTTTGCTTGAGGTCTCGTGCACCTCAGAGGGAGTTGGGAGATTGCCTGTGGCCTAGTGTCGTCGGTGATAGGAGTGCTTGGTGTGTGTGGGCACATGTAACGGTCATCGGCGCTATTAGGAATGGTGGTGAGACTTCCTGCGCCACCAACAAAGAAGGCAGCTCAATCCAAGGCTTTTTCCTTGGACTGAATAGTACGCAGGTAAAGAATATTTTATTTAAAAGAGTCGATGCCTTGAGCAGATGAAAAAATGCTGCGTAGGTACCTGCTCATGTCAAGGCTTGCCCTAAGCGTCGTCCTGGGCCTCGCCTCGTAGGTGGCCTTGGCTGAGACTTTGGTGATTGATGCCGTGACAAATAGAAGTGAGCGTCAAATTAACCCCTGAAATATGTCGAAGATTAGCTGCGGAAACCATGGTAATCCACTGGTCTGCCTTCATCCTCAGATTAGCGCGACGAGACGGCAATGCTCAAATCCGACTCTGTCTCTTCAGGGTCCCGTTTGAGCACTTAGGAAGAGGAACCTGCGAAACAGACAAAATGTCAACATGCATGTCTTGGGAGGTATTCTCCAGGCTAAATTTCGCTGACTGTGTCGAACAACATGAAACGATGTGGTATAGAAAACACAGCCCAATGGAGGAGATACGGTCTGTCCCAAGTCAGCAAAAGACAACCAGTTTGCATTGAAGTTATTGCCTTACTGGGTTTGAACTGGATATCGAGTAGAGAGTGAAGTGGAACGTTCTACTTGGCACGTGGGTTCCCTGTATCCGTCTCGTTTTCCAGAACGACGCTTGTGGGCGGTCTCTCCGTCCACATAGCGGGACGTGATAGCTTCTTCGTGGAGGCCAGTAGCTTTGGAAGCCTGGCTCACTTTCACTCAGGCATGCATTGAACTGGCTATGCAAGCTAAAGAGTCGTATGCACACATGCTACGTGCTGTCGGGCAACTCCATCGAAACATCAGCGCCGCTCGTTGCAGCCAACCTTCTCCACCAGACGCCATCCTATACTCGCTGCAGATCTTCTGAAAATACGAGGGATTTCTACTTTAGAGGTTGACTCAATAAGGCCAGTCTCGAGGACATCAGCTGCAATGCTACTGATGAGGATTGGAAGATTGAAAGGGGGGAAATTGAACTGCCGGCTGATGTGTTTCAACACTAGAGTCGCCTATCAGGGATTGCCCTTGTCTCAAGCGAATCAAACCCCATTGTTGATCTCGGTGAAGTTCAATTTGGGTTGTCCGTTTGTTTATACTTTGCTCGGACCGGAATACTATTCCCAAAAAGCCCGAAAGGGCCGAAACCCCTAGTACCAAGTGCTCGGTTGCTCTTTGACGTCCTTGAGCGACTAGCAGCGCAGTGTGATGACTGTCTAATGGCTTCCCCGTGCCTACTGAACTTGATGCTTCTTGTCTAGGGTATCTGAATTAGGTCACATTCGGCCAAGACCTTGTCTTCCCACATGCATCAAAGCAATCGGACGGTAGCCATACTTTGGTGGCAGAAGTCCGAGTCAATTAATTTTAACTGTTGAACCGGCTGATTGAGAAACCCGAGATGCCTTACTACGTGCATTGCAAGAGGCTTGATGGGAACTCCTCCAAAGGCTTGCCTCAAATCCCTGGTTGGGTCAAGGCTCGAGGGTTGGCGGAAAGTATTGTCGATCAACAGGCCCATGCCCCATGCCCCATCGACAAAAGCTTCAAAACATGGATTCTTCGACTAGGTGAAGGACTATTCCGTATTGGTAGCCTCTAATATTGTCTGGAGGCCGGAGCACTGTGAAGCCCCTGTTTTCCGTACCCTCCGTAGTCTTGACTTCCCTTCCTCGACACGGATCATCCTCAATCTCGCATGCCAACAAACAAGGTCTGAGCTTGCTGGCCTTTCTCGCCTGAGTTTTACTTAGTTACTCTGGGGTTTGCACATCTCACACGAGTCTTGTTAGATCAGATATGACGATTAGCCAGTCATTCAGCAGCACAAAAAAATGGCCCACTGAAATGTATGAACAAAGGCCCAAGATGGTATGGCCAAATACCTCTAATGAGGCCAATACCCTCTGCAATCTCGAACAAACGCATGCCCACTTCACCCATTCTGACTTACATACAACACAATTTGTAATAAATTCGGAGCGCACCTTAGCTTCTTCGCTCCCAACTCCAAATCTGAGTAAGAAATATGGATTTTCTACTCACTTAGTGCACAAATGAAGTTTCAAGCACATCATATGGCAGCTTCTGCCGAGAGCAGCTTAATATCAGGATACATGACTGAGTTAGAGGGGGATAGGACCTCCCTATACTTAGACAAGCAGGATTGAGTGCAAAGAAGGTCCAGCTCGTGATGAGCCCTCACCGAGGTAGTTTTGTCTCGACACATGGGAATGCTTGAATAAAATACTACATAATCTACCTCCCTCTATGATTGCCCATCATCTCAATCATGTTCCAATTGCGCCGGTAAGGGACAAATATCCTTCTAAACGATGCTACTCCAACCATTGCGTGAGGCTTGCGCAGCGTTCTATCCCTCAGCTCTGTCGGCTTTCATTAGACCAGAACGAGAGACCAGATTGACTTCGTAAAGTTCCGTAAAGCGCAGCTCCGTCAAGATTGTCACCGCCATATGCCTTGGCACTGAGCATGTTGTTGGTAGCAATTTCCAACGCCGGCATTCTGACATCTAGATCTTGTGCAATGCGCAGCGCGTGCTTGGCATCCTTGATAGTGTTTGCAACAGCGAACCCGGCTTGGCCCTCTTTAGGAGCATAAGATCCTGTCGTCATCCGGCGAGAGTAACCACCCAGAACGGGGCCGAAATTCTCAAAGATGACTTCCTCCATGACTGCAGTGCCGAGGCCATTCTTCTCGGCGAGGACTTGTGTCTCTGCAATGGCCTCCAGAAATACGACGAGAAGGACATTACTTCAAATAGTGTTAGCATATTTTACTAGCTTTCAAGTTTAGGAATGAACTCACCCGGTCACTTTGAGAAGCGAAGAATCTTTGGGGTTCTCGCCCATGTTGACAACCTTCCGACCCATGACACCAACAATCAATGGCTCGAGTCTCTGGATAGCGGTTTGACTACCAGCCATGGCAAACAGCAATCGCCCTGCTTCGGCGACGGTGTTTGCACCGAAAACTGGTGAAGCCACAAATTCGGCCCCAGCAGCTTGAAGCAAAGTGGAAACTTCAGTAGCTGTGTCAGGGTGTGTAGTGGAGCAGTCGATAATTGTCTTCCCCTTGAGATCAATATCCGATTGCAGCAACTCGTTTATCAGGCCTTTCAGGACGGCATCGGTTGAGACCTAGGAGAGATAAGTAGCTGGAAGATACCCTACGAGCTCTGAGACGTACCATTAGAAAGATGTCATCGCATTCGCGGCCCAGTTCAGTCATGCCATCCTTGAGAATCGCGCCTTCTTGGGATAGAATTTCGCCCTTGGAAAGTGTGCGATTGGAGTAAACGAGAGCCGAGCCGTCAGACTTGAGCTTCTTGTGGAGGTTGAGGGCCATGAAAAGGCCCATAGAGCCTAGCCCGTACTGTTTGGATTTAGTCAGCGGGTGTCTTGATGAGATCTTTTTTGCAGTTTCTTACCCAGCCAACTTTACCAATTTGTGTCATATTCTCGGTTGTGCAATAAATGATGATGAAGGGAGAGGCAAGAGCTTGTCGAAGTATGATATATCAGGTTTCCTTTATTTATTGTAGATATTTCCGATTCTGGGCAATGGCACTTTATACCAAAACAGGATGAAGCAGGCTATCTCCGTACACAGCCAGAAGGACCGATTGATTGTCGGTTTGTATCCACATCTTGTGTAAAGGGCTTTGATGTCCGACTCTCCTCTCCGTGGTGCCATGTGTTGATACGCAGCTTTGACAAGTTTCGGATCAAAGCTCCGAGCACGGAACATTGAAGGAGAAGAAAAGCGGGAGCTTCGGAGCTCCTATCCGTATAACGTGCCAAGAATCTGCCTCAATGAAAAGATAACATGGCGGCACTAGAGATGATAAGGTCAGGAAGACGAGGATTGTGTGGAGCCGTAAATCGGCAGCTCGCCGCAATCTACACCGGAGGCCGGATTAGTCACCGAGATTCGGCAGCACTTCCGAGTGGCATAACCTCCACCGTCGGGGCTCCAGTGCCGATATCGGCGATTAATGCTACGTCCCGAACAGCTCGCCTTGGATCGTTGCTGAATACTAAACCCTAGTTAAAGTGAGGGATACGGCCCATAAAGGATTTCCTTACTAGGCTCCCACTATCCTTCATCCTTGAAAGAGCGTCAAAATGGCGCGGCTATCAAGTTTGTAAATGGGCCGGTTTACAAGGCGATTAAGAAGGAGACCAAACCTAGACCAGGTGGAATACTAGGGTGGTAGAAAGGTCACAAGCGTGCGGATATTCTCAAAATGGTCCATATGTTTCTTGGTAACTATCCAAGGGCCGTGGAAGCGTGTAAGCTCTCTCTCCTTAAACATCGCTGAAGCTTTTGGCAAATGTGCCATGTGATAAATGCAGACGAGCCATCTTTTGTTTTTTAATGCAACCCTCCAAGCTCTCGCCCATGGTGGACCAAGTAAAATTACTTGCTCACGGTTGCTTTAGGCTCAGGGCTTGCAATCATGACTTTCTGGTCTTTTTTGCCGACGCATCCAGGCGTATCCCTGGTTTGGTAAGAGAACAAGATCGCGGTCTGACTGCATCGCTTAAACATCGCACCACTGTTCACGATCATCTCGTCGTCATGATCCGTATTGTCAGCCCCCTCCTCCACATACGACCATAGCTCTTAGAAAATACGGGATCCCGTCCGCTCTCCCCTAGTCAAACTGAGAAGCGGTGAATTAGTACTCGGGTCGGTGACGACCGGGGAATCCTCACTGTTGTATGTTTTTTGCTGGTTCTCTTTTTGCGTCCTTTTCCTATGCTTAGCCCAACTCTCAACGTATGCACAACCACTAACGCAATGTAACGTAACCCTTTTAGCATTGAGCGGACTTCAATGTCAATGCATTTTCTCTTTCTCTCTACTCATATCCATAGACGAAAACAATGCTGGGTGGGACTGAGCTTTAGTTTATCTCCACCCATCACTAGTCTCCAACTCCCCCGGTCATTTAGGTCTGTATCAAATGACGGAAGGTCTCAGGCTGATGGAGAGGTAGCATGTCTCCGGCTTGTTCACAGTTACGAATGTAAACCTGAACGGCTTACTAGCGTCATGCATCGCGAAAGTCCTCGCCTCTTTCATCGACCCAGCTTTGGCAGTTTTACCGTCATTGGCAGCAGAACAGGGATTCATAGGCTGAGATACAAATATGTTGAGAATCGTAACGCTCTTAACGTCTTAGGGCACATCCAGAGCTTCGCGGGAGTGGTCAGTGTTTGCGCAATCTTGAATTTCTAGGACCTCAGGGTCAGTACTGATCGACTTGCCAGGTGCGAGTAATGTCAAAGGGATCTCGGCCACCTTTCCTGTCTCATCGTCAAAAATGTCGCGGATTTGGCTGTTACAGGAAGGGTCTGCGGTGTGACAAAGAATCCGGTCTATACATCTACCGAGGACATTCCTCACATAAAAGTTTTATTGTATTTTACATCTTGGCGCGAAGATTCCCCGGATTACGTGGACAAGGCTTCTGTCAACACGCCTTCCAACTCTCTGACTGCGGCACGAGAGGTTGTTTGGCCGACCATGATGTAAAAGACATTACCCAAGACTCGGGAGTGAACGTTCCACCTCCCATCTTCGTATCCCTCTCGCAGTCGAGCCTGTAATGACAAGGCCGCCGAGCTTTTGTATCCCGTGGTGCCATCACTGCGCAGAGTAATGGCAAGGACGCTTCCTAATGCCCAGACGCCGCTTACACGAGCGCTGTTATGGGAGACGGTGTCGATAAATGATCGGGACCAGGCTGACCAGACAACAGAGTCATTTGCATCTCGGGGGATGACACCGGAGGATTTCGAAGGTTCGGCCAATACCCAGCCATCAGTCTTGAAAGCATCCCACGCACCACGCTCCTCCATGCTTTGCATCTCCTGCAGCGACTCCAGGGCAACCTGGCATCCCACAGCGTGCGCCGTGTAGCTATGCCCGTGCAGGAGAGCATCGCTCTTGTCGTCGCTGAGGAATGCTTCGTGGACGCTGTCGGAAGCCAGCGTTGTGCACAGGGGAACAAGCCCTCCGGTCAGCAGCTTTGCGTGCACGGAAACATCGGGGTGGACGCCGAGGAAGGAGGATGCCGTGTAGCGGCCGAGACGGTACAGGCCGGTGAAGACCTCGTCGAAAACGACGGGGAGGCCTGTCCAGGTAACGCCATCTGCTTGGGCTGGCGGGGATGAGTCGGGCGTGGTAGCGAATAAGTGAGACGAGCGGCGGACGACATTGACGAGGGTGCGTTGGAAGAGAGGATCGCTGTTCTGGTTAATTTCCTTCGTGGACACAGGATATGATTGACTTACACAAAGATCATACCACCGGCGCCGAGGATGACGGGCTCCATCATTAGAGCACCAAACTTGCGTCCTTGTTTCTGGAGCGTCTCGAGAGTTTGATGAATATACGCTTCGTACTTGCGACACGTCTCGGCCTGCTCTCTCCCCTCGACGTCAAACACATCAGCTACAGACGCAAACTCCTCGCCATTGCCGAGATCACCCTTCAAGCTGTCAGGCACATCGACCACCCACTTGCCCTTCTTGCACTGCACGGTTGGATAGTCGAACCAGAAGCCCTTGCCCTCGTACCACTCGACCTTTTCGTTAAAGGTGCACGGCTCCGCGCAGTCCATGGCTCCAATGGTATCGCCGTGATAGCTCCCCTTCAGCCCGAGAATACCCAGCTTCGCGTCCTGGTCCCAGCCGTAGCGCACGCGGGCCGCGCGGAGAGCCATCTTGACGGCCACCTCGCAGCCGGTGCTCCCGTTGTCGGAGAAGAAGACGCGGCTGAGGCGCGGGTTCTGGATTCCCGCGAGGAGCTTCTCGGCGACGGTCATGGCGGGCTCGTGGATGGCCTCGGCGAACATGACGTGTCCGTAGCGCCCGGCTGCGTAGGCCGCTGCGAGCGTGAGCTTTGGGTTCGCGTGGCCGAGGCCCTGCGTCCACCACGAGGCTGAGCCGTCGAACGAAGGGCGGAGGAGGTTGGTGTTGCGGGGAGAAGAGGTTGTGGAGGGCTGGGCTTGGAGGGTTTGGAAGTGGTCGCCGTATGCCGAGTCGATGGCTGTGATACGCTCGGCGGTGAGATGCTTCTGCTGCGTGAAGGGGTACCAGATGCTTCGATACGCCTTTGCGGGCATTTCCTCTAGTCGGGCGATGCGGCTTTGATGTCGCTTGTCGAGTTGGAAGAGAACACTGTGGATTGTCTTTTGCTCGCTGGCCTTGTGGTAGTACTCGGCCATGCTCTCCCTCTCGGTCCTGGGGTTTACGCGTCTTGCCGGCGGCGCGCCCACAGTTTCCACCGCAATCCCGTACTTGTCCCCGAAATAATCGGCCAAATACCGATAATTCTCGTGCACCGGTTCTCGGAACAGCAGCACGCTCTCCACATCGTAGCCCCGAAGCCGCAAAGACTCAAACGCCGAGACGGTCTGCGAGATGCCTCCAAGCTTCGAGTCGCCAATGAGAATCACGGGCATGCGCAGCGGGGCGTAGAGGTCGGCCTGGGTCGTCCTCGAGGGGCCGGGAGAGTGCACGCCGCCGGCGGTCTCGAGGAACAGCCAGCCGGATCCTTGGTTAGCTCGCTGGGTGATGTGGTCGTGAATCTTGGCGAGGAGCTCGTGGTCTGTGGGGATGGGCTTTGGTCGGTGAGTATTACGTCGTGGATTTGTGAATGAGGCTTACCGTACCTTGCTGGAGACCTCGGCGGCTGCGTGTGGACTGGTGGGAATGTCCCATTGGAACAGTGTCTCGATATTGGTGTTGGGGGCGTAATTCTCAAGATGGCTACAGGGCGTCAATTTCCCGACGGAGACGGTTGAGCCAGCTCAGAAATGACATCTGCGCATGGTCAGTCCAGGTTCCATTGGGATTGAGCATTTTTCCAGCGCATACACCTGTCGTCGGCCTCATCCTGCGGACCCGTCGACACGGGCTTCAAATACGAGACTTGGTCGTTCTTCCAGATCTTGGACGCCGAGTTGCACAGGATCGTCGTCAGAATCGTCTTGCCGACGTCCGTGTTGGCACCGTAGACCTGGTGCACGCGGAGGGCGCGCCAGAGCAGAGCGCCTGCGGGCGCCATGGTGGAAATGGAGAGGGATTGCCAGTATGGAGTTGGTGAACGGCAGCATGTGAAGCATTAATGTCCCACGGGTTATGTCGGCTTTGCTCGGCAGTGGGACAAACGACGATCCGGATCCTCAACAAAGGCTCGACACTAGAGGGGAAGTGCCGTAAGCCTACTCCGTAGTTGGCGATGGATTCGGACGGGTTCGTACTACGTATATAGTACATGGGACGTCCCTGGATGACAGGGTATCAGCAAAAGAGATCGGACAATACTCAAGACAAGACGTGTCCAACCCACAAGAAGCCGGTTGAGCCCACTGCCGCGGTAAGGGGATCGTCCGAATAGTCCAACACAGGCACCCACAGCTTTTTACATGCACGATCCCTTGGCTTCACGCGTCGCTATGCACCACGAACCTGCTGGCTTGGAGGCAGCATTGGCTTCGCTCCTTGCGCGCCGGGAGTCGCGCTCTCAGTTGCGTCGCTTGACGACCGTCTCTCCTGGCATGGTGGACTTCTCCTCTAATTCGTACCTCTCGCTGTCCACTCATCCCGATGTCCAGCGCGCATACCTGCACTTCCTGGCTTCTCAGATTGGCGAACCCTCGCCCGCGGCGTCGCCTTCATTCCTTGGCTCCGGCGGTTCACGGCTTCTCGATGGAAACAGCGCCTTCGCCGAGACGCTTGAACGCGACATTGCGTCGTTTCATCGCGCGCCCGCAGGACTCCTCTTCAACTCGGGGTTCGATGCCAACGTTGGCTTGTTCAGCTGCGTGCCCCAGCCCGGCGACGTCATTGTCTACGACGAGCTCATCCATGCCAGCGTCCACGACGGCATGAAGCTCAGTCGCGCAGTGCGAAAAGTACCCTTTCGTCACAACACCGTCGCGACAGATGCCGCGCATGCAGATGAAGACGTAAAAGGTCTAGATGCTGTGCTGCAAGATCTCGTCGCTGGTGACCTGGGCAAAGAACTCAATGACGGGACGAGAAATGTCTTTATAGCCGTCGAGGGGGTGTACAGCATGGACGGAGACGTGTCGCCGCTTCAGGACATTGTGGAATGCGTGGAACAGCGGTTCCCTAAGCGAAACGGCCACATCATCGTTGATGAGGCTCACTCAACGGGCATCTTTGGTGAACAAGGCCGCGGGCTTGTGTGCGAGCTAGGATTCGAAGAGCGAGTCTTTGCCAGGGTGCACACATTTGGAAAGGCCATGGGCTGTTCTGGAGGTGTGTTTCTCGCAAGTCGGACGTAACAAAACTGACTGTCCCTAGCTATCGTGCTCTCGTCGCAGACAACACGCGCCTACCTCATCAACTACGCGCGAACTCTCATCTACACAACCGCCATGGCACTTCCGTCTCTCGCAAGCATCAAGGTCACGTACGACTTCCTCATGAACGACGGCGGGAATCCACTCATGAGAAACCTGCACGCGTTGATGGCGCACACGCACACCCTCTTCCAGGCCTCGTGTGCGCTTCACAACCCTCCCCCGGAGCTGCTTCGCGTAAGTCAACACCCGCCAACGTCACCCATCATCCCGCTCTTCACTTCACATCCGCGAAGCTTGGCGCAGCATTGCCAGCAGGTTGGGTTCATGGTCCGTCCGATTGTTGCGCCGACCGTTCCGGAGGGGAGCGAGAGGGTAAGGATTTGCTTGCATGCGGGGAACACGGCCACTGAGGTTGAGGCGTTGTTGAAGGCCGTGGAAGAGTGGTTACGTATCCGGACGCAAGAGGTGGACCAAGTGAGTGTAGATGGAGGAGGACATGAAACACTGCGGCAGGAAAACAAGAGTGACGAAATCAACAATGGGTTACAAAGATCGAAGCTGTAAACTGGCTTACTAGAACATCAAACGATTAGTCGTCAAGTGTCTTCATCAATGAAAGTATAGAATTAAAATGGTGCCAGTGGTAGACACAGAGCTTCGCCCCGCCTGATGCCTCGAGTGACATCCCCTGCCCCTATAGTGCTTCGTTCTAGCTTTAGGCTTAGCCCTCTGTAGTTGAGCAACTGACCTGCAATTACCCCTAAAATATTAGTGCCAGGGGTTCTCGACCCAGATGCTTTAGCGCCTTCCCGGGAATTTGGCTCAACTTAAGCATCATCTGCGCGGTTATCGACGCCACAACGTAATAGAATATCTGCGTACCGAGTGCTGTATCATGTATGCACGAGAGTTCAGTGTTCAAACGGCCCATTCTGTCAGTTGGTTCGGATTCACTGTACGCTCAGTATAGAAACGCAAACGCCCACGGCTTGATCGAGCAGTCGAGACTGAGTGGCTTGATTAGCTCGCCTTGTCTATGCCCTGATCGGCTCGATGTCGACAAAAGACAAGAGGACACAAAACCACCCTCGAGGACAGGGATTAGATGCTAAAAAGATGTTCCTTTCCCCCTCGGGCTAGTAAATTGGCTGTATGACTAGGTAAACCTTGTCTAGTAGTATATCTAAAAGTTATATACAGTTACCTGATATACCTTTTACTGCTTAATTGAATATAGACTAGTTACTAAGGAATTTTACTCTTTTTGACTAATTTTAGGCCTATTAGATTAAGCTTATATAGAAATTATATATATACTTAATTGAGAAAATAATAAAGTTAATAAAATAGCCTTTCTAATAGGTTTTAAAGTATATAATACTATAATAGCCTCTAGCTAGTATAATAAGTAGTAAAAATAAAGCCTATAATATAGATAACCTACTAGATAATATAGAAGATATAATAATCCTCTATCTAGTCTAGGAATATACCTAGAATATAATAGATAAAGAGATAGCCCTAAGGCCCTAAGGTATTATTAACCTAAGTAGGCTAGTAGCTATACTTTATAAGATATAGTCTTATCTTAAAGGTAATAATTAGTTATTTAAAGAGCTATTCTAGCTACTAAAGACTATATTTAAAGTATTAGTATAGTAGTTAAGAGTATATATATAGATAATAAGTATATATTACTAGAGTATAAAGTAGAAAGTAATAATATTCCTCTATATTATTAGTTAGGGCTACTTATAGTAGTTAGTAGTATACTTCTTTAGTATTATTTAAAGTATAGTATTAGCTATTATAAAGGTTAGCCTTAAAGCCTTTTACCTACTTTATCTTACCTTTATTACCCTACTAGATAATAGCTTTACCTACCTTAAGACTATCTCTTACTCTAGCCTATAGGTATTTTATATATATATTAGAGTAGTAGATAGTACTTATATTAATACCTATATCCTAGAGTAGAATTAGTAGAAGTAGTATAATAGGAAGTCTATAATTACCTAAAATATACTTTATATAATATAGCTAGATAGAACCTTTTTATATATACTAGTAGGTATAAAAGGATTAGTTAATAATATAACCTTAATATAGTATACTCTTTTAAAGAACTTTTATATTACTAAGTACTAATTCTACCTAGGAGATACTAGCTTTAGTACCTAGACATAATAGCCTAGCTATATAGGGAGTCCTAACCCTAGCTCTAAATAGTACTTACTTAAATAGTAGGGCCTCTAACCCCTTTTTAAGCTAACTTAGTGAGTATTTAGAGAGCTCACTAAGTAGAAGCTTTATAATATACTATATACTACCTTTTGTTACCTTATGTTATACCCTAGTTATATAGACTCTTATAATTCTTCTACTTCTATACCCTACCTAGGTTACTAGTATATAACATAGGATAAAGGGAGCTATATAATTAGCAGCTAGATATATAAGATACTCACTAAATACTATATAACCTCTAATAATACTAGAGGATTATACTCTGAATAATTATACTAAGGAGGACTACTATCCTATACCCTAAAGGGCCCTAAGCTAGGACCTAGTAGACTATCTTATTAAAGAAGAAAGGCCCCTAGGGGAACCAACTCTTTAATAACTATCTAGAAGGGACTTAGAGACTACTAGTCTAGAGGAAGAGCTATAAAGAGGTAAACCTTACTAGGCTTCCTCCTATGATAGTAATAGCTCTAGTGATTATTTAATAATATCTCCCTAAATAGGAAGACCCTCTTGCTTACTATAATAACTAAGGCTGTAGTAGTACTAATAATCTAACTCTTAGGTATCTTTGATAACTACTTATTAAACTAGTAGCTATAAGGATAATACTAGTGTAATTTAAATTATACTAAGGATAATAGCTAATTAATAAGAAGAGGAGAAAAGAGCTAGAGTAGCTTAATAGGAAGAAGATTAATAATTCTAAGAGAGGCTAGTAGAATAACTAGTCTTAAGGCTAAGCCTAAGCTAACTAAAGGAATATAAGTGCTTACTATAATACCTATATAATATCCTAAAGGAGGAAGCCTTAGGAGTCTTAGTAGATAACTAGATCTTTATAGTATAATTAGTAAATAATATATAAATATTAGTAATCTATTTTTAGAAAATCCTCTAGGTAACTACCTATATTTTAAAGACTCTCTAAACCTAATAGAGGAATTATTTAAAGATAATAGAAGACCCTTTATAAGAAGACTTTATATCTTTCCTAAGGAAATAATATATAGACCTAGAGATAAGAGAGATTAAGCTCTATAATAAGCTAATAATATTATAATAAACTA